>CM053577.1:81696936-81778664 GCA_028646485.1 Cryptoprocta ferox
GGTTGTCTTCTTTCTGGCGTCTGTTTCTTCTTTCCCCCACTTGCAAATCCAAGTTTTATCCCTTCAGTCCTTCTCAGTTCAATCCATACGGGCGTGCGCGGATTACAGAGCTCCCTGCTCTTCCGCCATCTTGTCCTCCTTAGATTACATTCTTTAAAAAATGCATTTTAACTTACTTGACGATCCATGACTCCATTCACACACTCCTGTACATTTATTTTAAAAATAATAAATAACACACTCTATAAGTTAAGTAAATGAAATTTAGAAATTCTGTTTAATCTATCATTACATTTTTAAAATATGGCACTTCCAAAATTTGAAAGCAACCAAGATGTCCTTCAATATGTAAACGTATGAACAAACTGGTATATACAATGGAATATTATTCCACTATTTTTTTTAAATGAGGAATTGAGCCACAAAAAGACATGGAGGAAACTTAAATGCGTATTGCTAAGTTAAAGAAGCCTAGCTGAAAAAGCCACATACTGTATGATTCCAACTATGTGGCATACTGGAAAAGGAAAAACTATGGAGATAGTAAACTAAAAAGATCAATGATTGCCAGGAGTTCACAGGAAGGAGGAAAGGTGGGATGAACAAGTGGAGCACAGGACATTTTTAGGGCAGTGAAAGAATTCTGTATGATACTGTAATGGTAGATACTGGCATTATACAGTTGTTAAAACCCATAGAAGGTACAACACAAAAAGTGGACCCTAATATAAACTATAGACTTTACTTAATAATAATATATTAATATTGGCTCATCGATTGTAACAAACATACCACAGTAATGCAAGTTGTTGCTAATAGACTAGACTGAGATAAGGAAGGGGGTGAGAAGACATGAGAACTGTTTTTTTTTTAATCTTTATTTATTTTTTAAATAGGCTCTATGCCCAACATGTGGCTTGAACTCATGACCCTGAGATCAAGAGTTGTACGCTCTACCGATTGAGCCAACCAGGTGCCCTGAAAACTTTGTACTTTCTGTCCAATTTTTCTATAAACCTAAAACTTCTCAAAAAATAGTCCATTAAAAATATGGGAACATGATTTTTTTCTCATTTTATATGCAATGAGTTGTATTTTAGTTAAATATTTTTTTAATCTCTAAGATAATGGAACTTTATAAGGGCTAAAGTTAATAGCTTGTTGAGATAAATTTTAAAATATGAATATAAAAATGAGTGTTATAGTGAGTATGTTCAAAGGTTGTATTGTCAAAATATATAAAGCTGTGGGCACAGAAGGATGGTTGATAAATATTATTTAAGAATATGCTATAGCACACCCAGAATCTGCAAGCTGTCATGTGTGGGTGCATCAACTTTTGTCTGCCATCCTTAATCTAGCCTCTCCTTCTCCAGATTGTCAGAGCAGTGAATGAACTTTTGTTTGAGGGGAAATAAACGTCTCTTGTTTCATCTGTAGTCAAATTTTTAAAAATGTATCCTGACTTGTAACATTTTGAGAGGCTAGTGTGTATATGGAAAGGATTAGAAAAATGAATGAATTAATTATGATGGTAATTCTACACTATTGAAATTAATTTTATACTATTTAACATTTATTAAGTGCTTGGTTAATGACAGGCATTGACAAAATGCTTTTTATAAGCAGTCATACAGCATTTACTTAACAAATATCTAATAGGTGGCTGCTAAATGCCAGAGATTATCTTATTTATTTCTCATTATAACTCCATAAAATGAGAGCTCTAATAATTTATATTTGCTGATGAGGAAACTGATATTTTCAAGCTTAATGAAAATTTCCCATGGCTATATTGTTAGAAAGTGGAAGAGCCAGAATTCCGATTTCAGAGCCCAAACTCTTAAATCAGATGTCATACTGCCTCGTGTAATACATTAAACCTGGAATTTTGAAGCTATATTGAAAAATATTAGCTTTTTTCTCATATATGGAACAAACAAGGAGATAACTAAAGTGAGTGATAAGGAAAGAGAGATGAAAATCAGGTCATTTCATTTTAACAGTTATACATTTTGGGGGGGCACTTCAGTGGCTCAGTTGGTTAAGTGTCTGACTTTGGTTCAGGTCATGATCTCATGGTTACTGAGTTCAAACAGTGCAGAGCCCACTTCGGATCATCTGTCTCCCTCTCTTTCTGCCCCTCCCCAACTCACTTGCACATGTGTGTTCTCTTTCTCTCAATAATAAATATTTTTTTAAAAACCGTTCTACATTTTTGAGGAACCAAGATGATGGAACAGCATGGAATGTTTTTTTGTGTGTGTCTTGTGTCCATGAAATACAGCCAAATCAACACTAAACCATCCTGCACAACTAGAAAACTGATTTGAGGTTTAACACAATAATCTGCACAACCTGAACCACAGAACTCAGCAGGTATGCAGCACGGAGAGGTGAACTGGGGAAGAAAAGAGCCACGGAGGGCAAGGAGCTGTTTTTTCTTGCAGAGAGAGAATGGAGACTGGGGTGGGGGGAGTACGGAAAGCATCCACCCCCACAAAAGCAGCTGGAGAGAAAGTGGAAAAGTGGAAACAGCCGCAGGGACTGAACTAAAAAGGGAGAAAGGAGAGGGTTTAAATTCCATTAAGACTCTATAAACAGTGGGAGCGTAGAGTCTGAAACTCCACAGCTCGGTGCCTGGCAGTGCTCTGGTGGGAAGGGTGAATTCCCAGGAGCCAAGTGAAGTCCGGGGGTCTTCCAACCACCAGGGGAGAGGTAGATCCCCTGCTGGTAGGCCATTTGGTAGAGGCGGTGCAGCCTCGCCATATGCAAAGGTGCCAGCAGACCCTGGAAAACGGCCACATCCACTGGTGTTGGAGCAAGGGTGAAGCCTGGTGCCAGATGTGTGTTGTGATTTGCCATAATCCCTGAAACTCTGCTGCTACAAGATCGCATGAACTTTTTCCGGGGCAGGTTGGCACCCAGACACAGTTTCTGGGGATCAGCAGCAGCAGAGTCCCGTGAATGTTTCTGGGTACGGCCAGCACCTGGCCATTGCTCTGTGAGACCCTCCCATAAGAGGGTCAGAACAGGTCAAAGCCACAGTATCTCAGAAGTGAGGGGTCAGAAAGCACAGATGCATCTGAGATAAAACTCAGGAGGGAGGTGCCGCCTGGGAATTAGACAGCTTAGTCAGGAAAGTGTAAAAGTGGGGAGTAGATGGAAGCTGGAGACAAAGAACAGGTGCTCGACTGGTGATCGGAGAGAATAGAGTTCCAATACTAGAGACTGGGTCGCTGGGTGTCGCCATTTTCGCCCCTCCCATGCATGCGCATACACACTTACAAATGCCACAACAATCCACCCCAGTAAGCTAAGCAGTGCCGTCTAGTGGGAAACAGAACCGTTACACTAAGCCCCACCCAAATGGCCCAACCTCGCTCTTTAGGAACACCACAAGTCTCTCCGCCTGCTTAATTTATGGACTATAAGGTGCTTCATAGTTTGACTTGTAGGGGAAAACGATGTAATTTCAATCATATTTCAGTCTGTTCGCTGGTCCATCTATTCAGTTATCTTTTTTTTCTGTTTTTGTTTCTTTTCTTTTTCTTGAATACAGAAAGAGAAAAAATTATTTTTATTTTCAATTTTTATTAAAAATATTTTTCTTTAATTTTTCTACTATAGTTTTTAATTTTTTGTAAATTTTTCAAATTCTATTTGAGTGGTAAAAAGGAGTGGTAGGATATATTCAATGTGCTGAATTGGAAAAATATGCAGCCAAGAATTCTTTATCCAGCAAGGCTGTCATTCAAAATAGAAGGAGAGTTTCCCAGACAAACAAAAATTAAAGGAGTTTGTGACCACTAAACCAGCCCTGCCAGAAATCTTAAGAAGGGCTCTCTGAAGGGAGAAAAGATGAAAAAAAAAAAAAAAAGACCAAAAGCAACAAACACTAAAAAGGACCAGAGAACACTACCAGAAATTCCAACTTACAAGAAACATAATGGCAATAAATTTGTATCTTTCGGTATTCACTCTAAATGTCAATGGACTAAATGTTCCAATCAAAAGACATAGGTAACAGAATGGATAAGAAAATAAGATCCATCTATATGCTGTTTACAAGAGACCCACTTTAGACCTAAAGACACCTTCAGATTGAAAGTAAGGGGATGGAGAACCATCTATCATGCTAATGTTTGACAAAAGAGGTAGCCATACTTATATCCGGCAATCTAGACTTTAAAATAAAGACTGTAACAAGAGATGAAGAAAGGCATTGTATCATAATTAAGGGGTCTATCCACCAAGACATAACAATTGTAAACATTTATGCTCCAAATGTGGAAGCTCCCACATATATAAATCAATTAATCACAAACATAAAGAAACTCATTGATAATAATAACATAATAGTAGGGGACTTCTACACCCCACTTACAGCAATGGCCAGATCATCTAAACAGAAAATCAACGAGGAAACAATGGCTTTGAATGACATACTGGACCAGATGGACCTAACATATATATTCAGAACATTTAATCCCAAAGCAGGGTAATATACATTCTTCTCTAGTGCACATGGAACACATCACATACTGGGATACAAATCAGCCCTCAACAAGTACAAAAATATTGAGATCATACTGTGAATATTTTTAGACCACAACGCTATGAAACTCGAAATCAACCACAAGAAAAAATTTGGAAAGGTAACAAATACTTGGAGACTAAAGAATATCCTACTAAAGAACGAATGGGCTAACCAAGAAGTTAAAGAGGAAATTAAAAATTACATGGAAGCCAATGAAAATGAAAACACCACAGCCCCAAACCTCTGGGGCTCAGCCAAGGTGGTCATAAGAGGAATATACATATATCAATCCAGGCCTTCCTAAGGAAGGAAGAACACTTTCAGATACATAACCAAACCTTACATCTTAAAGAGCTGGAAAAAGAAAGCAAATAAAACCCCAAATAAGCAGAAGACAGGAAATAATAAAGATTAGAGCAGAAATCAATGCTATCGAAACCAAACCAAACTAAAACAAAACAAAACAAAAAGACAGTAGAACAGATCAATGAAGCCCGAAGCTGGTTCTTTGAAAGAATTAACAAAATTGATAAACCACTAGCCAGTTTGATCAAAAAGAAAAATGAAAGGACCCAAATAAATAGAATCAAGAATGGAAGAGGAGAGATCACAACCAACACAGCAGAAATAAAAATAATAATAAGAGAATATTATGAGCAATTATTTGCCAATAAAATGGGCAATCTGGAAGAAATGGAAAAATTCCTAGAAACATATAAACTACTAAAACTGAAACAGGAAGAAATAGAAAATTTGGACAGACCCATAACCAGTAAAGAAATCGAATTAGTAATAAAAAATCTCCCAAAACACAAGAGTCCAGGGCCAGATGGCTTTCTAGGGGAATTCTACCAAACATTTAAGGAAGAGTTAACACCTATTCTCTTGAATCTGTTCCAAAAAACAGAAATGGGAGGAAAAGTTCCAAACTCTTCTATGAAGCAAGCATTACCTTGATTCCAAAACCAGACAAAGACCCCAGTAAAAAGAACTTAGACCAATTTCCCTGATGAACATGGATGCAAATTTTCTGAACAAGATATTAGCCAACAGATCCAACAGTGCATTAAAAAAATTATTCACCATGACCAAGTGGGATTTACACCTGAGATGCAGGGTTGGTTCAATATCCACAAAATAATCAGTGTGATTCATCACATAAATAAAAGAAAGGACAAGACCACATGATTCTCTCAATAGATGCAGAGAAAGCATTTGACAAAATACAGCATCCTTCCTTGTTAAAAACCCTCAAGAAAGTAAGAATAGAGATCATAAAAACCATATATGAAAGACCCAACACTAATATCATCCTCAATGGGGAAAAACTGAGTTTCCCCTTAAGGTCAGGAATAAGACATGGAGTCCTCTCTCATAGTATTGAAAGTTATTCATCATAGTATTGGAAGTCTTAGCCTCAGCAATCAGACAACACAAAGAAATAAAAGGCATCCAAATCAGCCAGGAGGAGGTTAAACTTTCACCCTTCATAGATGACATAATACTTTATATGGAAAACCCAAAAAATTCCACCAAAAAACTGCTAGAACTGATCCATGAATTCAGCAAAGTTGCAGGATATAAAATCAATACACGGAAATCGGTTGCATTCCTATACACCAACAATGAAGTAACAGAAAACAAAATCAAGGAATTGGTCCAATTTACAATAGCACCAAAAATCATAATATACCTAGGAATAAATCTAACCAAAGATGTGGGAAATCTATACACTGAAAACTATAGAAAGCTTATCAAAGAAATTGAAGAAGACACAAAAAAATGGAAAAATATTCCATGCTCCTGGATAGGAAGAACAAATATTGTTAAAATGTCAATACTACATACTCAAAGCAATATACATATTTAATGCAATATCTATCAAAATAACACCAGCAGTCTTCACAGAGCTAGAACAAACAATCCTAAAATTTATAAGGAACCAGAAAAGACCCCAAATAGCCAAAGCAATCTTGAAACTGAAGCAGGAGGCATTACAATCCCAGACTTCAAGCTGTATTACAAAGCTATAATCATCAAGACAGTACGGTATTGGCACAAAAACAGTCGGATCAATGGAACAGAATAGAGAACCCAGAAATGGACCCACAAACATAGGCCAACTAATATTTGACAAAACAGGAAAGAATCCAATGGAATAAAGACAGTCTCTTCAGTAAATGGTGCTGGGAAAACTGGACAGCGACATGAAGAGAAATGAATCTGGACCACTTTCCTACACCATACACAAAAATAAACTCAAAATGGATGAAAGACCTAAATGTAAGACAGGAGTACATCAAATCTTTGAGGAGAAAGCGGCAAAAACCTCTTTGACCTTGGCCGCAGCAACTTTTTCCTCAACACATCTCTGGAGGCAAGGGAAACAAAAGCAAAAATGAACTATCGGGACCTCATCAAAATAAAAAGCTTCTGCACAGTGAAGGAAAACAATCAGCAAAACTAAAAGGCAACTGACAGAATGGGAGAAAATATTTGCAAACGACATATCAGATAAAGGGTTAGTTTACAAAATCTATAAAGAATTTATCAAACGCAATACCCAAAGAACAAATAATCCAGTGAAGAAATGGGCAAAAGACATGAATAGACACTTCTCCAAAGAAGACATCCAGATGACCAACTGACACATGAAAAAATGCTCAATATCACTCATCGTCAGGGAAATACAAATCAAAACCACAGGCAAAAACCTCTTTGACCTTGGCTGCAGCAACCTCACACATGTCAGAATGGCTAACATTAACAACTCAGGCAACAACAAACGTTGGCAAGGATGCGGAGCAAAAGGCTCTCTTTCGCACTGTTGGTGGGAATGCAAACTGGTGCAGCCACTCTGGAAAACAGTATGGAGGTTCCTCAAAAGATTAAAAATAGAACTACACTATGACCCAGCAATTGCGCTACTAGGTATTTATCCAAGGGATACAGGTATGCTGTTTCAAAGGGGCACATGCACCCCAATGTTTATAGCAGCACTATCAACAATAGCCAAAGTATGGAAAGAGCCCAAATGTCCATCAACGGGTGAATGGATAAAGAAGATGTGGTATATCTATACAATGGATTATTACTTGGCAATCAAAAAGAATGAAATCTTGCCATTTGCAACCACATGGATGGAACTAGAGGGTATTATGCTAGGTGAAATTAGCCAGTCAGAGAAAGACAAATATCACATGACTTCACTCATATGAGGACTTTAAGATACAGAACAGATGAACATAAGGGAAGGGAAGGAAAAATAATATAAAAACAGGAACAGGGACAAAACAAAACAAAATGAGAGACTCTTAAATGTGGAGAACAAACAGAGAGTTACTAGAGGGGTTGTGGGAGGGTGGAAAGGCTAAATGGGTGAGGGGCATTAAGAAATCTACTCCTGAAATCATTGTTGCACTATATGCTAAATAACTTGGATGTAAACTGAAAAAATAAATTAAATAAAATGGTAAAAAAGGTAGTTATACATTTTTGCCACATTTTGGTAAAATCTTTGAAGTTTCATTAATCTTTCCTTCTCCCAGTTCTACCTTAACTGCCAGTCTATTGGTAAATGTTTAACAACTGGCTCTAATATGAAAAGCTCTGATTTATAGCATTTACCAACTTCTGTGGAATAAATACTCCTACCATGGCTGATACCAACATGACATAACTGAACACAGAATTGGGAAGAGACATGCACCATTGGTTCGTTTAACCTGGCTTCCACATACCACTGTTTATATCCTGTCAAAATGGGCACTTACTGGCTGAGAAGTGATAAATTCCAGAAGGAAACTCTTGAGGATTGGAAGATTGAGGCTTTATGATATTTTTTTTGTACACTGGGCTTATTCCTGAAAAAAAAAATCTAGAGAGAAGAAACAGTTTTCCCTAGGAGATTTTACAGTATTCCATTCAAGGACCTTTGAATCACTTCTCAGGTGATGAGTTGATCTCAAAATTCTGGAATTAAAAACAAGGAGTGTGTCCAGTTATATAAGCCAGAGGTAGATTTTTTTACATTGTTGCCAGATGATTTGCTAAATTAATTCTTTGGATCAGTCATGGCCTCTAACATCAACTGGTAGGGAGGAACAAGTAATGAAAATAGGGAATAAAAATATTCCTAGAAACTCATGTATAAAGGGCAATAATTTATAATGTACATTCAGCATTCCCAGTAAGAGCCGATACTGGGAAAAGTGCCACACCACGCTGGCCTCTGCATTCTGGCAAAACAGTGCTGTGCTGGAAGGAACTGCTATCTGCATTGGACTTTCAGCTCTCTGTTTATATACTGCCTCAGGACTCAACAGCCAGGAGGAGTGCAAACTCAGGAAGCAAGGGTATATCCTGAGGTGATGCTTTGGGATGGGGGGAGGGGTGTTCTGCAAGCTGCAGGAAACTCACCCAGGCCTCACCTCCTAACTACAATAAAAGCCAAAACCACTTGTTCCTCACTTGGCTCAACCATTACAGAACAAGCTTGGGTGCTTGCCACGCTGTCCCCAGAAAATCTCATTCTATGATCAACAAACCTTCATATCCTCTGGGTGTGTCTGTGTCACCATCAGTCTTGATACTCAGACCAACACCAAGTTTGGGATTGATTTCTCCCTTGACAGGACAACCACAAAACACTAAAACTAAGTCTGTTTATTAATTGCTAAAAGACCAGAAAATCTATGGAATCTTTACAGTCACCCATTTATGTGGTTTGTGCCAAGGGAGGGAATACCCCCAGCTTTCTTACTGGCTTCTGAGTGGGGCAGAAAGGGAAAGGGAAGTGTGAGGCCTGAAAGCTGCTAGTGGCCAAATACCAAAGTGGAGTCTTTGAATTTAGATATTAAGATAGTCCAAAATAGTTTTGCTTGAACTTAATGTGCAGAAGGGCATGGGTACAGTATACCTAGATAATAGCCATTTGCACTGGGTGATAAGTATGTGGATGTTTACTACACTGTTGTCTTTTGGTGTGACTGAAATTTTCCATAGGTTTTTGAAAAGTGTAATCAAGTCTAATTTCAAAACTTCAACCTCTCATCCAACTTAAGCTTCTCACTTTTTGCCAGAATGGACTTGGTTCAGGCTCAGCAATCTATAGAACAGAGTGAGGTATAATCCCTTTCTTTTCCATTTCTCGACTTCCTCTCTGTGGTGCTTCTGGCTGCTACATTAAGAGCTGGGAAGAGAAAGTGGGGACTGATTAGGTTGTGGTCCAGCACTGGTGCGCTCCAGAGTGTGGAAAGTGCTAGGTCACTTTTATGGATGCACACAGATTTTGTGAATCTTTTCACTTGGGCCCTCTTGTAGCCCCAATTCCAAGGTGAGAATGCAATCTCTGGTTGGCCGTTTACAACAGCCACGCCCACCTCCAGCCCCTCCAATTGTAATCCTTCTGCCAGGGATGCCTACACCGGGAAGGAAGTGCTCCAGAGCAGGGTCTTTATCAACAGAGACCCATGATAGGAGTGCTGTTTACGTCCTCATCATTCTGTGTTCCTCCTGCCTTGGGGGTATCTACAGACTGCCTTCATCCCTCAGTCTTCCCCATGTGAGAGTCCAGTGCGAGTCCTTATGGCCCTAGACTCCAGCTAACCAAGGGAGTATCTGTAAGAACTGGGAGGCTGTGGGGCCAGCAGATTTCTGCAGCTTAACAAACGTCCCTCAGGAGTGGGTGGTCATCCTCCCTGATCTTGGCAAGTGCTCACATCGCCCATGAGTGGCTCCCTGGGAGCTCTCCTCAGGTAGCTTGTTGTGGAGCAAAGCCAGCTCTCTTTTCTTACCCCCACACTGCATTTTGGCAACTGTCCCCAGAGAAAATCTTTACTCTTAACCTTCCCACAGTCCCTTTTTCATAAATACCCTAGAAGTGGAGTGTGGAGTTACAGGTAGCCAAATTGTGTTTGGGATTACCACTTAGCAAATTTTGCCTAAAATGCTCTGGCATCTCCTTTTAGAATGTGGAGACAATTAACACTCTTCCTTATCAGCTTTGGGGCCTCAGCCAAAATTCTAAAACAACAGGGAATTCACACTTAGTCCTCCCTCTTGCGTTTGTGATCATTTTAAGGGAACGTTGCTCATGACATTTCAGGGGAAAAATATATTATAAAATGTGGTTGTTGGTAGTTTTGCAAAACCTCTTAGGAATTAGTAAGAATCCAATTTATAAACGCTTATAGGTACATGACACTGATAAAGAGACATGAGCATTCATAGAAAATGGCTCACAATTTGCATCTACAAATAACTGGACTCAAGTGATTTTAAAACCTGGGAGCTAAAGAAATCAGTGAGAGTTGGGGAGTCTCCCTATTACTATTCCACTGAATACTACTTAGAAAATCTTTCTTGCATAAAATCATGATCTAGAACCTCATTTTTTTCACACCAGATACAGCAAAAGAAGCAAAAACAAGAGGACTGGATGTCATTGTCCTGTGCCTACCAATGTTTGTCCAAACAAAAAAAGCAGGACCTAGTGACAGCCCCGATACTCCAAAAGATGAGAGATGAAACTGAGAAAGGTACCTGTTTGATATCACTCTTATTAAAAAGGGACTTTCAAGTCAATTTACATATAGCTCCTATCTTGTGTTCACTAAGAAAACTAGCCTTTTATCAAACGGTGTTTAGATGTTTCAAGGCATTTTATGTAACAACAACAGAAATCTTTTTAAGTTCTACCTTTCAGTCATGAGCCTTAAATGGTTTAGTTGTGGGATGTGTGTGTGTGTGTGTGTGTGTGTGTGTGTGAGTGTGTGTAGGGGGGAAGCAGTTCTTCTTTTCAGTGCCATCTGGATGGCACTGTTCACTTTGACTCTTGGGATCAGAGTATGAGGTAAACCATCTGGATTCTCTTCCCCTCCTGGTAATGTTAGAAGGTACTTGGCACATGGACAGGTTTGCATGAAAGCAAAAATCATAAGGTAAGAAATGAGAGACCCTGAGAGACCAGCCTTTTGCTTTCAGACTGTGCCCCACAGAGCATGCAGGGGCCGCCCCAGGGACCTGGGCATGGGAAGGCCTGCAGCGGAAGTGTAGTTACCCACACAACCACCAATCAGGCCATTAAAAAGATCTGTTTTACAGATTAGGCTTTTGCTTTCCTCTGAAGAAAACCTGCTACTGCTGCAAATAATAATACTAATAACAATAATAATAACAACAATAATGCTAATAATAGTAATAAGTTTCAAAAACAATAATATGTTCCAGCTCTTCTATATCCTAAGACAGGGGTTCAGAAGGAGTGAATGATTTGCCCAAGTTTGCGGCAGGGCCGTGCAGGAATCCAAACCTCCTGACAAGCCTCAGTGCACGCACGTACAGTGGTGCTGGCCTGGCTGCCTCCTCAGGGATCCCCCCACAAGTCTGTCTCCCCCCACCCCCCTACCATGCAGAGACCCACAGAAACAGCACCTTCTGAGGTGAACAGGCTTCTGGGTTAGTCATTTCCCACTCATTCTGTCTTAATCCCTTTGAATGTCAGCAAAAGCCAGGAATGAGCAACAGACTCTTCCAAAACAAATCTCTCCCATGTCTTTTTTGTCTTGTTTCCTTTGTGTGTCTGTCACTGAATAATTCTTCCTGAGCCTGCTCAGATCTCTGAAATCCCTGAGCCTGTATTGAGGAAAAACAAGAGAGCAAAGCTGCCTATGTGCACATGGATATGTGACTTCTGGCATTTTGACATTACCGGAATGAATCCAAATTGAGATCTTTCCAGTTGAGAAGTAAACTCCAGAGGCAGAGGAAGGGGAATTGAAAATCCGTTCAGGAAGCTTCTATCTTCCCTTAATAGATTGTTATATAGAAATCAGTACAACAAGCTTGCCAATCAAATGAGATAAGGTCTGTGAATCATTTATTAACTCTGATGCACAAAAACAAGAGACCCAGACGCACTAGTGGGGGTGGTCCCGAGTTTCATGATATCTGGTTCTAGTCTTGGCTCTGCCACCACCTAGGAGAGTGAGAAGGTCTCTTCACCTTTCCAGGCCTAGTTACTTCCTCTATAAAATGAGTAGTTCCTGCCAGCGTTCACAATTTAGGTTTCAATCACATTTAGGGAGCGAAACCAGATTTCTGGCACTGCTGCTTTTTAAGGCTGATTTTGACCTAAGCATATGCAATGCTAAATATAATGTTTTAACTTCATTTCTGTCTCTGTTTATGGCTTCTTTTACTAAGCCGAGATGAGCCTGTTTGGCTAGATAGCCTGGGTATGTTGAGCACGTTCAAGCTGTATTGCCTGTAACTGCAGCCTTTCTAGAATTGTCTGTGGAAAAACAACAGGAATCTCAAGTGAGGCTATACTCTTAATAACTAGATAAACTGCAAAAGCAAGGGTTCTTATTAACTGAGTGAAATGTATGAATATCTGGGCTGAAATATTTCTATTTACAAAGTAATATCAACTGAATAGCAGGAAGTCTGTTTCCATCCCTGGACAAAACTACTTAGGGACTGAATAGCCCTCTTTAGTGTCCTCTCAACATTCAGAAGGGGATTACCACAGGCAGACACTGGGTGGGCCTAGGAACATAGACTCTTCAACCAGCTCACTTGTTTCCTTCTAACCAGCTGTGGAGATGATCAGTAGTATGCCACCAACAAGGATCCCATGTGTCCCTCTTCTGTGAACCAGACAGCTCCCCACCAACAGCCAGATCTGGGAGCTACAGCCTGCCCACTGCTCTCAGCACAGTCTGAGATGCTGTCAGGTAGTGATGATGGAGTTGCACAGGGAAGGGATCTTGGCAGAGCCAGGGTACAACAAGAGACCTGTAGTTTTGGTGGTTTAATGTTTATTTGTTTCTGAGAGAGAGAGACAGAGGGAGACAGAGCGTGAGCAGGGGAGGGACAGAGAGAGAGGAAGACAGAATCTGAAGCAGACTCCAGGCTCTGAGCTAGCAGTTAGCACAGAGCCCAACACTGGGCTCGAACTCGTGAACTGTGAGATTATGACCTGAGCCGAAGTCAGACACTCAACTGACTGAGCCACCCAGCCTCCCCTGATGGTTTTATTTTTAATTGCAGATCAAAAACCTGCCCTTCTATAACCTATATCCAGACATTTCAGGAGTGCCTGAACCTGAGATAATGAAGAAATGATAGAAATTTATTTGGAGAGTCAAATGGGGAGGGGGATTGCCTTTAATACAGGCCATTCAGTGGTTTATATGGAGGGGTGAAATGTAGAGTGTTTAAAAAGTGGACAGTTCCTGTTCTTAAATTTGTAAAGAAAATTATAATGTCTTTAAATCACTCTTCTATAAATTGATTACCTTTTTGCAGTGTTAAAAAACAAAATAAAACAAAACACTTGGGAGCAAAGCAAACCCAATTGCCCAAACTCTGTGGGATGAAAGTCAGCAAGTTCTGCATCTCAGCTGTCAGGGGGCTCTCAGGAGGCCACCACTGGTCTAGAGAAGGTAAATTGTATTCTGTGCATGTTACCCATATGTCCAATTACAATGGACATTGACAGTGGCATCCACAGAACCCAGGTCTCATGACGGCAGGAAGAACACTAGAAATGCAGAGCTGCCTGTCAGTCACATACACTTGTTAAGCACTGAGGACCAAGGCAGCTCATCTGAAGAGGAGGTGGAGCCTTGGCAGCAAATACCAGAAGAGGGCAATTCAGTGGTTTAGGCTCCTCAGCAGGGCTGCTGATCGGCAGCTCATGGTTACAGAGTCCCCAGAAAAGCGTGTGTATGGGCTACTACATTACTTGTGGATCGATTCTACAGGGCAGTCTTCTACTTCTACTGGTGTGGGGTGAGGGGGTGAGGGAAATGAATTAGTGTGTGATAATGAATTAACATAAATAGAAAAAACCGCCAAAAATATAAAGAGAAGACTGAGTCCTTTAAAAAAGCTGTTATTTAAAGAGATTTTTGGAAAGAAAACATTTTTTCCCCTCTTCTGGCCCCTACCAAGCTAGTGGGAGCAGTGGAAAGGTGAGGAGACCCAAAAGTTTTCCAATCTGTCCACATTAAATAGGGAAGAAAAATGAAAATGTTTTTGTGAATTTTAGTGGATGAACAGGGAAGAAGATAAGAGCCTCTGGGTGGTACTTCTTATTTTTCAAAGCACTTCCACAAAGTATTCTATTTCATTTCACGGATGTGGAAAAGATGTCAAATGACTTATCCAAATTGCACAATGATTTGTTGGAAAGTTGTGATGAGAATGCCAACTGACCAGACAGAATCCTTCCTCTTCTCTTGGATGGCACCTTTTCAGCTTCTCTAAGCTTTTAATTATTTTTTAGTGTTTATTCATTTTTGAGAGAGAGAGAGAGAGAGAGAGAGAGAGAGCACGCCAGGGAGGGGGAGAAAGAGAAGGAGACACAGAATCTGAAGTAGGCTCCAGGCTCTGAGCTGTCAACACAGGGCCTGACGCAAGGCTGGAACTCATGAACCGTGAGATCATGACCTGAGCCAAAGCCGGATGCTTAACCGACTGAGCCGCCCAGGTGGCCCAGCTTCTCTAAGCTTTTGAAGAAGGTGTGCTTTTCAAATTATACTCAGATGATGCTCAAATTTGAGCAGCTCCTTCAGTCTTTAAAAAAAGCCCTTTTTATAATAAAAATAATATCAATTATCAGTATGATATATAGATAATATAGATGATTGCTCTGGAGAACAGTGTGAAAGTTACTTGCACAAGGCTACAGAGCCAGCAATTATTGCAGCATGAATTTGTCCCCTAATGTGCTTTGTCTGTAATTGTACTGGCATTATGAATCATGCATCACCTGCTCCAAGTGAATGCCACCAAACCTGATATCTTGCCTGATGCCCTGTCACCAAAGATGGCTTTAACACTACAAGAGGTCTGTGCTCTTTACTTCAGAGATACCATATGAGAGGCTCTACATGACCCTTTATGAGGCCCTAGAATATTCTGGCATAATGACTAAGGACATTGCTTTGCATTAGAGAGACCTGGATACAAATGCTGTCTCAACAATGGACTAGTTGTGGCACCTAAGTTACTTACTCAACCTTTCAGAGGATCTGTTTCCTTTTCAATAAGTTTGGGCAACCCTACTTACCTTATAGTTGGTGGGAACATGAAAATTAAATGCAGTAACTATATAAAGTGCTGGCAACTAGTAAGTCTTCAATGTAGTGATTACGTTGTCTCTGCTTCACTGAGTTTTTCTGAAAAACTCATTGTTGTTTGGTTATGCCTGCTTCACCTTCTCTCAGACTTCACTAGGCAGGAATTCTTTCAAATAATTACTGTGGAACAACCATGTCACAGACACTGTGCCAGGTACTTGGAATAGAGAAGTAAACATTATCCTTGATCTTAAGGAAATTACTTGACTGGTAAAAGGAGTAGGCCTAAAATAGTTACAGTAGAATGTGATAATAAGGGCTTGAATATTGTACTTGGGAGCACAGAGGAATCACTAATTCTATCTGGAGGCAGATGAGAAGAGTTCACGGATGTTCAGTGAACAAGACAAATAAATGGCAAATCACAATCCTGTATCTCCTCCAAGAGGAGAAGATGGCAAGATAGCATTTTTTATGGTCCCTTATGAGCATTGTGCCAAGACAAGACAAAGACATGATCGGAGGCTGCCCTAGTCATGACATACCCAGGTTTGCCAACAAGAGGAATGATAAAGCTTCTGTGCCAGGCAAATACAGTGATTCCCCATAGAGCACACAGTCCAGGCTTCAGGTTTGTACATCCTATTTTTTGCTCCTAAGAACGCTATTTCCCTCATTGTTATGAGTTTCTATTCAAATGAGCTTTGTGGAGAAGATGGGCATGATTCCTTTCATTGGCCATTGTTTGATTTTTCCCTGGTCACTCAAAGTACATGTCTTTCACGTGAAATCTGCTCTCAGCTCCACCAATCAACCAAGAACCTGGGCCACCCCAGTCTCTCCTGCAGCAGTTTCCTTGGCAACCAGGGCCCAGTCCCGGAGCTCACCAAACCTCAGTGAGGTGAGGGAAGCCCTTCAGGGCTGTCCCTCTCTGGTTTTAAAAACTAAGAGATCACTTCAGAGACTCTCTCTGGCAAAAATGCCAACCTAGATGCCATCACTTTGTATTTGTACAGCACCTTTCATCTCAGCACCTTAAAGCAGAAATGCTTTTGCAGCACGGGTCTTACCCTACTGAGAGGAACGTTGTCATTATTCCCATTGTTCCTGTAGGGAATCCGGAGCAAGAAAAATCAAAAGATTATCCAGGGGGCTCTTTGTTTCTCCTTATCTTTTTTAAACTATGTGTGTGGCCTTCCCTCGTAGTGACTTATATTGAGGATCACCATTGAGTAGATGAAACTTTCCAAACAGAGCCGGACTTCTCAAACCCTAGCGTCTATGTGCATCACCTGGGGAGCAGGGAGCTTGCTAAAACACCTGGTTCTGATTCAGTCTGAGGTAGGACCTGAGGTTCTTCATTTCTCACATGCTCCCAGGTGCTGCTGCTGCTTCTGGTCGGAGGACTAGACTTTCAGTAGCCAGAGCTCAGGCTCTATGTCTGTATTCCTGTGACTGATGTGGGCCCACACTTGCTATGAATATGGGAGAAAAATAAAAACACACCTCTCATTCTTGCAGGGTTTTCAGTATTTTAAAACAGTTTAATATATGTTCCCCTTAGGCAAGCAGGGTAGGTAGTACCATCCCCCTTTCTTTTTTTATCTTTTCTGCAGTGACACATAGCTAATGAGATTCCAGATCCAATGTTTCCTGTTTTATCACAAAAGACTAATCCAAATAGAATATGTTTGCCATTTATTATAGTAGCTTTGTCATTATTGTAGCATTCATATATGAATTAGAAAAGCATTAGCATGACTATTATTAAACACACATTCAATATTGAAATGCTCTAAACCAAAGAGCATTCCTAGGCTACTAGGAAATTATGTCACAGATCACAGAAAGGTTCACAGAAACATCTCTCTGGAAAAGGGGGTTTCTTTAGCAAGGATGCTTCTTCAGAAACTCCCATATTCATAGTCAAGTGAACTTTGATACTTTGGCCCGATATTTACTGGCTGCTGTTCAGACTGATTTAAATTCCATAAATCTGGTGAGAATAATTAGATGTTAGGGAATAACCTACCTCCAAGCTGTAGTGTGTTGAATGGTGTGCCCCCTCCCCCAGATAGAAGTCTACCTGGAACCTGAATGTGACTTGGTTTGGAAGAAGTCTGCAGATTTAATTAAGGGAAGGATTTCAAGATATCATCAGTGGTGATTTAGGGTGGACCCTAAATCCAATGATGACTGTCTTTATAAGAGACAGAGAAGAAGACACAGGGGACACAGGAAAGGCATATGAAGATGGAGGCAAAGAATGGAAAAATGCTGCCACAATCCAAGGACGCACCAGAAGCTGAGAGAAGCAAAGAAAGATTTTTCACTAGAGACTTTGGGGGAAGCTTGGTCCTGCTGACACTGTAATTTCAGATTTCTGGCCTCCAGAACTGTAAAACAATACACTTTTCTTATTTCAAGCCTTCAGGTTTGTGGCAATTTGTTGTGGCAGTCCTAGGGAACTAACAACCCCTTCCAGATCTTTCAAGGGTTAAAAATGGTCCTGCCTTGGAAAGCTGCTCACAGTGCTATTGATGCTCTATCCTAGTATCTCAGGCACTTGGCCTCAGCTTGGCAGATCTATATGGCAACTACAGGGGAGTGCGATGGCATTAGCCCTGGGGATAGGGCAGTTTACTATTAAATAAATGGAAATGATTGTGGACTGAAATGAACTCACTGTACCCTTAAGGAAGGTGAGTCCCAACTCAGAATTCATTCAACAAAATAAGACCTCTTAACTAATTCTTGATGGAAATAAAGATAAGGAAGGCTTTGGGTATGTTTATAATTATGAAATATTTATACTCTTAGATATTTTTATTCCTTGAAAGAGGCTCTTTCCCCCAAGTCTTGTCCTTGACCTTAAGCTTTAGTCAGTCTCAGTCTAAATCTTCCCCACTAAGACTTCCACAGTGGTATTGCCCCCTCCACAGGTATTTCCGTCTTTAGCGGCTTCCTTGAGCTGCATGAAGCACTACTGCCATCTTGTGACTGGGTTGTGCCACCACTCCCATTTGTCTGATCAGATTTCAGTTCTTACCAATAGAGGGCAGGTATTGAGGTCCTGGACTGGAGACAGAAACCCTGGTTTATAATTTTGAGCTTTTGGAATTAAACCGTTATGGCAGGGTGAGATTTAAAATTGAATATTAAGAAGGACCATATAATACAACTTCTGTTTGTTATTAAAGCAGTGGAAATTCACAAATATTACACAGCCTCCCTGGGGGTGAAAACATTCCACATAGATATACTATTTTGAAAGTTTTTAAAAAATTTAATGTTTATTCTTGAGAGAGAGAGGGAGAGAGAGAGAGACAGAGTGTGAGGGGGGAAGGGCAGAGAGAGAAGGAGACACAGAATCTGAAGAAGGCTCCAGGCTCTGAGCTGTCAGCACAGAGCCTGATGCGGGGCTCGACCCCACGAACCATGAGATCATGACCTGAATCAAAGTCAGACGCTTAACCTACTGAGCCACCCAGGCACCCCTAGATACACTATTTTTAATTTCCAATTATTTTCTTAACCCACACCCACCCTATGCTGTAGTTGTAGCCAACGGGCAGGCACCTGGGGTAGGAGGATGATGAGGGTCAGATTTCATGTGGCTAGCTAACACTCAGTCTGCTACTGGGCTTCTTGTTGTCTTTGGAACTGAGAGGCCACCTATTCCTAAACTTTTGGAACTTCTGTTAGATTACTTGTTTATTTAACTCTCCAAACAACTAGGATTTTGATGGCCTAATGTACTAGGAAATAGGATTTCATAGTTGGTGTGTGGCTTCTGTTAGGTTAGAAGAATCATTCTTTTTGTCTCTATCTAACTTTTCACAACAGTGGAATGTTCTTGATTGACCTACACCAACAGTCTCTTTCCCCAACCATTAGAGAAATTGCCAAGGTGGTTAAAGCTCAGAGCTCTGGTTAGAGCAAGAGTGAAGATTTTGGGACCTTCTACCTTTTTCTACAAATATCTAGAGACAAACTCAAAAACTGTCCCTCACTTCTCTAGAACATCATTTGAAAAGCTATTGTAAGAGAAACAGTGTTCCAAAGGAAGGAGGGGAGAATTCCTAGAATGTTGCTTCAGAAGTATCAAGTTCTCAATTTTATTTTAATTAATTATTTTAAAATGTTTATTTATTTTTGAGAGAGACAGAGTGCAAGTGGGGGAAGGGCAGAGAGAAAGAGGGAGACACAGAATCTGAAGCAGGCTCCAGGCTCCTAGCTGTCAGCACAGAGCTGAATGCGGGGTTCAAACTCACGAACCGTGAGATCATTCCCTGAGCTGAAGTCATATGCTTAACCGACTGAGCCACCCAGGTGCCCCTCAGCTTATCAATTTTAATCAAATGAATCAGAGACCTAAATGGTTGAAAAATCTTTACCGAGGCACTGTTCTTAGTAGAGAAAAAGCTACCGTAAAGGATAGCTAACCACAAGGTTTTGCTTCCTAGGCCTGGGCATTCACACTTTTCTACTCAAAGTAAGATCCATTTCTACTCAAAGTAAGATCCACCAACTCCTGCATCTGCTTCATAGGAATGCATAAACTTGTGCAGTCACCTAGGGCCTTGCACTTGAAAAGGCCCAGCACTTGGCTTAATCCTCTGTTGCCACTATCTTGAAATTCTTGATTTTTAAACAAGGGACCCCTGCATATTTGTTTTGTGCTGAGCCTTTCAAATTACTTAGTACTCCTGCCTGGAAGCTTTTTAGAAATACGTAATATGAGGTCTACCTCAAACTTCTAAAATTGAACCTCAATTATAACAAGATCTTGAATGAATTGTTGCAAATTGAGGTTTAAGAAGCACTGATCTTGGCTACCTCTGAGGTAAGTAGGGTCTAGATAGGATAGGAGGACTCTGATGAGTGAGTAGCAAGTAGGTCGTTGGTGGAGAACACAGGGGAAGATATGCATTCTTCTCTTTAGACCAGAAGAATAAAAAGACATTTTAGACTAGAGGAGCTGTGGATGGGCCACAGTTGGAAGATAACTGGAGGATAAATAAGGAGAATATGGAAAATTATTTTATTTTATAGGAAATAGCATCTCCAAAATCATTTCTTTTAAATCATAGTAACGTGTCACAAATTTTTGAGAAGTTCAACTCTAACATTAGAGCACAAAAGCGAAGTTGAACAATGAATGCCCACTGTTTCTTTGACTTTGGGATATAGTCTTCTCAGTGCTGAGCTATTGCTGTGTCATGGAATGGGGTAGGAATACACATCCATTATTAGGGTCAAGTTGCTCTTCATCTCTTCACTGGACATGTCTAAGAATATCCCCTTCTGTTCCTCTTTTAGCTCTCAAAGTTCTTCTTCCTCCACCCCCTTTCTCTGGACATGTACATTTTCCTTTATATTATCAGAGGGTTTACATTTACAAAAGAACATAATGGAAGGGATTTTGACTTTAGGCTTTAGTTACTTTCAGAAAACAAGAAGGAAAAAGCTTCAATAGGCCAACGGCTAGCAAGGGTGGTGGTGGATTTATAGATTTTAAATCAATTTATAAATTAAAATTATACTGTGGTAATAATTAAGAAAAAATTAAATAGTAATATTTTAGATCTTGTTATCATAGCACCCTTTATATTGGTTATACTTATAATTTTAATGAGCTAAACTACTTTATCTCCAGTGTAGAAGTCTCCATATTGGTATGAATAATTTGAGAAATCAAAACAACATCTTTGATATAATGATTCAATTAGGTAAGGCAAAAGCAAACCTAAACAAAAGTGTTGGTTTTATTTTTTTTAAGTTTATTTATTTATTTTGAGAGAGACAGAGAAAGTGCAAGTAGGGAAGGGGCAGAAAGAGAGAGAGAGAGAGGGAGATGGAGAATCCCAAGCAGGCTCTGGACGGCCATTATGCAGAGCCCACACGGGGCTCGAACCCACGAAACTGTGAGATCATGACCTGAGCTGAAATCAAAGTTGGATGCTTATACTGAGCCACCCAGTCGCCCCCAAATCAAAAATATTGTTTTTAGAATACAAGCGGGAGAATAGCATACAAAAAATATCTTGGCTAGAAGAAACAAAAAAGTATAAAACTTTTACTTTGTTCCTCAACTGCAGGAAGGCTATAGACCCCTTGAACATTATAACTGTAGTCGTGTTGGGTGTAGGAGTTGAAATTTTTATTTTTATCCAAAGGAGATCGAGTTTTAATAGACTGAAAACAGTGATCTAGGAGAAAATAGAGTTCTCAATCTTCCTGTCATTTGTTCATTCTACAATCATTTTTTGAAAAAATTTTTAATGTTTATTTATTTTTGAAGGAGAAAGAGACAGAACACAAGCAGAGGAGGGGCAGAGAGGGAGAGGGAGTCACAGAATCTGAAGCAGGCTCCAGCCCTGACATGGGGCTTGAACTCAGGAACCATGAGATCATGACCTGAGCCGAAGTCGGACACTTAACTGACTGAGCCACCCAGACACCCTTACAATCATTTTTTTGTACACATTCTATGTACCAGGGACTGAAGTACTAGTTTATGTCATTGTTTTTAGCTTGAATAATTTCAAAAGGATTTACAAAGAGTTTCATCAAGCCATTTCCTTAACAATATTGGAATAAAGGGGGAAAGGGAGAAAAAATAAATACACTAGCCATGAGCTCTACTACAGTTGATATGAGAGTATAATTGTTGATCAGGGTAAACTGAGGCAGGGCAAATTGTAAGGTAATTGCAGCCAAGGTAAATTGAGACCCTGGAAGCAATTCAGTAAGTTTGTGAATTTGGATGAGAAACAAAACAAAACAAAACAAAACAAAAAACTGTACCTTCCTTTGTTTTTCTTACCTCTATTGAAACTAAATCATGAGAAATGAAATCATTTCTTTCAATTGTTACTGTAGGCAACAAGCCATAGCCATAGCATAGCAGTACCTATGACCTTGTTGTAAGTAAAATCACAACTATTTTTATATCATATTACAGTTGTTGCAGATAGTTTGAATTATCATTTAGGTTCATCACTACTTCAAAAATACAGTAGTCATTTGATCTGTCACTTTATTTAGCACATCATTAAAGAAGTCATATGTATTACTATATCACAAATTATTTTAAAAATATTTTTAATTTTTCCAATGTAATTAGTTTCCTTTGAATCCTATGTACTTTTTTTTTTGTTTCCAAGTAATTTTATTTTAAGAACTAAACTCAATAATATTTGTAGAAATATGGGATTTTTAAATGAGTTTAACTTTACTGTAAGGAGGAGTCTATAGGCTTCACCAGTCCCCACGGGGGTCCAAAACATGCAACAGATTAAGAACCCTGTGGTAGAATAAAACACAAGTCTGTAGAAGAAAATTCTTTTTCCAGACACTAAATAATAAAGTGTAGAACACACAAACAACATCACATGCATCTATTTGAAAAAAAAAGAAAGATATTGAGTGGTGTATTGGAAACTAAATTCAAAATGAAAGACCTAAATGTGAGACAAAAAATGATCAAAATCCTAGAGGAAACACAGGCAGCAACCTCTTTAACCTCAGCCATGGCATGTTCTTACTAGATATGTCTCCAGAGGCAAGAGTATACAAAGGCAAACATGAACTATTGAGACCTCATCAAGATAAAAAGCTTCTGCACAGCAAAGGAAACAATGAACAAAACTAAAGGCAACTGATGGATTGGGGAAGATTTGCAAATGACATAGCTGATAAAGCGTTAGTATCCAAAACCTATAAAGAACAATCAAACTCAGCACCCAAAAAAGCAATAACCCAAAATGGGCAGATGACATGAAAATACATTTTTCCAGAGAAGACATCCAGATGACTAACAGACACAGAAAAGATGCTCAACATCACTCATCATCAGGGAATTTCAAGTCAAAACTACAGTGAGCTATCACCTCACACCTGTCATAATGGCCTACATTAACACAGGAAACAACAGTTTGGCATCCTTTGACAAGGATGCAGAGAAAGGGGAGCCCTCTTGCACTGTTGGTGAAAGTGCAAACTTGTGCAGCCACTCTGGAAAACAGTATGGAGATTCCTCAAAAATTTAAAAATAGAACTACCCTACTATCTAACAATTTCTCTACTAGGTATTTACCCAAAGAATACAAAAATACTGATTTGAAAGGACACATGCACCCCGATGTTTATAGCAGAATCATCAATAATAGCCAAATTAGGGAAAAAGCCCAAGTATCCACTGACTGATGAATGGATAAAGAAGTTGATATATATATATATATATATATATATATATATATATATATATATATAAAATGAAATATTTCTCAGCCATAAAAAAGTATGAAATCTTGCCATTTGCAATGACATGGATGGAGCTAGAGTGTACTGTGTTAAGCAAAATAAATCAGAGAAAGACAAACACCATATTTCTTTCATATGTAGAATTTAAGAAATGAAACATATGAACATAGAGGGGAGAAAAGAGAGAAGGGCAAACCATAAAACTGACTTTATTTTTGTAAGTAGGCTTCATGCTCAGAGTGGGGCACAACACGGGGATTGAACATGTGACCTTAAAATGAAGATCTGAACTGAGATCAAGAGTTGGACACTTAACTGACTGAGCCACACAGATGCCCCAAAATAGACTCTTAACTATAGAGAACAAACTCAGGGTTGCTGGAAGGGAGGTGGGCAGGGGGATGGGTTAAATGGATGATGAGTATTAAGGAGGGCAATTGTTGTGATGAGCATGGGTGTTGTTGAAAGTGATGAATCACTAAATTCTTCTTCTGAAACTAATATTACACTCTATGTTAACTAACTGGGATTAAAATAAAAGCTTGGGAAAAAAGGGAAAAGTCTTTCACCAAAAAAATGTATAGCTAATGCAAGAATTTTTAATTAACACTTAATAAAAACCAAAGCAAAACATTACAGAAAAACTTAGTGAATGTATGGTGGAGTGAACAAGTTAGTGTGATCTGCGTGTATAGTTTCTGGTGATTTTACATTATATGTTGATCAAACTTGGAAAATCTAGAGGAATGAAGGGATAATAAAATACATGCTAATCAGAAAAGCCATGGGCATGTCTTGTGGATTGCACAACAGGGAGAGGGCTACTAGAATGAAGTATCTATGGAAGAAGATGAATGAGAGGCTCTAGCATCTAAAAGAAGAGGTCTAAACAGGGTGTACGCAATGAGAGAAAAAAAAAGGTGGTGATCTCAGTGAAAGGAAGTAAGTTCCTCTCCACCTGGAAAAATTGGTGAGGATTCAGAGATGTGGGAACAGACTTGCAGGTATAGTATAGGCTGGTAACTCACTTAGCAGAGTGATGTCGGGGAACATTGAAAGATTGAGAATTCCTGGGACAGGAAAATTGCAGGAATTATTAATTAAATGATCCAGGAAATAGCACTAAAAATGCTGATGAGAGTAGTTCTGCTGGGCTGGGTCAGAGAGGGCGTTCTCTGCCTACTTTCCAGAAAGTGGTGCTGACTAAATGCAATCATTGGCCTAGAAAAAGAGTGAGCCATCAGCCCCACTGAAGGTGGCCAGGAGTGACTGAAGAAAGCATATGTGATATGGGACATGGAAGTAAGAACTTTTGTGGCTTGAGTACAAAAGCAATCTTCTTCTAGTCTTATCTGAGTGTACAGGGAAGGAATATCCCAGCAGTGGTGGTGGATTGAGTACATAAGCAGGCACTAAGGGCTAGATTTGCCCTGGAGTTCGATGTTCAGGTACAGTCTTCACAGTCTTTCACAGTTCAGGTACAGTCTTTAATTTTGATGAATATTAGTATTTGATGCATAATAGTTATAATTGGTAACATTTATTGGGTATTTACTATTAATTTTGATTTTACCTAAGAATTCAATATTTACTACTTACCTTAATTTTCAAAATAATGCTGAAAAGGGGGTAGTATTATTATTCCATTTAACAGATATGTTCTATAGTATGGTTTTATTAATTCAACTCTTAATATAACTTTGTGGTAAGAGCAGGTTTCCCAACTTCACAAATTCTAAGTTGTTTGAGCAAAGGCAAGTTAACAACTTAGCCTTAAAAGTTCTTATGTAAATCAAAATATATCAGCAATTCACTTTCTAATAGCATCCAACTTTGCCGTAGGGCACTATGTGATTTGGGTAGAACCGTTTGGACTGTTGATCCAGGGCTGGACTCTTGACGTGAGCCTGACCATCAATATACTTCATCTCCTTGACCATAGATATTGATTCAGTGTTAGGCAATGATTCAAGATGGTCTAAGAAGGTCAGCCCTGGGATTTTGCTGGGATGATGGGAAGTTTGTTTGCTTTTTTCCCCTGAGATTGTTGAACTATGAGTTATGAATCTGGGACTGCTAGCAACTATTCTGCTGTATCTTGGAAGTGCTATCTGAGCATGAAGCCAAAGAGAGGACATCAACATCAGGAGATGGATAAAGACAGATTCTTCGTGATATCTTTGATATACTAGCTTCAGCCTGTGCCTGAAACAGGATCAACCTGTAAAATTTTCACTTACATGAGTCTATCGATTCTCTTTTCTGGTTTATGCCTTTTTAACTATATATCAATCATTTGATTTAAAAGCATTCTGACACAGGATCTTAGCTTATTTTATATATCTCGGTTAGGAGATAATCTGGATAGTGGAAGGGTGGTGAACAGACTTTGTTGGTTCTGTGTGGGCCTGGAGTACATCTGTAGTTGGTTCGGTCAAGCCTCCTGGGGTGCTTGTCACAGTACACACTGGGTCTACAGCTGCCTTTGCCCAAGAAAGCACATTGATAGTTAAAGAACAAAGCTTACAGAGAACAGGTGAAAATATTGACAGCCTTATTAAATGTGGATCCTATTGCTTGGAACTTGTTGAACGAAAGACCACCTCTTGGGACCAGTAATTGAGAGAGGCTTGTGAAAGTGTCCTGAAGAACAGATCATCCCAAGGCTGAGCATGTTTCAAACAAATGATTTATGCGTCGGAGATTGTTATCCTGTCCTTGGGATGTTTTCTACTGTTTTCGAGTGTGTTAGTCATATTGCTGAAACCAAAAGGAAAGTACTCAGACCCAAGGACAAGAGTATGGGCACTAATAATATGCTTTGGCCTCCATGTATTCATTCATTTACTGGAACAGAAACTGCTAATTACTCATCAAAATCCATGTTCTTGTATTTCTGGGCATTCACATCCTCTTTTGCAGTTCGGTAAGGCCATGGGACTGAATTCTAACTGCCAGAATATAAGTGGAAGCAATATCTCCCTCTTCAGACATGGGCCATAAACATCTTTTGCATGCTTTTCTCTATATTGTTTTCCAATTTCTAGGTTGCTGCAATAGAGCCAATTTTTAGGGAGGTTTGGAAGCCACGTGTTAAAGATTCCAGAACATTTATCAAGTTGGGTTCCTAAACACTGTAGAAGAGGACTGTCCCTGTTCACTTGTTCACATGTTTGCCAGGAAAGAGTAAATTTCTTTTGTACTTGAGCCATTATATATTTTGGGGTCTATTCTTTAAAATAGTTACCCTCCCTTAACTAATACATTTACCAAAAATGTATTGAGCACCAAGTATATGGAAGATAGATATATACTTTAATTAAAGGAGTTGTCTGGTAAGAGCTGTAGAGAGTTATAAGCCCCCCTGGATTCTCAGAGAGGTTAAAGAGAACACAGCATGACTTACCCCTGCTTACTTTGCTGGCCTCTTTGTTCTCTGCATTTCATTCAAGATGACCTCCTTTTAGTTCTTACAATGTGACGCATTCTCTCCTGTCTCTTGCCTTTGTACACATTTCCTTTGTGTAGAATGTCTTGCTCTTTCCTCTATGTTTCAACAGAAACTTCTTCAAGAAAGCCTGCATAGCCCAGACACACCACCTTCTCAGTCTAGGCCCAAGAATGGGCAAGATACTCCCTATATAGTTTTATAGTACCCAGTAACTTTCCTTTACAGCATTAATTATAAGTTGCCATTTGTAATATCTTTATTCCCCACTAGATTGTAGGTTCCTTTAAAGTAGGGCTTCTTTCCATTTTCTTTAATTTTGTATGATTGATTACTTGGTAAGATACCTAGTACAAAATAAGTATTCAATTAAAATTTGTTGAATGCATAAGGTATAACTGGAACCCATCCTCTTTCAATTCCTCATGGACTTTATTCATTAATTATTCTCCCACTATCTGTATCATCAATATCAAGAATAAATCAAGTATTGGAAGCTTGGAAAAGGTGATGCTCAACAGAAATAGGGTGACTTTGGGGGTATATGAGCAAATTTTTTATTTAGATCTATTTAGTTTGAGGTGCTGAATTATTAAGGAGATATCTTGTAAAGAGTTTGGAAGCCAGACCTGTTAAATGGAGAAATTGAAATGCTAAGTTTGAAATAAGGGCAATAATTGAAATCTGGGAGTAGATAAGATTGTGGAAAAAGAGCACAGAAAGAGAAAATGGTAATATTGTGTGGAATAAATACAGTTAAGGATCGTTAAGGAATCTGTCTTATTGAGCTTTGTGCTTTACTCAGTGTCTAGCGTGATAATTATACATAGTGGTTGCTAATAAAGAGGAACTAATAAAGAAGTATGGTGTAATAGGCTTTGCTGTAATAATGCTGCATAACCAACGACCTCTAAATCTTTGTGACTCATAAAATTGTCTTTTTTTTAATCAACCACAGACCTGGAGGTCATCTGGAGTAGCTCTGTTTCAACCTGGGAGTTGGGTTCAGGTTTGATCCATGTGTCTCTTATTCAAGGACCAGGTTGAACAAGCAGTGCCTGCCTACAGAAAGCCATTCCCATGGAGAATGGCCTCTGCTTGTGTCACATCCACTAACTTTCCCTGTTAGTGAGCTAACACAGAAGAAGTCATCTCGCCAAACCCAAAGTCAGTGTGATGAGGTTCTATGTTGTCAGCCTATTCTATTGTGAGGCACTGTAAAGTATTGTGGCAATGGGTCTGTGTGTGTATAATCCTTTCAGAAGGAGTAAAGAATGAGGGACAAAATCTTGCCTTCAAGTTGGAAAAGTAGGACCATGAGAAGAGGAGAGAAAAATTTCCGAGAAGGGAATCTTCAGTAGTAGATTCAGAGTGTGTCAATAATTATGCTGTGAAAAGACTGGAGTTTGTCTCTGGTTAGGTATCATTCAGGGAAGCATGTCAGCAAAGTGGTAGGAGGGGTGCATAGACCACATTATCAATAGAGGTAAGGTGGCCAGCTTTGGCAAATAAAAATATAGGATGCCAAGTTAAATTTCAATTTGTGATAAAGACTAATTTTAAAATTATGTTTAATTTTAATTATTCAGTTTTTGTATGAAATTCCAGTGTAACTTGGTATTCTGTATTTGATCTGGCAGGCATATGTTGGGTTTATGAATGAGCAGTAGGTGAGATATTGGAGTCAAGATAAAGGAGGCCACTTTTGAAGGTAGGCGATAAAGGGAAAAGGAGGGATAAACTAGAAGGTGTACATAATTAGGAAGAGCTCTATTACAAGTATAGACCTGACCAATGTTATCTGAAACCATTACACATATACCCATGGTGGATGTGGGGGGCAGGTAACACTGCCCATTTTGGGAATTAATGGGACAAAGGAAAAAGTTTGAGCAGCAATTGGATTCAGTGACCCCGGAGCACTTCTTTGTGGCAATTTGAAAAAGTAAAAAAAAAAAAAGAAAAAGAAAAAGAAAAACTCATAAAACTTTGTCCCAAGTTATGAATTTAGAGTAACCTATGTGAGAACAACTAATACAAATGTCTTTATGTGATGGCCATGATATTGATCATGTTTTGTTTACACTTAGGAGTTGTGAAGACTTTCGTATGTTGTGTCTTCTTGAGAGATACCTGAGGAACCAGGATGGGAGTACTATGTAGGGTATGGGAGTTGCACAAGGCACTGATGACTTCTGAGCTCCTCTGAGAAGGGACTCTATGCATAGATCAGGAGTCATGGTATCTATTTTTGGGAGTAAATAACTTAGAGGCCATATGGACTGACTCTGGGAGGACTGAAATGCTCTATGGGGCTGGGATTCAGGGCTCATCAGTTCAACCCCAAGATGCAGATTTTTGTGACGGATGCATAATTGAGGGGCACTGCTGCATTGGGACTGGGGATAAGGAGTCAGGAAGAGGTACTCCAAAGACAATTTTACCTTGGAACCAAATAATAAGTCTGGGGCTCAACTAAGGACAAATTTGTTCTATCTCCTTCAGTCCTCTTCCTGAGAGCTGATATGATAATGAAAATGGTGAGTGCAGAGGAGGACACAGGAGAGTTACAGGAGAAAAGTCTTAGAAAGAGGGTTCAGCGGATGGAGAAGAGTTCACTGACTCCCTTTCCCTAGGGCCCTGCCTCCGCTGCTAATAATGGCAGAGTGCTTGGGAAATATGGAACAGGAGAACTTACTGGCTGGAATGTGTTGGATATTTTCCACATAAGCATCTTTGCTGTAGACATCTTTGTTGTAAGCATTTTTGCCACACAGCTAATTGGCTGTAAGGCAATTTTGCTGTAAAAGATAAAGTCACAAAAAATAAAAGAGGAAGATTCATTAAAAAGGACATGAAAAATAATAAAATTAAAAAGCCTTTATCATGAAATACAAAATATTTGAATACATTTAAAATGTATGTAGATGCAGGGTTCCTGGGTGGTTGAGTGTCTGATTTCGGCTCAGTTCATGATCTCACGATTTGTGAGTTCAAGGCCCACATCGGGCTTGCAGCTATCAGCGCAGAGCCCACCTCGGATTTTTTGTTCCCCCCTCTCTCTGCCCCTCCCCTTCTTGTGCTCTCTCAAAATAAATAAAACATTTAAAAAGTGTATGTAGATTCATGGCAATGCTATGTATATAACAGATTTTATTTTGTGAATTGTACCTAAGTACTTGTTTTGGAAGTCCTTCATTCATGGTATTATATACTTTTTTTTTTTTTTTTTTTTGCTTGTTGATTTGTCTCTTCAGCACATACCTTTTTTTTTTTTTTTTTTTTTTTTTTGGCCATATCTTCCTTTGTTAAGAGAAGTACAGTTTCCAACTACCAGATGCATATTTGTAACTGAGTTTTGTATTGTGTCATGAAAGCCTTCTACAATATTGTTTTTGGCATATTGTTCTTGACATATTGTCACATGTCTGTTAATAGATTCCCCAAAATGCTGTCGGTTCACAACTCCCCACCACTGCATAGGCCATTAGAGAGCTAAGACTTACATAGTATAAAAATGGGAATGCTTCGTTGATGGAGAAATGAAACCAAACTGCCAACCAGTTGATGAACAAACTGTCAAACTGTTGAAACCAACAAACTGTCAAACCAAACTGTCAAGTTTTTTTTTTTTAATCTTATAGGGCAAAATTGCCTAATAGCCAACTAGCTATGTGTTGAAAAGGTTTGCAGCAAAAATACTTGTGGCAAAGATGCCTGTGGTAAAGGTACTTATGGCAAAAGTACTTGGAACTGGCCGGGAATTTCCTTAAGGCAGGAGAATGGTTTGGGTTCGAGTTCTTTCCCACCTGATGGACTCTTCATTCTTAAAGATCTAGCTCAACATCTAGTGGAGGATGGAAAGTGTTTAGCAGGGCAGGCTTTGGAGTCAGACTTTGGTTCATGTCCCAGCCCTATCACTAACCAGTGCTATGACCTTTGGTCTGTTGCTTAGCCTCTCCAAGCTGCAGATCCTTTATGTGAAATAGGATTATAAAAGTACTTAACTCTTAGGGCTGGTGTGAGAATTAAAGGTAATCCCCATAGCCTTGTGTATACAAATAAAAATAGGTTACTGTAATTATTTATGTCATGGTCTCCCTTAGTAGATAGGGAGCTCCTTTAAGACAGGTCAGTTTTTTTGTTTTTTCCATTTTTACATCCCAAGTAAATAGCATCTAGTACCCAACAAAGCCCTTAATAATGTTACTTATGTGTAATCAGATCATACATCTCAAGGTGGGATTTCCAGACATTAAGTTGTCAGAGTCAGGAGGAAACCATGAAGATTTTAGCAAAATTGCTTTCCCTACTGTTACTTTCTCTCCATCACTGTAGGCCCTCAAGTCATAATGCTGTGCAAAATTACCTGATTTGAAGAGAGATTTCTGCTTTTCTGTCTCTGTCTAGACAAAGAAGTTTAAGGCTGTATTTAGCTGCCTCCTATTTGCGCCTGGCCTCCCCTGGTTATGCGCATTAAACAGCTCTGCTCTGACAGCTTGTTGTAAACTGAACTGATCTGTTGTTTTTTTCTCCTTGACCCAACCTAACAGATAATTTCATGTCTTGTAGGCCAAACAATTGGTTGACTCAATAGGGTAAAATTCAGTCAATTGCTTAAAAAATTTTAAACAACTTATGCAGTGACATGTCTTACATTGCTTTATTGTCTCAGATTTGATATTTGTGTTTATTTTGCTTTAAGTTAAAGCTGGTGTGTTCTAAAATATACTAAGGGCTTTTAAAAAGTGGAGATTAGATCCCAAAAGCAATTTTACTAAAAATGTACTGAAATATGAAATTATTGCTTACCAAGTATTTTGTGAGGATGAGTTTATGAAATACATGAACATACTTTTGCAGAAGAAAAAGTCATAAAATTAAGAAAACTAATAATTTTTCTTTTAACATATTACCTATAGAGACTGATCTATGATATTTGAAGATATATTTATTTCCTAAGATTCTATTGAAGATAACTTAATGGCTTGCGTGGTTTGTTGAGTTGGCCTACTCCAAGGCAAAGGTCTATGAGTCAGGGGTTCAGAAAGAAAAGATGGAAAGAGGAGCCAGATGCTTTGATGAGAGACGCAGAAATTAAATTTTGATATGTCACATAAATGGAAATGATTCGGCAATTGGACAATAGAGTTGTCTCTTTTATTAGCACACTCAAACAGCAGCAAAAAACAACCTTCCATTTGATTCTTACTGAGATTTATTGTTTTTAATAATGCCACTTTTCAGAAGTATAGTCATGTGCTCACTTAGACAGGCTGACAAAGTGAAAACTCGTATGTGATGCAAAGTACCCTTTGGGTGTAGATTAAGACATATATAGTGCAGTGACAAGTCAAGTCAAATGCCCACAGCAGACAACAAATCCCAGCCTCCCTTTCCCATGATCTGGCTCCCATTTTGCACCATAGAACCCACAATGGAAATCTGGCAAAACATAGAACACAGATGGCTACCAACTGACATGAAAAGTAAATTTTATTAAACATGTTTACATACATGAGTTGTTCATTTTAAAAGCACAGGGGAGTGTTAAGACAAGTGGTCAAAATAGAAAGGTACTACCCAATTATAATTAGTTGATTGTTGGCCACTAAGACAGAACGGAATCTAGTAGAAGTGCACCAATGCTTCAGTTCTTCCTGCTCAGCATGGTGAGTAGTGGTCAATCTGTGCCCTGTGGAATGATGGGCAGATAATTCTGGCATGTGTAAATAATAATAAATAATTCACTTGGTGCAGGCAGTATGTCTATGGATTAAAACCTAGTGTGTACACAGTGTCTACATGTGTTACAGCCCCACAGTAGGAATCTACACCAAAATATTTATTAGAAGGAATTTGGTCCATACTACATCACGTTTTCCAGAGGGTAAAAAATAAAGTCCATCTATAGACATTTCACACCAAACTCACATACGGAGTCTGGCTAAAACCTGCAAAATGTCTATAACAAAAATGGATGGCTTAGATTTCTTGGTTATTTCAGTATAGTAATTAACGAGCAAACTGTACAAGTACATGCAACATACAAGCTGTCCTAATGTGGAACTAACATACATTATTAAATAACCTTTTGGTTTTTTTTTCAGTTTTTTCACTTTTTTTTTTAAAAACGTGCATGCAGCTTTGAACAGTTTCAAGTCATGCTGCTCTATTTGTGTGATCACAAAAGTTGAATGACTCATAAAAGGAGGGAGAACGTATCAATGCACCTGCAGAGTCTGCAGTTTGTAGCACATATACAGAATGTCACAAGGGAAATTCAAGGCCAAGAAAAACTCAAATGAAGAAAATGCAAGTTGAAATTTGACTTTGTTTTATTTTCCCCCCCAAAAGTAGGATATTTTGCATTAAAAAATCAAGCTTTGTGCTTGCATCAATCTCAAAGAAATGTAAACTAAAATTTGATAAAAACATTACTTTAGTGCAGAATATTTCAACTGGAACTTCCAGTGGAATATTGGACAGCTCATACCATGCTCTTTCCAGGGCAGATGGGTATGTCTACACTGAGACATGGCCGAGAAGCCTGGGCGTAGCTGTAAGTGTCTTAGGCTCAAATCCATTTCTAGTCACCATTTTGGGAAGTCAAAAGTATAGTTTATACACATGAGCATATAATTACTTTTTGGGATATCAGGAAGAAAAATTTATTAAAAGGAGTGTTTCCAAAGTACAATTATGTGGTTAGTTTTAGTTCCCAGCATTAGTTGCAGATTGACTTTTCTAAAAGTCTTCCATGAAAAACGATGGAAAAAATAATGTTTTAGAACACAAACAGATATGCTCTTCATTTTAAAAAAGTGATTCTGTGATTATTTGTTTTAGAAGATGACTTTTTGTTTTCTGGGTTTGCACACATAAGACTGAAAAATTATAAAATGAAAGCCAGTGAAATCCTTCATTGGCCTCATCTTGCCTAGTTGCTGAACGCTTTGGGGAGATGCCACAGAGACTGTTTCAGCCCTTTTTTGGTGCTTTTGGGAAAAGAGAGGAAGGGTCTTTGTAAGCATCATGAGGCCTGTCATGACATATGGAAAAACTAGTGGAAGTAACAAATACAATGAAAAATAAAGAAAAACAAATCAAGAAACCAAAACCCAACAAATAACACACAAATAAACAAAACACACATAAAACAAAACTTCTCAAACACCAGGGAAATAACACTGCTTGTGGTCTGTGCAGTAATGTGTAAAATACAACTTTTCACAAAGTGAGAGTTTCCAGTTGGTTCAATTTTGTGTGTGTGTGTGTGTGTGTGTGTGTGTATTTGAAGTTTCCTCTTTTTCTGTTTGTTAGAAGCATCAGTGACTCTCACTAGCATGTTGATTCTTACTGTAATTTGATAGACTGCCTTGTTCTGTCATATGAAGCCAGGTTTTAAACAAGTGGGACATATTATTGAAAAACTACTACAGGCAAAACACAAGTTGATTGTCTGTCTCCAACAATGCTTTTGATCATGAAATATCTGGTTCAGATTATTATCCTGAAAGGTAGAGTTTCACTGGAATGACTCTGGTAGGAGTTCACTATGAGCGGATGCAGGGAGGCCCAGTTGAACTTTCCAGAGATGACTGGGAAGCCCGGCGGGTTAGGGGAGTGAGTGTGGGATCCACCAGGGATGATGGTGGGAACAACTTGTACCATCCGATTACCATACTGGATAGATCGAGTTCTTCCAACAAGATTTGAGCCACACCCATAAAGCATTTATGGTCCATTCTGCCATAGTCCCCCCAGACAATCACCTGCAGAGACAGAGAAATGAAATAAAACTTGAACGTCTCTTTCGTATTTGAAGAACTGAAAGAAACTATTTTGCAAAAGTGGGCCAATGAATGAAAGGAAATGAATATAACTGACACTAAGGAGGAGGAACAGATAGAAAGATAACATTAAGGTGCTCAAAGAGACACTTCACAATAATTTTTAGATTAGATAGAAAGCAACTAATGTTTCCATAGTCAATAAGGGATATTATTTACATAAACCTTCGTAAAGAAATACATATACAAGTTTGTTTATATATACATTCAATACCTTCTTTAGCAATTACTATCTGGTAAGTGACATATAGGGCCATAGAGATATAAAAATTAAAATTTGTAAAGTTAGGAGAGCAAAACAACACAATTTGGTATATGGTGGAGTGTGTATATGATGGAATACGTATAAGGAATGAGAATATTCATTAAATTTCTTTTATATTATGGTCTTGTTAGTGAAGGTTGAAAAATAATTATAAGCTGGTTCCTTTAGAGCATTAGCCTGACAATTTTGATTTGGTAAGATGATTAAAAAGTCAGTGAGCTTACTGGCAGCACAATGTGGGTGAACTCCTGTTGGTATCAGATAAGCATTCATTCCATTATACTTACTCCTAAGGTTCTATTTTCCAATCCTTTGGTCATCTGGAGACATTTTCAACTGAATGCATTCACCTGCTTCACACAGGCAGGAGTGGTGAAACCTGCCTTTTCAATTTACTGAGTGATTCTGCCAAATTATTTAATCTCTGTGATCTTCATACATAATCTTTAAAAGGGGGATGATATTTTATGTACACGGTAGTTAAAATGTTTAAAAGAAGAAATGTATGAAATTACTTAACAATGCATCTGACATTCACCAGTCCTGAATATTCTCTTTTTCTTCCCTTTCTTTTTTGTATCCCATGTCTGGCACATAGTAATGCTCAATAAATTATTAGCATCATTTGCCTTGATTACCTACCTACCTACCTATCTACCTACCTACTTATCTATGTACCTATCAGGAAGAGGGGTTTTGGGAAGCAGGACAAAAGTAGAAGGAGAGGATAGAGAGAAGTAAAAAAAGAAGGGAGAGAAAATAAAAACTGTATTATTAGATCCATCAGATGTTTTTAATACTACATATTATTTATATTATAAATTAAGAATTTGGTTTTTTCTACTCAAGGATGTTACACTGCATTTCTCCTTACTGAAATTTATTCTCTTCATGTTTGACCACTCTTCAGTGTTTATATGGATAATGACATTACAATGTAAAAAGTCAAACAAACTTTAACCCACCTGAAGAACTTTACCCTGTGGACTTTCATCAAAAACCAGGGACTGTTGATACAAAGGATCCAGGGTTTTTCGTGCAATTCTTGTCTTCTTCTTGGCTATACAGGCCCCATTTTCCAAAAGATATACTTTGACGTACGGAGCTGAACAAAGGTAACATTAACATATAAGGAGTTAATCCTTCAAGTTAAACTGATTTTATTAGAGAATGCTTTATTAGAGAATTAGAGATGCTTATTGAAAGTTTCCCATTGACTATTTAAATCATTTTAACTTTCCAGTGCTCCATGAATTCTATTCCTTAAAACCCTTATGTTACCATTACTGCCATTTTCCTCATTTCAAATAAATGTATGTGAAATTAACCTAAGACTGACTGACTTGGGGTATAGCGGCTTTACAGTTCACATTTATTTATTTACTTATTTAATGTTTCTATTTATTTTTGAGAGAGCATGAATTGGGGAGGGGCAGAGAGAAAGGGAATCTGAAGCAGGCTCCAGGCTCTGAGCTGTCAGCACAGAGCCCAACACAGGGCCTGAACTCACAAACCGCAAGATCACAACCTGAGCCAAAATTGGACACGTAACTGACTGAACCACAGTTCACATTATAAATATAATAATATATAAATATAATAAAAGCACATTCTTTTTATGATTGGAACTAAAAAAATTTCCTTTTAATTTGTAAATGTGCAGAAAAAAATAATTTAATTTGATCATACTCTTAGACTTTCTGACAGTATAATTGTGCAAGGAAATCCCAGAGCCATTTTTATAGAATCAAAGAACACAGAAAAGCTGTCTTTTTAATCAATCAGATGATGCAAAGCAGAGCATATATGATTCAAATGCGGCAAATATTTTGATTTTTTGCTTATGTCAGATTCTCTTGTCCAAAGTCAGCACCACCTTTCCTTACCAGGTGTAGACTTGGAACCAGGTTTTTGCGTGAGGCTTCGTGCTCTAATAACTTCAACTTCCAACTGACCCTTTTTATCCTCCATTCCAATTTGTATGTCACCTGCAAGTGGAAGGGTAACAAAATGTTTCAGCTTCTTTGCAGTTACATGCAGTTAAAAAAAACAGAGGTATGTAATAATAGACTCCAAATTATGATCTTCATGATCTTAGTAAGAAACCATAATATTTAGAGTTCCTGGATGCCACTTTTCTTCCCCTTCCTCCAAATCAGGTTTTGAAATGTTTCTTTTCATTTTTCAGTACTAATTCATGTTATAAGAGTTCCGTATTAGTTTATAAATCACTTAATTACAACAATACTGGATTTAACTTATTCTTCTATGCTAAACTTTCTTATCCTTTTTGTCATCTAATGTATAATATTTCTTAGTAAAAAAGTATAATTATCTTTATTTCCATTATCTAGAGAAAACCACTATTTATGTTTTGGTGAATATCCCATCTCAGAAGTACTTTCTCTTTAACTAACTTCCTTTCCTCTATTCCTTCCTTCCTTCCTCTTTCATCTATCTATCTATCTATCTATCTATATCATGACCATACATCCTTAATTTATTACTTGTTTAACCAGATCCCTGTGGATGGAAATACAGGCTATCTACATTGTTGCTATTATAAATAGCACTGCCATGAACAGCTTTATAGAAAATTTTTGTACACTTGGTCAATTATCTTTTGAGCATAAATTCCAGTCTAATTGAATGGGCATTCAAAAATGCCATGTATATTGCCAAGTATCCTTCAGAAAGATTGTGCCAGTTTGTACTACCACCAGCAATATCTGTCTTTTCATATTCTATACCCACTAATAGTGGTATTAGCAATATGTCTAATTTTTGCCAATCTAATGGTTAAAAGTTATAATTTGTTATTTCTTTGATTAATAGGCTGAACATATGTCTAAATATTTTTGGTTTTTATTCTTTCTCTTATGTCTTGCCTGTTCATATCCTTTGCCCATGTTTACTAAGGTTATCATCATTTTCTGACTGATATGATGAAACTTTATTTCTTAAAATATAATAATTATTTCTAATTTTTTCTTAGTGAAATAATCTTCATTTTCTCAGGTGTGAATTCTCTTTATTTGCTAAGTCAGTTGATCAGCTTTGTGGTTATGGATTGAGAACCATTAGTTTTATAACTCTGTTTTAGACTCAGCTCCCGGATGTCTTTTTGGTTTGGTTAATCACACACACACACAGTTTAAAGAGTCAATTGTTCTATAAGCCTACTTCTTAGTATAAAAGATTCCCATTCTCTCTCTCAACTTCTTGCCTTCCAAAGGTCACTCGTTTCAAGATTTTTAATATTTTTATGTGATTTATTTTATACTGTTTGGCCTTTGCATCCCTATTTCTAAATACTCAACTTATAAGGATTTTCCTACGTTTTTCGCTTTTAGATATTATTTTTAGTTTCTAACTTCAATATCTCTCACTGCCTTCCTTCCCCCACCATATATTAACACTTTCTATCATCCCATTATTCCAATATTAGTCTATATAAATATGATTACATAACATTATTTAGAAATGAGTGAACTAGAGTTACTTCTCAGTTCTTGGACAGCTCTTTCTTTTCCCTATACTTAATAAGTGTCTTTTAAAAAGTATTTGCTTACATTTTTATGAATGTATCATTAAGTCAACCCCTTATTTCTCTCCTGGTTGTTTACCTCTTCCATAAAATGAAGCACATTAAGTATTCTTAAATTTTATCTTATAGATTCTGACATGCTACCATTTGGACAAACTGCTTTTAAAGTTTGCTGCAACTGTTATTTTTAGCTTTTTCTTCACTATCATCTTGGGTATCCCAACCATTTCTCTCTTGTGCTGAAGCATTCATTTACTGGATCTTTTCTTCCTCCTTTTTTAGTTCTCAGTTTTTTAAAATTCACTTAGTTCATTTCATTGAGGTATATCCTCCAGTAGCTTTCTGAGCAACGTTGTGTATGAGGAAAATGTTTTGAGATCTTTCTTGTTACTGTGTTTTTATTCCATCCTGAAACTTACTTGATAACTTGGCTGGATATTGTACTCTACATAGGAAATCAATTGTTACTGAGAATTTTGAAGGTAATATGCAGTAGTCTTCTGGTTTCCAATATTATTACTGAAGAGTCAAGTGGAAATCTGATTTTTTTAGTGTTTATTTATTTTTGAGAGAGAGAATGAGCAGGGAAGGGGCAGAGAGAGAGGGAGACAGAGAATCCAAAGCAGGCTCCGTGCTGTCAGCACAATGCCTGACATGGGGCTTGAACCCACAAACCATGAGATCATGACCTGAGCCAAAGTTGGATGCTCAACTGACCGAGCCACCCAGGAGCCCCTGATTTTTTGATAGTTTTGTATAGAATTATTTTTCCTCTTAGGAAACTTGTAGAATTTTCTATTAATCTCTGGTGTTGTGAAATTCCATGATAATGTGCCTTTGTGGTGACCTATTTTCATGCATTTTGCTGAGTATTCTAAGGGTCCTTGCAAGCTAGAATCTCATGTCCTTCAGGGGAATATCTGTTGTGCATGTTACATGTCATTTTCTTCATTCATCATTTTTCTTTTAACTTAATTTAGGGTATATTTTGCTAGTAGGAGTTTTCAATTTATCTGGCTTCGGTTTGATCCTTTGGAAGTTCTTTCCCACTCCAAGAGCATAGAAACATTAATGTACGTGTTTGTCAGTATTTTCTAGTGTCCTTCTCCACCCAATTTCTCCATTATAATTCAGACTAAAATATTTTTTTAAGTTCTTAAGTAGGGACACAGTTTCATTATCTTTTTGTTTTTCCTTAGTGAAACAGTTATGCCAACATCCTTTACTGAATAATCCACCATCTTGCCAGGCTGTGAAATGCAACCCTTCCTTATCCTACATTTGGATCTACAGTAGACTCTCTATCTTGACAGTGTTTTCTCATAAATTCAAAGATTTATGACTAACTTTGTTTTGTATAATGTTTCAAGTTAGAAACATGCATTAGAAATTAGAATAGTCATTTCAAACCAGCAATACCTAGCTAAAATGTTACTTCTCACTTATATTACTATTATGATACTTTAAATGACCTTGTCAATCATGAAACGTCTGTTTTCCTGTGGGGGAAAAATGATTCTTACCCATTGCAGGGGTGGCAAGGGTTTGGCGGCCAACAAGCTGAGCTGGTCCCAGTCCATCAAGAAAATCACTGAATTGACTGTCTGCTCCAAGTCGTACTCCAGGAAATATTAAGCTATTAGCAAAAGGACAAAAATCAAAACATTAGATCTCCTAGAATTTGTTTCATTAGTGTCCATCTGACTACTAATTCTGATCATGAATCATAAACATTGGACAGTTTACTTAGTGCTTCTTTGCATTTCACTGCCTCTGAACCAAGCAAAGCTCAGCAGTGATTGAGTAAAGGTTTAACTAACCTCTCAAGTTAAGAACTGATGTTCTATTCAGGAGAGCTTAGTTATAGTTCTTAATATACTGAGTTTTCTGGACACTTACAAATACAAGTCCCCACATAAGTATATTATTGACATAAAATGTAAGATGAAAATTTTTATATGATGAACTTTACATAAATAATTGCTGATGAACATTAAGTAACAATGCTAAATTTTAAAAAATGCCTGATAATTTCTTCAATAATATCATAGAAAAGTACAAAATCTTATTTATAAATAAAATTGTTTAATTTATTCATTTTTTTAATAAAATACATTTTTATATTATCTGAGATTTTTATTTAGGTCAAGTGGAAAAGAATCGATTAGAGTATGTCTGTTTCTTACTACCCCCTGACTACCTGAACTCCCTGGGCCGTAAGCTCTAGCAGAGAGTGACCATGTCCTTGTTTATTGATGTATCCATGTACCAAGAACTATCCTTGCTACATACTTGGCCTTCAATGAGTAGTTTTTGAATATGCACATTTCTGTAGGGATTTATTATTTCCAATGTGCTTTCTCACATATTAGTTCCTCACAATCATGGGAATTAGAGGGCACGCACTATTCTCACATCCAGAGACCACGAAAGTCAGTCTACGAGAGGTTAAGTGGCTTATTCAGGTAGAGGTAAATATTATTTGACTTATTAATTTTATATCACAAAGTATTGTCTCCTTTCTTTCATTTGTATGTTACATTACAATATTTCATCAAATATTGGCATTTTGTCAGCAAGTTCATCTCCATAACTCATGCCTGCTGATTTTTGCTCTTAGCTATATGTTTCTAGGAGGATGCAGACCAATCATTTGATCAAATAAACAGACTTAATAGTTTTAGGAATGGGTAAGCATATCATGATCATTAACTTGGCATAATTTTATTTCATATTCTAAACAGAATAAAACAATTCCAGTAAAGTAAAATAAATTATTACTATTAGATTGGTAAATGAGATTTTTGAATGGCAATAAATGAATAATTATAGAAAAATTTGCAGTCAATCCCCAAGTAACCCACTGCAGAATAATAATTACTTTATTGTAAGATCTTTCACCTCAGTAAAAGTTTGGTTTTATCATAAAAACTCTCAAGCATAGAAAAATGCAGGGTTTTTTGTAAGATCTATATGTAAAAGCAGACCAAGTAAGTAAAACACAAATCTAGCTATATTTTTTCAATAATAATTAATTTCAAAACTAACTAAAACTCTTTAATCACAAGTATAACCAGGAAGATGAATTTTGGGCTCTTTTCCTAAGGTAAAAAAAAGTTGTGATGTTTTAAAAACAAAAATAATTAAGTTCCTATTATGAGAGTATTAGAGTTACTCAGAACCCAAAATAGTTTTGGAGAAAAGTAGGAATATGGGAAATTAATTTTTACTTCTAAATTTTAAGTTTTTAAAATGTTTATTTATTTTGAGAGAGAGCTTGAGTCAGGTAGGGACAGAGGAAGAGAGAGAGAATCCCGAGCAGGCTCCGTGTTGTGTGGGCTTGATATCATGACCCAGGGATCATGACCTGAACCAAAATCAAGGTCTGAATTTTAATTGAGGGGTGCCAGGGTGGCTCAGTCAGTTAAGCATTTGACTCTTGGTTTCAGCTCAGTTCATGATATCGTGGTTTTGTGAGTTTGAGTGCCACATGGGGCTCTGCGCTGGCTTGGGATTCTCTCTCTCCCTCTCCCCCCAACCCTCCCCCACGTACACTGTCTCTCTCAAATAAATAAATAAACTTCAAAAAATTATAATAAAAATAAATTTTAATTCAGATTTTGGTGAGTGAGCCAGACAATGAGTTTCCCCATATGAAATAACCCTTTAAATGTAGCATTTCTACAATAAACATCCAGTCATGGACTTTAATGAGCTTTTCTGGATGATGGAGATCAGTTTATTTATGTTAAATGGCTTCTCTTCCTACCTTTGAAAGGTCTGAGTGACCAGGTGCTGACGTGTGTCCATGTATACGTATCATAAGAGGTAAGGCTGTTTTAAAATGGAGGGTTGATCTCCTAGTTAAATAAAGAAGTTGTGGGGTGGGTGGGTGGCTCAGTTGGTTAAGCATCTGATTCTTGATTTTGGCTCAGGTCATGATCTCACGGTTTGTGGGATCAAGCCCTGCACTGGGCTCTGTACTGACAGCGCTGAACCTGCTTGGGATTCTCTCTCTCCCTCTCTCTGCCCCTCCGGCCCCCACCCTCAAAATAAAATAAACATTAAAAAAAAAAAAGAAGCTGCACCATAACCATTGGTGGCTTTGTTATTTTACCTTTAACTAAAAACCCATGGTTTTTAAGCCATACAGATGTGCTGACATCACTTACTTTCCCTCGGAGCTATAACTGTTGATGCTGCCGTCAGTAGACTCTCGACTTGGTTGCCTTACCATCTTCCTCATTTCAGCTGCCATTCCTGTTTCTGTGCTTCTCTGTATGGTGCTTTTTAACTTCTTGTGGCCTGACTCTGACAAGAGAAAATACAAGAAACTCTAAGTCTTGTTTAGACAATTTCTCCCTGAATATTGGTTGATTCTGCAAATTAAACAATTATGCATATAATTAAAAGTTTACTCAGTAAAAGAGAGTCTAAGAGAATAATCTGATTAGCTAAATCTCTTTGCCAACAACATTCTTTGGTCAAGACGGGTAGCAGTGGAAGGGAGACCACTGCCCTGTTCCAGAGACTGCCTGAATCTCAGTGAACCAAAATGAACTCATTGTATTATTGCTGCTCAAGTTACCAACTTCAATGAAAAGTTGGATTTGGCACTGAACTGCATTATGGGGAAATATAATGCTGAACAATCGAAAAGGGAAAAGGAACATTCCCAATCTGGAATGTTCCAAATGTGTGGGAACAGAACTAAATGAATGGATGGGCCTTGTCCTTTAAAGGAGACAAGGCACAGGGAACCAAGCATGAAAAATACCAGTTTTCGCCATGTATTAGCAATCCCATAAAAGAAAACAGTAGTATTTTATTTAATGATTTCTGAAACACATTAACATACACGACCTCAACTGAGATGGCATATAAGGATACCTATGTAGGTAGAATAGGTATTAATTCCAAGTCTTTATAGCTATCTCCTGGCTTTTGGACTGAGCTGAATGACTTCTCACTGGCAGTTTTGAGTGTGAATCTCTTTTTGCATTGTGAATTATAATGGCTGACCGTTTTCTTAAACTCTAAGTTCAGAGCAACTTCTTCAAGCCACTTTGAAATGCACTAACTAGCAGTCTATTCTTACCACAAAAATGAAATTCTAAAACATTTGGTTAGAACAATACCAAAAGGTTAGACAGACTTTTAATACCTGCCACACTTTTTCCATCTACACATTTGATATGTATTTCTCGTTTTCTTTCAGTTTTTCACATAGTATCATTTAATGCCCATTAATATATGAAAAAATGCTCTATATGTATAACTATATACAGTAACTACTATATGTGTATACACACAAACTCTTCAACCCTCATAAAACCTCTGTGAAGCAGGTGCCCCGAAACACTCCCAAATAGACCATATGAAAAATTGCATGTTTGCCTCTCATTTTTGGTCACTGCAATCCTTTTGTAGATTGTCTAATAAAAGACATAATTGGTTTTACCATATGGACTCAATGCTGAATATTCTCTACATCAAAGCCACAGCAGTTTCTTAAAAATACAAATCTGAATATGTTATTCCTTGCTCAAGATCTTGTGCTGGCTTATCATCAAAGTTAAAAGAAAAATCTTAAATTATTACAATGGCCCATAAAATGCCACATAATCTATCCCCTGGCTACCTCTCCAACCTCACGCTCTGCCTCTTGTCCCCATGATCGTTGCTTTCCAGTCACATTGTCTTCCTGCATTTTCTTGAACACTCCAAGCACGCTGCTTCAGGGCGTTTTCCTTACTGTCTTTCCCTTCTGATTTTCTTACCGTGCTCCCTCACTTTATTCAGGTCTCTGTGCCAATGTCACCTCCTCAGAGGTCCCTACCACTTTTTATCTCCTTGCCATGCTTTATATGTCTTCATAGCACTGCTCTGTTATTAAACTTCTATTTTTTTGTTGTCTGTTCCCAATTAGAATTTAATCTCTATGAGGAGAGGGACACTGTAAATACTGCTCACTGTTATCCACAGTATCTAGAAAACTGTATAAACTCAATGCCAGGATCACACCACACATACTAATGTGCAATTTCCTCACTCCTTTTAACTATAGTACAAACATGCCTATATTTATTCTTTTTAATGATTGCACTGTATTGTGATATCATAATTAAACCATGTCCTTATTGATGAGCACTTGGGATGTTTCCAGTTGTTATAGGAGAGTTTTTATAGAACATACTTCTAGAAGCTGAATGCTAGTGAAAGGGTACAAATCCATTTAATCTTAATAGCTTTTTATAAACTGCCATTTAGAAACATTATAGTAATTTAAAGCACTGCTACCAACATTCATATGAATGTACCTATTTTCCCACCTAAGGCTCAGGAATTCTCTACCTTTCCCCTTTCCAGTCTCTGTCTTGCCAACTTGACTTGTCATTGTAGAATTTGTACACTTACTGAAGGCAGTGATTTCTTTTATTGACATTCTAGTGCTGTTTTTATTTATTTATATATTGATTTATTTATATACTGTGCCTCCTTCTCAGATGTAGTTCCTTTGTGAAGTCACTATGGTCGAGCAACACTTCACTCACACACATAAGGCTGGCTCTCACTTGAGGGGTAAAGGCAAGCCCCAAGGATATGTTACCAAACTGAGCCAAGCAGAGTTATGCAAATGTTTACCCAAACCAGCAGGAGGCAATAAACCCAGGGTGGAATACCAAATTCTTATTGAGAACAAGTAGTATCATGGCTAGAAAAATGAGTGCAAGCTTTACATCTAAATGGTGAGGTGATGCTGGAAACTAGAGGAGAAACAGTTAAGAGGTTCAGGTTATTCGCTCAGTTTTTCATTTATCCATCCAACCGTCCACCCACCCACCCACCCATCCATCCAACAAATATTTACTAGGCATCTAGTATGTGTCATTCACTGTTCTGGGTGCTGGGGATATACTGATGAATGACAAATATCCTGCTACCATGGAGCTTACATTCTAGCGTATGTGTGTACACAAGCAAGGCAATGAACAAATAAATATATGCCTGGTAATAAGTGCTATGGAAAAAATAGGCAGGATAAGGGGAGATAGAGGATGACAGGGTAGAGCAGCAATGGCTTTATTATAAAAGGGTCAGGGTCTCATTAGTCATCAGTATGGAGGATGACAATACAGGCAGTGAGGGAACAGGGAAGTAATACCCACGGTGGGACTGGTCCTGGTGACTGTGGGAGGGAGCCTCTGAGTAATGTTGGTCAGGAGGGGGCCACTGTCTTCCCAGTAGCACACAGGTTCCCTCTGCAGTCTTTCCAATGTTGTGGACCCTGCCCAAGAGGCTCCAGCACCAGAGATCTCAGGGCTTGGTGTACACCTGGCAGTGCAGGTGACACTGGACGGTAGGCTATCAGGTAGGCAATCATTTCCTAACAGAGGTTCACATGGTTGTCACTTATTACATATTTGCTCAGTGAATGAAAAAACATTAAAAGTGAAGTCTACTAATTTGTTTATACTATGTAATTGGAATATCAGGTATTCTTAAAGAAGGATTTATTTACAGGGTGTCTTAACTTTCTTAGAGCAATTTTTAAAACTTAATAGCTTCCAAAACATAAATGGTGCATACTTTGAGGAAAACATTTGAGAAGTTGGTTATTGAACTTCCTTTTACACTTATTTAACTTTATGAGTTTGAATAATACATTTTTAATTTTAAAGTTTTTGTTTTATTCCTTTTGAAGACAGCAAATATGGGTTGATATCTAGCTCTCGTCTTAATCATGTTAATAAACATTCATTGAAAAGAGTTTTGATGAACTAGACAATTTTATAAAGGCCCAGGTAAAAAATGAATAAACAGTTACAGCTATGAATCTGTCTTATTTAAATCCATAACAGCTTTAATATTATTTAGAATACAAGGGTTGGAAAGAACATTGTTTTCTAGATGTGGAAACTAATTTTGGAGACGTATAATTCATGTAAAAAATTATTTGTTCAGCACTTATGCTGAGCCCAGCCTTTTCCAGATGCTGGTGATACAGGAATGAATATAACAGACCAAAGTCCTTGCCCTAAAGGAACTTACATTCTAGTGAGTATAATGATTTGCTCAATGTCAGGCTAGTTAGCAGCAGAGGCTTGATTAGATCTTCTGAATCTCAAGTCTTGTGATCATTCCTTTATACCCCAGCTTAGGAAAACATACAGTCTAATCTTATTTATTTTATAAACAGAACAATGGTTTACCTACACATATATTTTCATGTACACATTCTCATATTTAAAAACTTCATTAAAATCACAAAAATTCTACACAGGTGCAAATGTATACAATTATCTGTATCTCTGTCTATATGTTGTAATTATAGCATACATATATGTTACATATATGTAATTAAAAACATTAATATAATACATTAAACCGCTAGATAATATTCTCATTATTTACCAGTTATTTGTATCCATTGAGGAATAATTAACCTGGTGAAGATATGAAGTCTCCTATCAAATTATGACGAAGCCTTTGACTTGAAACCGCTATCCCATTACACAAAGAACAAATGGATTAGAAAACTAGACTATTTTAATACTCTATATTCACAAACACCTGAAAAATTAGTAAAATCCATATCATTTGGGAGAAATTATTTTCTCTTGCTTTGAAGAAGGAACTTACTCTCAAAGAATGTTGCAAAATGTGTCATACTTACATATTCATTATTCCTCTTTTCATATTAAGAGATGTATGCTATATTTAGAAACATCCCACTGACTATTAATTCATTCTGTAAATATTCATTAAGCAGCAAGTATTTATAATCTAATAGGCATCTTTCTATGTGTTACAGCTATAACAGTAATAAGACAGGATAGTGCATATAATAAACAAACACAAGTAAGTTATGATAATTTTAGAACTGGTAATCATCATAAAAAAATAAAGCAGAAGAAACAGTCCCAGTAGATGAGTTACTTTTGATCAGCTGGGCAGAGAAGCTCACTTCTGAGAATGTAAAATAGGAGGCAGCATGTCATGCATGCCCACTTCTGAGAATGTAAAATAGGAGCCAGCCAGGGAGAAGGAACAGGTGCAAGACCCTGAGGAGTGACTGACCTTCCTTAGCTTGTCTGAGAAAGCCACAGAAAACTGAAGTAAGATAGACGAGGGGAAGATGGAGTGGAAGAGGTTGAAGGACTGGTTGGGGCACAACCTACTGGAAAACAGCCTGGAATTTGTGCTGAGTGTGGTGGGAAGTCATAGGGCAGGGCCATGATCTGATTTACATTTTCAATGGATCATTCTAGCTATTGTGTGAAGGATGAATTGTAGGAACTAGACATGGAAACAGAGGAGGACGGGAAAGCTACTTTCCTACCTGAGAAGAGATGAATAGTGGCTTCTGTTAGGGAGCAGCAGTGGAGATATGGAAAGAGGGTAAGCTTTGATTATACCGTGAAATGGAACGGACAGCACTTGCTCTAGGTGTGTAAGTGGTTCAAAAAAAAAAAAAAAAACAAATCAATAATTTTTAGGTTTTTAGTTAGGACATCTGGTTGAATGGTAGTGTCATTTACTGAAAGGAGGAGGAATTCATTGTGAGTGGTGGAAATTATGAGTTCTCTTTTGGATGTGTGCGGTCTTCCTAAATAGCCATGTGGAGAGTAAATCAGGAAGTGCATGTGTGATTCAGGACCACGAGGGATAGGTCCGGGTTAGAAAAAGACAGGTTGGTAGTTAGACAGACAGACAGACAGACAGACAGACAGGACATATTGGCATACAGATGGAATTAAAATCTATAGTAATAAGTGTAATAGGGAGGAAGTATAGATAGAGATAAAAAGAGTAAATAGAATGGAGTCTGCAATATCTTCCATTATTTAGGGTTCCAGAAGAAAATCAAGACTATTAAGGAGCCTACAAAGGAAGACCTTTTAAGGCAGGGGGAAAATAAGTGTCATGGTGCAGATTCTAGTGTTGTTCTAGAATTTTAGTAAGAAACAGACACAGAAGTGATGATAGAGCTCAGCTCCATGGAGATCACTGGTTTCCAGAGGAGTAGATTTGGTGAAGTAGTAGGACTGAAAGGAATGGCTAGTCAGAAGAGAGAATGAGAGGTAGTATTTGGAGAGTCACATAGGATATAGGAAGGTTATCTGTTTTTTAAGATATGTGACATTAGAACCTGTTCCTATGTAGATGGGAATGATTAAATGCACAAGATAAAACATTTTTAGATATAATATTATTGGCTGGAAAGGCAGATAAACACAGATAATGTTTGATAAATCATCTTTCAATCAAAGTATTCTCTAATGCCAAATGAATAGTCAATTTTCATCAATTAATTTGAAAAATCAGTAAGAGAATATCACTTAATTAAACAGTTCAATCTAAAAGATGTATGCAGTAATGTCCCATTACCTCACAAACAAAAACTATAGAGTAGTTTTGGTTATCCTGAAAGTGAAACTGAGATCAGTGATAAAAACTATTTTTTTGTGTGTACAGGGACAAAATTTAGTTATGTTTTTAAAAAGAAAAGTTGTAATTAATATGCTTTAGTCATTTATTCCCTTGCTTATTCATCAAACTATTCTCTGAGTACTTTGGGCCCAGTACTGCATACGTAAGAGTGGAGAGGAAACAGGCCCTGCCGCCAACCATGTCATTGCCTAGTAGGAGAGACTGACAAACAGAAGTTTAATTGTGATTTGGTATAAGTACAATATAGGCACAGAGGTCTTATTTTTATATTATTTAGCTTTATGTATTTATGTCTTATAATGTGGAGAGAGGTAGAGAAAGGGAAGAGAAGGAACAATTTAAACAGTGAGTGTGAGTCTGCTGCTTGCTGTGCTACTAAATGAGCATGTAACCTGGTGAGATCCTGAGGTGAGAAAAGCAATCTTCTTTTCCTTTACTTTGTTTTAAGTTCCTGAAGATAATTCTGGTGTTTATGATGATCTCTAAAATAGACTTCTTAAACAACAACAACAACAAAAACAACAACAAAAAACAAAACCAAAAACAACGAAGCCAAACACTTTATCTGGTGTTCAAAGGACGTAGCAGCAATACATTGAACTGACACTATTGGATATCCTGAGAGACTACATTGTTATCAAAGGGATTTCGAAGGGAAATTTAAACTCCATACAATTGGTGAAAGGTGGGGGCTATTACATTTTAGGCCAAAAGGGTGGCATATTTAAAGGTTCTGACATGGTAAAGATCATAGCCCCTTGAGAAAACTGCATTTCCAGAATGACCAGCATTCAGTGAATGGGGGTAAAGACAGTGAGAGTTGAAGTGAGAGAGTTGGCAGGGGGGGCTCACACAGGACCTTTTATCTAACACTCTCAAGGTCTATCGTTACATTTCATTTGGGTGGCTGTTGTGATTTATTAATGTGGTTCGTAATGATCTCAGGGTCTCGGTCTTTCCAATACCAATATTATCCACATAAAGCTGTGTGTAATTTGTATTATATGAAATATATATGATACAGTGATATTGGCAAAGGTCTTCAGCAATCACTCTTTAAAAGAAAATATCCAGCAGCTCTTCTTTGTTGATATCAGATGCTTTCAAATGTTGTCATAACCATGTAGAAATTTTATTACGTAGTCTGTTCTAATAGTGCCACAGTTTTTCTTTCCTAGTTTTTAAACTAACAAAAATACTCCTTTTGTGTTATGCCAAAGTTTTTAAATATATTTCATCCCAAGCCAGATAAGTACAACTTGTAAAAATTTCATAGATCTAAAGATTATAGAAAATTGCATGAGGGGTCTTTGACTTTATGGTTTCCCTCATTTATTATTCTCCATGTTAATCCTACAAGCCACAAAGTCCTCGATTTCCTTTCCCTCTTCCCATTTTCCAGAGAGATTTATAATGAGAGAAGTATAGTGGTGAAGAAAATAAAAACAGAATCATTAAGAATATTTTTGTGAGATGGATCAACCCTTGCTGATATTCAAAATATTTCAAATCTTTTTCAGTGATGTCCCTATACTTTTTTATTTCACTGCCATAACCCAAAAAGAGGTAAAATGTTTTCCTTGATGCCATACGCTTTAAGTTCTCTACAGAGACAACTTTAGAAAAGGGATTCATCTGTACTGAACAGTGACCTGAATTTTTCCAGTTCTTCTGTGGCTAATAGTTATTCTCTGGTAAGAGACCTGGTATTGTTCTGAGTGACTGTAATGCCTGCTGTCATATCTGTTCAGTTCACTCAACCACACTTGATCTTTTCAGCAAAACGTTTGCTAATGTCACACTGATTTTTCCTCTTGCCTGGCTGGTGAAAATGTAAGCAATAGGCAAGTTCAAGATGTTCTTTTAAATAATCTTCATATTGAATTTAGTAAGGCTGCCAAAAAATACTTAGATGAATAGGTTTACTATAACTGATACGTACTACCTGTACCATATCCTATTTTGGGCAAAGCTGTAAGATGGGAGCAGTCAAACGTTGAACTTCTCACAGTTGCTAATTAATTTCACAGCTTCAGTGTTTCCAAAGTGTTTCTGTGTTATGAACTGAATTATGCCCTCTTGCCACCAATTCACAAGCTGAAGTCCTAATCCCGAGTACCTCAGAATATGACTGTATTTGGAGACAGGGCCTTTAAATAGGTGATTAACTTAAAACCATGCTCCCAGGGAAGCCCTATTCCCCATCTTTTGGTTTCCTTATGAGAAGATGGCATCAGGACACAGAAAGAGAGAGACCCCTATGTGAAGAGGGCAGCCATTTGTGAGTCAAGAAAGAGGCCTCAGAGGAAAGCAAATCTGCTCATACCTTGATCATGAACTTCCAGCTTCTAGAACTGTGAGAATATAAATTTCTGTTATTTTAACCACACAGTCTAGTCTATTTTGTTGTGGCAGCCTTAGCAAAATAATGCATCTAGGGAGTGGATGCTGTTAACTTAACACTCTGTAGCTATCTTCTTACTTATTAACAGCTGTGATGATCTAAATATAATTTAAAGCACCTAGGGATATATAACCACCTAAACTGTCTGAGGGTGAGATTAAGCCCCAAATGCCAGTATGAACTGTTTTAGGTGCCCTTGATCAAAAAATGATCTAAATTATTACATGGATATATCTAAATCTTTTATTAACAACCACTGATGTTCAGAAAATAAGGTCTTAGATTTATTTTCCCAGGTATAGTTCCTTAGTAAATATATCACATTTAGATTAAACCTGTTTTTTTACTCTTTTTCAGTCTAAATTAATACCTCAGATGAATCCGGGTTTTATTTATGGGTTATAAACCTAGAATATCTCCTTACTATCTACCATCCTGATTGTAAAAAAATAAAACAGTACTTCAGGCAAAATCTTGTTTTATTGTATATTTCAGGTTTTGTTTGGATTTTTAAAGTTTTGTTTAAACTCAAGGTATTACCATTTAGAGAATCTTCCCTCCTAGCCAGTTTCAAAAGGCAGCCTAACATTCCAAGTGTTAGGAAGTGGCTGAACAGAAAGTGGTCTGAGAGGCAATTCTGGAATCTGAATGCCTGGATTCAAGTACCAGCTCTACCCCTTATTAGTTCTGTGCCTGTAGGCAGCATACTTGGCCTGTCTATGCCTCACTTTCCTCATATATGGAATGAGAGGGATTGTGATACCTAGCACAATTTTTGAGTAGCAAATGAGATAATCCAAGTAAAGCACTCAGGACCGTGTGCACCTATTTAAATTATATATTGTTACACAATAAGATCTCCAGTGTTTTGCTCAGATTAAGTCTCCAAGTTGAATAATGCTAATTCTCCTTGCTCCAATCAAAGCACATCTTTTTGTTCCTCATACATAATTCAAAATGTTATTTAGAATGAAGCATAATGAAGTTGCAACATGTCACAGAGACTACGCATGCCACAAATACCCATTTTTACCCTGTTCTCTTAGTGACAGAAAGTCCCCCATCCTCCCAGGTAAAGACCAACCACCTAATCACTTTCCTTCTCTCTTGATGGTATGAGGGCATAATGGCAGGAACAACTACTGTGATCTCAAGATGGAAGCACTTGTTGAAGGACCCTGGCACAGCCTGGACCCAGGGTCCCTGACATGATGGAGCTACTATACCACCCCCAGACTATACTGTCCACCTGGACTGTTATGTGATAGTCTTGATTAAGTCACTGTATCTAAGGGTATCCTGTTATGGCAACCTATCTTATATCATAGTACGTAGTATTCCAAATACAACTGAGTGTGTATTTAAAAAATAAAATAATAGTTTTGTGAATTCTTTAGCTTTAGATAAGATACTTGGGTTATATTGAATTGTTCCTCTATAATTTTATATTTGGAAGAATAAGACTCCTAACAATAAAGTTAATGGAAATTTTTATTCCTTATGAGTTCTCAGCGAATGTAGGGTTAGAAGGGGAGAAACTAGCAATAAATAAATAAATAAATAAATAAATAAATAAAATCATTATTGTAGACAGGACTTCCAGGAAAGATGGTGGAATAGGAGGATCCTAGGCTCACCTTGTTCTATGGATACATCTAGATAACACCTACATCAGTGTAAATAATCCAGACAATGACCTGAAGACTGGCAGAACAGACTCTTCACAGCTCAATGTAGAGAAGAGTTAACATTGAAGAGGGTAGGAAGGGTGGAGACAGGTTGGGAGTCAAATGGACCCACAGGACTGTCCATAAGAAGGAAGGATGCTACAGACATTGACAAGGGAGAGGAACAGACCTCACACGAGGCACCCCAAATATGGGGGCCCACACCGGGAAAAGGAATCCCCATAACATTTGACTTTGCAAACCAAGGGGCCTAACTTTGCCAGTTCTTACAATCAGTGGGGCTTAACATCTAGAACTTTAAAACAGTGGGCTTGGCTCTGGGACAGCTGGAGGGAAAGAGGAAACTGAGTCCTTACCCTTAAAGAGATAGCTCAACAAATAGCTCCACCAAAATACAGCATAGAAGCAGTAGTTTGAAAACCACCTAGGGTATATAGGAAGGAGATTTATTTACTAATCTCAGAGCATGTGCTGGAGTGGGAGAGATCATTGAGAGACTTCTTCAAGAACAAGAGAGCTGGTGGGTGTCATTTCCCTTAGACACGTGATAAACCACATAAACAAGAGAAAGGATAAAAACCATGTGATCATCTCAATAGATGCAGAAAAAGCATGTGACAAAGTACACGCATTTATGATAAAAACTCTCAACCATGTAGCTTTAGAGGGAACATACCTCAACATGATAAACTCCAAGTATGGAAAACCCATAGTGAACATCATATTAAATGGGGAAAAAAAGAGCTTTTCCTTAAGATGATGAACAAGAAAAGGATGTTCACTCTCACCATTTTTATTCAACATAGCACTGGAACTCCCGGCAACAGCAATTAGATCACAAAAAGATAAAAAGCATCTAAATTGGTAAGGATTTGCAGTGGGATACTATATACAGTAAACTCTTAAGACTCTACCAAAAATTTCTAATACTCATAAATGAATTCATTAAAGTCACAGGACACAAAATCGATCCACAGAAATCCACTGCACTTCTATACATTAATAATGAAGCAGCAGAAAGAGAAATTACAAAAACAATCCCATTTACAACTGCACCAAAAATGATAAGATACCTACGAATAAACCCAGGAGGTGAAAACCAAGGAGGTGAAAGACCTGAACTATGAAAACTATAAAATACTGGTGACAGAAACTGAAGGATACAAACGAATGGAAAGATATACCATGCTCATGGATTTCAAAGAATACTGTGAAAATGGCCATGCTACCCAAAGTAATCTACAGATTTAATGCAATCTCTATCAAAATACTAGCAAAAGCAAAATCAATTGTGAAAAAGTAAGGACTCTTAAGGTGGCTGTACTCTCCCTAAATATTATCATCTGGAAATGTTTCACTTCAGTTTGTTATATCACAATAGGTGGTTTATTTGGATTTCTGATTACCAACTAGCTCTGGTTGCTACAAGTTAGTTCATTAGCTTAGTTTCTTATAACACTTGGCTAACATACCTCATCGAGAGGATGGGATCAAAATTTTAAAAATAGTTCTATTTACTGAGTGATCAGAAAGGCAATTTATGGTTTAAAGGGGAGGGGCATAAAGAATAGCTAGTAGGCATAGAAAGAGTTAATAAACTCAGGAGAAAGTTTTCAGATTGTGAGTGGAGAGAGGAGAATAAATTAAGTGAAGGTGGGGGAGAGGGAGAGAAAGACCAATTTTCCTGTGGCGATAGAAGACCACAAGAGTGAGGGTGGCCAGCAGCACAATGTGATTCTGAGCAGCTGATATTTGTAGAGCAAAATGCTCTAACTACTTCATTTCAGGCTGGCACTGAGATCAAACCATACCTCAGAACATAATAAGCAGCAAAACGGGCAAATTAAGTAAACTGTGGTAATCTGAGGCCTGGCCACACAGGTCTTGAGAGTAATTTGGGGGTTGGTAGTATGTCACTGATGAAGGATGATTCCATGACTAGCAAGAATACAACTTATGTACAAAGGGGTTAATTTGAGTCTGTGTGCTTGAGAGATTTGAGAAACTGCTGGCTGGTTGCTTCTCTGTTGACTGTGATTAGAATAAATATTAAATTAAAAAAGGTAAGGTCGAATATACATAAGAGCAAAAGAAAACCTTATGAAATAAACAGCAAATGTTGGTGGGGAAAATTGGTACAACAGAATATTCAAATTTTTATGTCTTTAATTTTTACCTCTCTGCCTTCCCTATTTAGAAAATCAGGCAAACAAGAACTTGAAATATACAACATAATAAAAGCCTAAAAGTATGCTGGTAAAGGGGAAATCTAGTGACAAAGATTTACCAGTCTCCAGAACTGTATTTCCTATATCTCGGGGAATAGAAGGAATAAACTGAACTATGTCAAGCACGGTATTCAAAGATTCTGTAGGCATACAACAAATGTGCCTACCCAGATATCTAAGCATTAATAGAGGAACTATCTTAACAAAATGGGGGCTAGGAATGAGGCACATTGCTGATACTAATTTGACATCCTTAGCAAAGTCAATTACTATCTGCCTCTCATTTTTTAAGATATTGCCTATTACTTTCAAGGTATTGTCCTGGATAACTTGGGTGTAAAACAGTGAGAGTCCTGACAGTTTGAGAAGTTAGAGAAGCTTTAGGTGCTAACCACACAAAAATGTTTGATTCTTGTTCAGCTACATGCTATAGACTGAATGTTTGTGTCTTCCCTGGTCTCCCAATTAATATATGAAACCTAACACCCAATGTGATGGTCTTAGGAAGTGGGGCTTTTGGATTAGGTCATGAGAGTAAAGCCCTCATGAATGGGATTAGTGCCTATGCAAGAGACCCCAGATAGTTTACTTACCCTTTCTACCATATGAGTTTATAGTTAAAAAAAAAAAAAAAAGGCCATCTATGAATCAGGAAGCAGATCCTTACCTTACCAGAACCTGATCATGCTGGCACCCTGGTCTTGAACTTCTAAGCCTCCAGAACGGTCAGAAATAAATTTCTGTTGCTTATAAACTGGCCAGCCTATGGTATTTTTATTATAGTAGCCTAAACAGACCAAGACATTATACCGTTATGAGTGGGAGCAAATGAACATGGCCAAGATTATAGAGTTCATACCTCCTTTTCTAGAAGGAACACTATGATATAAACTAAAAACAAACCTGACATTCTTTCATTAAAGAAGAAGTAAATTTGTAAGAACATTAAATACTTAATATATTTTGAGGCTTATGCAATATTGAAGCAGTAAAACAATTTCAAATTGGCAATATTTATTTTCAGTCCACATCAGATGAGCATTAAAATAATACTAACAGTAAATATTGAGATGAAATACTGAAATGTATGTGATAGGTGGATTAAACTGATCCATTTTAGAATAGGTAGGAAACTTAGCATTGGAGCTTTAAAAATAAGTGATCTCATCTAAACTCTTTGTTTAAATAACCAAAGGTGCAGTAAAGTTAACTCCTTAGCTTGTGGTCACACAACATCATAATGCCACAGTGAAGATTAGAGGCTGAATCTTTCCGCTTCAAAGTGTCTCTGTATGGCCTTTTACTGTAGATGAAATGTCAATTCCCATTTTGTAAAAAAAAAAAAAAAAAAAAAAAAAAAAATTCTTATCATCAAAGCAGTAAAGCAGTGAGTGGAATGTATCCTTTATTCCTATTTGTTTCAGAAAGAACACATATTGTCACACTCCATTTGTTCACACTTTAACAGGTCACATACAACCTCTAGTGATTTTAGCATCTCTCTGCTACAATAAATTGTTATGTAACAGGTGGTGCAGGCTGGATGCAGCCATTATAGTATCCTTGCAATGAATAGGAACCCAATCACCGTAGATTAGACACAGTCCAGAGAAATCACTCTTAGTTCTGCTGTTCTCCTTGGAGACAGGAAGGCTTTGTTTCCAAATCTAATTCTGAAGTACTATAGTAAAAAGCTTTCAATAATGCTTCTTGAAATTGTACCTTTAGTACAAAAGGATGAAAAGTACTGTATGCCACTGGTTCCCTCAATTTTTGATAAGTTGATTTCAGCCGTATTTCTCAATAAAAAGGTAAGTTTGTATTTTTTGAAAGAAAATAAGCAGTCAAGTTCTAAATCAATCTGAGGGGGAAAAGCATGTTTATGGATTTCAAAACTTCATCTACCATTAGCTAAATTAAAGGCCAAACAACATGAAAAAATTTAAAATATGGAAATCTGGAAGAAATAGGCAAAAATAATCATAACAGGAATACATAAACAATTCTGATGAGATTACATAGAATTTTGTAAAGTTAAATACCATGGAAATATTTACCAGCAATTTCAACTGAAGATGCATCTTTTTAACTTCTACATTTTCCTCTCAAGAACACTGCAATATAATGTTGATATGCAAAGTCATTCTCTGGTTCTTGCAACACATATTGTAATAGTTATATTCATAAAGGATGCCACCATTTGCAAAATAATTTCAACTGACTGATGTGGGAACCATATTTTGACTTACTAGCATTTGTAATCAATGCTAAGATAGCATATGGCTGGGGGGAAAATAAGAGATGAAATGTCAATTTGTATAAGAACTACCCATAACAGACTCTCAGATCTCTCTCTCTGTCTCTCTGTCTCTGTCTCTGTCTCTGTCTCTCTCCTCACACACACACACACACACACACACACACACACACACGAAAAGAAAAGGAATAGCAGCTTTCACTGTTACAAGCATTTTAAATGCTTTAGATCAAAGTTAAATAGACAAATATAGTGTAAAAATGTTTCATTTCACATCAAGAAAAGTCTCTTCTTAGGGGGAGGCACATTTTTTCTCACATCCATTTGTCTTTTATTTTCCTGGGAAGACAAATTTCTTCCCATCCTTCCTCCTTTTCAACTAAATCTTTATCTATACAAAACCTCTCCTTTTTGATATTAGAATAGTATTCCTCCTTCTGCTTTGCATTCTCACCATACACTCCCCCTCCTCTTCTCCACCTTATTTCCTTGTATTTTACTCAGTAAACCCTAGAACTCTCAAAAGTTCTCCTTCCATGAACTTTCTATAAATATATAGGTTTGCCTTCTTTATACTGTTTTCTCATATACATGCGTGCATAGCTATCCTTCCTTTCCCAACACTTAAATGGTATTGTAATAGATGCTGTCAACTCAAAATTGAAAGGAGCTTACAATCTGGTGGGGGAAGAAAACATACAAGCAATTATATTTCAGCAGAATATGAAATATAAAATATGCCTAAATGAGTGATGGCACAAAGGATGAAGTTAACATCTCTGTTGGCATGAGTTAAGGATCTTCCTACAGAGGAGGAGATGCTTGAGCTACACCTACAAAGTCAAATAAACATTTTCTAGACAAGGGTGCCTGGGTGGCTCAGTTGGTTAAGCCTCTGACTCTTGATCTTGGCTCAGGTCGTGCTCTCACAGTTCAGGGGTTTGAGCCCTGCCTTGGGCTCTGCACTAATGGTGCTGAGCCTCCTTGGGACACTGTCTTTCTCTTTCTCTGCCCCTCCCCCACTTCGCTCTCTCTCTCTCTCTCGCTCTTTCTCTCTCAAAATAAATAAACTTTAAAAAAGCTTTTAAAAAGTTTTAAAAAAGAAGAGGAAGGAAAAGAACATTCAAGACTGTGGAGGCTAGGGTGTCTGAAAGACCTTTCTATTAAGTAATTGGAACAGCTGTACCTTTAATTCCTTATTATCTGGAATATATATCTAATTTTTTATGTCTGAAACACCTGCAATCTGGAGTGTTTCTCATCTATTCTACTTAAATTGTACTTTAAAAGTTAGGAGTAAAAAAACACTGACCTTTTCTCAGTGCAAATTCTATTTGGATCTCTGGCAGCAAGATCCCCAAAATGCAGGAGAAAAGCAGGGAAACCACAGCAATACTCAGTCCACTGGAAATTTAGGGAAACTAAAGAGAAAGTGTAGTGAAGAGAGGGACAGCCAAGGCTATATGCTATTGTGGTTTTCTTCTTTCCTCTTTAATCTTTTTTTTAAAATCTTTTAGTTAATTCTTCTTTCTTCTGCCTCTTTAAATGGCTTTATCTCCATAATTCATCTCTGATGTAGAAGTTTACAGCCTTCGCTGGGGATCTCCCACTTGAGTGGCATGGGTATCATCTCTATGTGGATAATGCCCATCTTGGTATCTCCAATCTCAATAACTTTCCTGAATTTCAATTATGAATTTCCTATATATCTCTGGCCACTTTCACCTAAGAAATCCTACCAGCACCTTGGAGTTTACATAGCACTTCGGAGGTTTTTGATGGTTTTATGATGTGTCAACTTGGCTAGGCTATAGTCCCCAGTTATTCAATCAAACAAATCTAGGTGTCACTGTGAAAGTATTTTATAGGTGTGATAGAGTCCATAACCAGTTGCCCATAAGTAAGGGATATTATTTGAGATCATCTGGATAGGCCCAATTCAATTGGTTGGAATGTTTAAGAGCAGAAGTAAGGCTTCCCTGATAAAGGCATTCCACTTGTGTACCACAGCGTCAGCCAGTAGCTGAGAGTTCTAGCCTGCCCTTCTCAGGGCCTGCATTATAGATTTCAGACATGCCTAGTCAGCCCCCATAATCATGTAACCCAAAACCTTGTAATAAATGTCTTCTTGATATACATCTCTTACAGATTCTGCTTCTCTGGTTGAACCAGGACTGGTAGAGATTTATAGATTCAAACTGGCCTTCTCTAGTAAGTTCCCAATTCTGTTAGAGATATTGCCATTCTTCTATTATGAAACATGGTTTATTACTTTCTTATCTCCTGTACTTATGCCTTCCTTTTTGTTTCATTTGGTCTCTCCACATTCAGATTCTTGTTACTTCAATTGGGTTTGTACCACCACAACAGATAAAAATGTTGGTCTCCTGCTCCAATTTTATTGGCTCTCCCCACAGCCTACATGTCATTTACAGTGCTCCTATATTATATTCCCACCAACTCTGCCATATTTACCTTTCTACCTGATAGTAACCTTCTGCTCCAACCAAGCTGGTTACATCCTGTTCCCTCTTCATGACTTTACATTTTCTCTCTCTCTCACACACACACACACACACACACACACATGCACACACACATCTACATCTACATATATATATATGTTTATTTTTGAGAGAGAGAGTGCACTTGTGAGAAAAGGGGAGGGGCAGAGAGAGAGGGAGACAGAGGATCTGAATCAGGCTCTGCACTGACAGCAGAAAGCCCAAAACAGGGCTCAACTTCATGAATGGCGAAATCATGACCTGAGCCAAAGTCAGATGCATAACTGGCTAAACCACCCAGGTGCCCCATGAGTTTACATTTTCTGCTTCCACAGTTTTCCTTATACCATCCTACCTACTTGATATGTCCTTCTGTCTTTTCCCTACCAATTCTTTAAGACCATCTTAAAGCATCTCTACTTACAACCTAGTTTGACCAGCCTAGGCTGCAATGATATTACTCTCTAAACTCCTATACTGATTATTTCCCTTTAAGTAAATTGTTAATTGACTATTAACTGCTCTATGAAAACATTTAATGTGATAGACTTTTAATGAAATCTCACTTATATGTAACATTTCACCTAAATACATATGCTTTATACCTCTCCCTCCAGCACTCTCCTGTCAGAGTGCTTTGTGAGAGTAGTGCTCAGCAAATGTTTATCAAGTGAGCTGATGACTAAATCTTAGTAACTAAAGCTTAGAGCATTAACTGTGTATATATCTTCTTAAAAACCCAGAGTGGTTCCTATTAATTGGTCAAGCAGATTAAAAAAATATTCAAGACCACACTGATTCTATACTGTTGGTATTATACCAAGTTTAAAGAGTAAGGGAGAAAAAAGTAATTATTTTTACTTAGAAAAATAATTTTCTGATGTCTACTAACGATGAACACAGATAGAAGCAAGGGGACATTTCATTCAGTTGGTTAAACATGAAACATCAAACAGATGTTAAGATTCCTTTTAAGATAAATGACTTAAACTAAACTGGGAGTTAGGGGAGGGAAAGATATAAATTACCAATATATCACAGCTATCCTAAGTATATTTATGCCTTTTTTCCATGGATGAGCCCTTCTCCCAAAATTAAATATTAAGTGTTAAATAAAACTAAAAATAAGGAATTAAGTCCAAGTTTTACTCAGAGTATAAAACAAAAATAAACACAATAAGCAATAAATAGAATTCTCTTCTTTGCTGATGTATAAAAACCTCATATGCAAGAGTGTCCTCCATTATATTTTGGTTTAGAGGTTTTTTTTAGAAAGAAGAAGGGGAGTTACTGATAAGTATTAAAGATTTTACCATACAGTTTATACGTTTAGGCTTTGGAGAACAGCTCTGTTCGGGAATATATACAAGGAAGACTGTGCTTTTCCAGAGGGATCTCAGAAGGGCTTTGGCACAAACTCTGTTGATAACAGTACTATACTTTTGGTTTCAGCCAGACTGTTGTGACATCAGCACATGAGTGAGTAAGAAAATGATTTAGGAAAAAAAATTACCAGATTATACTTCCCATAAATTATCTGAGAGCATATGTCTATTTTGTTTTGAAATTTCCCTAAATTCTTAACATGTATGTTTTCTTCTGATCTAAAGATAATTAAAACATGTTTATCATTTGAGAATCTTAAGTAGTTTCTCTGAAATACTGCTGAGAAAGATCTTCATGAGTACGTATTCTTAGCAAAAAAAGTACAATCTATTGTAAGCAACAAAGTTGATATAAGTCATCATAAGTTATTCACACACAAAAAGTTACATTTCTCTGGTCCTTGGCTGCATGTAACAAAATGAAAAGCAAAATTTTTGGAACCTAAATAGAAAATATGATTTATAATTTCCAAATGCAAATTAAATATACTTCTTAATTTCTAAAATAAATGTCCATATAAAGTCTTTGCATTGAATTGTCTGTAAAAGGCCTATGTGATATACAACACAGTTGATGCACTTTTAAATATAAATAAAATTGTTTTAAAGAAAGCTATAATTTTGAGATAACATTAACATTTATGTTTTGGTACTAATGAGTTGAAGCACTGCTCGATTTCAAATCCAGCTTTAAAGTGCAATAAGTTAATCATATTAGACATAATTTTATAAATATACTTGCAACATCCTTCTATAAAGTAGTTCATCCACCACCTAACAATTTTTACATTTTTTCTTTTCATTCAATTATTAGTACTCTCAAGTATAACACTACCTTTGTTTGAAAACTAGTAACAGCATTGAAAGCTCAGATGAACACAGAAATTCTGCTTTTAGTTTTGGTTTTATGAAAAGTTATAAATTAACCAGCAAACTCCTATTAGAACCCAGTAAATTCATATGTGGAAAACAGACTTACCTGGCTTATCTTGGAAAAATTAAGAATCCGCATTAAGTTCTTAGAGGAAAACTGAAATCCAAATAAGATTTGACCTGGTTTAAATGACTTGTGCTGTCTCTGGGTGGAATATCGGAGCTCTCTGAAAAGTCTTTACTTTCTCTTTCCCAATCTCCATCTCCCTCTCTCTCAGCCTCTCTCTCCTCCCCTCTCTCTTTCTCACACATACACACAGGATGATTAAACTGCTTCTGTCAAGAGTGGTTTTTCTATAGCTTATTATAAGACCATGAAGCGAAAAATCACTCAGTAAATTTGCTCTGGATCATCTCATAAATATGAAAACTGCTAAACAGTCACAATTTGAAAACTGCTACATAGTCACAAAATCTTAAACAAACTATATGATGGAGACATGTAAATCAAATGAAATGAAAATATGTTGCTTACTTTATTAAATACTATGTATCTTCTCTAGTTATGTAAGAAATATCAGAGAAGTAAATAAAGCTCAGGGCTAATACATGATTTCCAGGGTAAACCTGTTTAAAGAGCTTTACATGGGCAAGAGGCAGTCCCAGATTGATTTCTGGCATCCTCCCCACTTGGTCTTTGTGTTACACATGTAACACATGACACACATGTAACACTTAAAGTGTCAAAATTATCACTTTGAAAATGCACTTATTAAGTACTCACAGGGTTCAGCTGCTTTACCCCACACCCTTTCACATCCCACCTTCTGCAAGGAGACAAGCACTAGGGCCAGGGAAATGGTTTATAAAGCATAGAACAAGGGCCTAACCTTTGTTGAGTGCTTTTTATATACCAAGCTCTATGCCCAGTGTTTTATACACATTTCCATTAACCCTCATCCTAAGTCCCTGGTATTGGTGTTGCTCTATTTTACAAGTTTGAGAAATGGAGCTCAAGAGTTAAGAAGCAAGGGCACCTTGGTGACTCAGTTGGTTAAGTGTCCAGTCCTTGATTTTGGCTCAGGTCATGATCTCATGGTTTATGAGCTCAAGCCCTGCATTGGGCTCCATGCTGTCAGTGGGGAGCCTACTTGGGATTCTCTGTCTCCCTCTCTCTCTGCCCCTCCCCCACTTGCACTCTCTTTCTCAAGAATAAATAAACATTAAAAGAAAGAGTTAAGAAGTAGTTAGTAAGTGGCAAAACTATGACGATGTGCCAGGTTTCCCCCATCCAAAGTAAATTCCAAAGCCCACATCTTCTGAAACCTATATAATTCCTTAAGCTCTTTTCATGACACTGTATTGAGGAAGGGAAAATGGCAGCAAAAATACCATTTTATCACAACAGTGTTTTCCCTATGTTTCATCTTCATCACAATGGCACTGAGGAATCAGAATCCAGAGTGTTCTGCTTTTTCCTTTCCTTCCTTCCAGTGCTGTGTCAAGAGCATGAAGAGGTAAAAAGAGGCAGAGTAGTCACACTTCTTGGTTAACTCAGGGCAATGATGCTTTATGCCTGCTGTTCTAGTATATTATTACTAGTGCTCCTTTTTTACCCTCAAAGATATTCCAGTTTGGATGATGATTTATACAGTCAGCATATACTTAAAGACTAGAGCAATACAAGTTAAACTAAAGCTGCCTCAAAAACAGTTACAAGGTGATATTCTGCAATTCCAATTAGACTGTTATCAAAATTGAACTGGCAAGGAATGGAAGTCGATAGAACTCAAAAGTTTTTGCCTCATGCTACCTGGTAAACAATGTATCTCTCTTTTAGAACTTGAAGTATTTATCTCGGTTTCTTGCATTAGGAAACATCTGTGCATTATAGAGGTACCTTTGTTGGCACAACTAAAGCTAGTTAACTTGGGGGCCAGAGTAATTGAAAAGGGGCAAGATCATAACATAACTTTCAAATATAGAATAGTACATGGTCAGTCTTTCATTGGCAGCATGTCTCAAGCTGCCATTTTAATTCCTTTGGATGTACTTAAGATGGGTGGTAGGGTGATACCGCATTGTGACATCTGAAATCCCACCATGAGAACTTTATCCCTCGAATAAAATGCAGATTACCTCTAAAGGAGTAATATGAAGTCATCGGAACTTTTAACAATTTAATATAGCAACTTAGAGAATCTCTTTAACAGGATGTATTCCATGCGATAGCCAAAAATTAAGAATATATAGAAAACTAATTAAAGGGGTTTTGAAAATAGATGGACACTTAACATTACTGGTAATTTACTGTGCATCATAGAGTGATATGGAGGGTGCTGACAGAGGAGGGCAGCCATGTCTGTGTGGAATGCCCTGGACAGAGATGAAATATCAAAAATAGAGAAGTCCTGCCAGAAAGCCCTAATGGAGAATGGAAGGCACACATAAAGAAGGCAAAAGAGGGACCTCCACAAGCAAATACTGCACATTTGGGCCAATTAGAAAAAGCAGAGATAACCTCACAGAAGTCGTGGCTTGCTACATGTTGCACATATTTAACTGTGGTGGTGCCCGCTCCTTACACCACACCCGCTGGCCAGGTACCTTCCTCTAAAGCCTAATCTGTACAACTGTAATTGGAGATCCTGGGTAGAAGGCTACAGTAGAGGATGCTGTTGGTGCCCTGCTCACATCCCCCTGGCACTCGCTGCTCCTGTATGTGAGGATGGCATATCTCTGCAGCCACCTGCAACTCTCTGCTGAGGGCTCCTTCCAACTGTTGTATTCAGCTGGGTCCATGTGGAAAGGAGATCTGAAGAGCCAGAAAGTTAATGATCCTGGAAAGAGTCCTCAGCCAGTGACATGGAATGTCACTGAATGTCCATTCAATGGAAGTCGTTGAATAAACGCTAGTGTCTTTACCCTCAGGAAGACACCTTTACACTGTCTCCCAGAGAACCCCAATAGGATCAAGCTCCAATTAGCCAGAGCACTAATCTACCACATAACATACCTTATATTGACTTGTTTTCCTATCTCATTTCCCAATAACCCATACTGGTGCTTCCCTAGGGTCACCTCTTAAATAAAATACATTCAACATTTGTCTCAGGCTTTGCTTTTAGGGGAACACAACCAATACAGTTGTCAAAGAGAAGCAGACTCCATTTTACAAGGCTGGACAGCTATAGAAAATATTTAATGTTTGGGAGATGCAGGAAATTTTAGTCAATTAATCAGTATTTAAAAAATATTAGAGTGGTGTGCTTTACTTGACATAAACTATAAAAGACAAACTTTCCATAGATAGCATGTGGGAAAAACAAATATAATAGAAGCTTCAGATACTCATTCTCTACAGATTGATAATTCTTATATGGCTATCATCTTGACTATTTTTTAAAATGTTTTATTTATTTATTTTGAGAGAGAAAGAGACAGAGCATGAGTGGGGGAGAAGCAGAGAGAAGGAGAGAGAGAATCTCAAGCACACTCTGCTGTCAGTGCAGAGCCTGACACAGGGCTTGATCTCATGAACCGTGAGATCATGACCTGAGCCAAAATCAAGAGTCTGATGTTTAATTGACTGAGCCACCCAGGTGCCCCATCATCTTGACTATTTTTAAAGGTATAATTATACCTCCATCAACAAAGAAACATATCCCAATGATATGTTACCTTGTCATCACGTAGTAAGCAGAAGTAGAAACTATATCAGATGGGACACTAGAATGTGGCAAAGTTAAAGATATGCAAAGCCATAGAGAAAACATAAACTATGCCACTGGTAATCTTAGGGCAGAAAAATATGGGATCCAAAACTAAGTTATATTAATAGAAGCAGGGTAGGGTATTTGGTCAATGGCCAGGCTTGAAAAGGGAGAAGGAAACACCTAGAATAGTGGTGCCAGAAGACTGGACTGAAGACAAGATATGTTCCTTGGAAACTCGTGAGGAATGCACCTGGTTGGAATCTATGATTGCTAAGTCTTAGAAGAGGGTTAAAGAATGGGAGGCTGTATGAGGATTCCTCTCTTCCCCACCATGAACAAGTACTAAATTAGATAACCTTTCAAACCTGGTAAAGAAGGCCTGGTTTGAAGGCCTTTGAGAAGGACTCTTTCTAACTCCTCAATTATCCCCTTAACCAGTTTGTTGATGCCTGAAATGCCTATATTTGGGAAACTGTTCATTATACACTTAGAAGTAAAATGCAAACACCTGGTCAAAGAAACAGTATGAATGTGTCTCTTGGCATAAAAGCAACCAATCAGGTATGCTTTCTACTTTTATTGTATGTCCTAAATAGTGCTTAATGAATAATGTTTTTAAAAAAAGGAGTCATTGTCAATGAAAAGGCTTACATACCAGAATCCTTTTGAAGAGAAGGTAGTTAATAACTCACATCTTTATATTTTAACTCCAAAAACTTCTCTTTATCCTCTCATTTCCTTACATCTAATCTAGCCTTTTTTCCTCTTCCCAGCCCCGTGCTCCAAAACAAACAGGAAAAACTTTAAATCTGATTATCAGATCATTCCACATTTTTGTTCAAAACTCTTCAATAGTATGCTACTACATTAAGATGAAACCAAAATCTTAAGCTTGGTCATAAGCCCCAGCTTGCTCTCAAGAACGTTCCTACACCACTCTTTCCTTATGCCCCTGTATATTCTGACCTTTTAGCTCCTCAAACTTAGTATCAGGTTTCCCATTAGAGGTCTTTGTCCATGACAGTTCTGTTGCCTGAATCTCTTCCTTTCCCCTATACTACTTACTCCCCTGGATCACTCTATCTCATCCCTCAGGCCTTGAAGTAAATTTCACTAGGACCAGTGTAGGTGGAGCCCCTTTGTAGGCCTCACTTTCGTAGGGCCCTGCCCCTCTTTATAATGTTTAATGTTTGAGATAACCTTCCTATGTCTGTCTGGGGGCAAGGACCATATCCATCTTTCTTATGACTCTGAGCCCAGAACAGTGCCTGATAAATGTTAGCTTATTTAATAAATGTTTTGAATGAATTAATAAAGTTACTTGATCCAAGATCTTCTGGCCCCAAATTCTATATTCTTTGTGTCACATCTCCCAGAACACAAGGAATTGGACAATTAAACTGAAGGAGGGAAAATGACAAATAAAATTGAACAAAGATTTGGTTAGAAACCAAACTTTGAAGGCATAATTTGGCAAGAGTTCTACCTATTTATTTTTAATTTACTCAAAACAAATGGAAGTTTTGAAAGAGGCATTTTTATCACAGTCTTTTGTTTTTATATATGGGTATATTAAACAATTGAGGACAAAATTAGTTTGGGTTAAGTTGGGATATATTTATGCAGCTTGCCTTTTTAGAGGTATGCATTTGGTGTCATCTTTTTTCTCATTATACATAAGTATGTGTGTTAGTGTCTAATTTTGCATTTGTAGTTTTGTTTGTTCATTTTCTTAAAGAGCGCTTTCCATAAAGTTCAGACAGTGTAAAACCTAAATTGGACTTTGATAAATAGAATAAGTGCCCCCCCACCAAATATTTGTATCCCTAATCTCTAGAATGTATGCTTCATGACATGGGAGGGGGAATCATGGTTGCAGATAGAGTTAAGTTTGCTAGCCAAAAAACTGTAAAATAATGAGATTATGTTGGATTGTTTGGGTCGGGGGCTATGTAATCATAGAGGCCCTTATGAGAGGAAGAGAGAGACACAAAGGTCAACATAAGATGTAATATGAGAAAGACTCCATCCGCCATTGCTGGCTTTGAAGATGGAAAAGAGCTGCTGGCTAGGAACAAGTACAGCCCCCAGAGCCCGGGAAGTCAAGGCAATGGATTCTCTCCTAGAGCCTCCAAAAGAAAGACAGCCCTATTGATACCTTGGCCAGTTTTGGACTTGTGACTGCCAGAACTGCAAGATAATTCGTTTCTTGTTATTTTAAACCACTATATCTGTGGTAATTTGTTACAGCAGCAATAAGAAATACTAATACTAATACACTGCCCCTACCAGGAGATTATTCAAAAACATATTGCTCTACAAAAGAATTCCCTAAAATTTTCTTTTACTTATAAAATGATCTCATGATCCAAATCCTGAGGATAATTATAGAAAGTTTCCAAATAGTTTTTTAACTACCATATATAAGAAGGATTTCTAAGGCCAGGAGATATAATCTATTATAAAGGCTCTTATGGTCACACCTATAGGAAATAGTAATTTGTAATTTGAATCCATTTAGTCAAATATTTATTAAGCACGTAAGAACTATACACAGAAATAAAATACTGCCATTTCTCCTCTCCTTAGGTACAAACACACACACACACACACACACACACACACACACACATTTTCCTCTCATTAAGACTCTACACAAACATATTTAAATCGAACCACTATCACTGATATAAAAGAAAGTTGTTTACCTTAAGTTCCCTTTTATGTAAAGTGGAAACAGCTTAGTTTTATGGAAGGAATAGAAATGACATATAAAGTACCCAGGGCAAAATCAGACACCTAAAAAGCTAGTAGCTATATTAATATAATAACTTGGAGGGCACCTGGGTGGCTCAGTGGTTGGGCATCTGACTTTGGCTCAGGTCATGATCTCGCGGTTTGTGGTTCAAGCCCCATGCTGGGCTCTGTGCTGACAGATCAGAGCCTGGAGCCTGCTTCGTATTCTGTTCTCCCTCTCTTTCTGCCCCTCCCCCTCCTCTCTCTCTCTCAAAAATGAATAAACACTAAAAAAAATAGTAACTTTGTACTTAACAGATTTGTACATTGAGTAACATTGTACTGCAGACTCTCTATATTTTCTCACCAATAAGGATTTTGACTAACATTTCCCTATATGCTTGAAAGCAGTTTTAATAGGAAGATATTTTATAAGTAATAAAGACAGTGCTCTGGTTAGAAGGTAGGTGATAAAATATAACATAAGTTAACTTTATACAAATGAAAACAAATTAGCATTGAATAGTACTACTGAAAGGGTGTTTATAATCTATTATTTGACAAAGTAAAAATATTAGGAAAGCTAGACGCTACTTGCAGCTTTGATGGAATGTGAGGGGAGGGATGTAGTGCAGGAAGGCAGCTTAATAAGAACTAATAATCCTCTGCTTAGGACTCTGGGATGGCTATGACATTTGAACCTGGAAGGTGAACAAAACTCTGATGTGAAAATTATTCTAATTTAGCCTAGTCACTGCAATTAAGGCAAACATACCTTAAAAAATTTTTATACAAATTATGTTAAAAATATATGAAACGATTGCACATTAAAAGTTTTGTATGTAAAGGTTGACACAGAAGAATATAAGATGCTTTCAGAAAATTAGGAAGACAAATATTTTGCATATTGGGTCATTTTCATGGTTTTTTAACAATAAACTCTTTCAGATATGTGCTCATGGGAAAACAATTACTTTACAACACATTAACATATATTTGGAACGGACTGTGGAAAGTACTTTGCCTTTGTGATTTATATCATCTGAGCACTATTTATTTCACATGACCCTTGAAGGAAAATTCTTGTCAACGAGTCACGCAACCTTTGCTATTTTATACATTTAATGAGAATAAATGCATGTCAAAATATAATGTCCTTGCCTTCAGGAGGTTCTGGTGACTCCATGGACACTAAATGTTAATTTAGTGAGTTTGGTTGTTTATGCTACTATCTGAAATGTTCAGTGTATTAAGAAGGGCCATTAAAGATGTGCATAACCAGCTCTATGATATTTGGGAAGGTCATTCATTGGGGATAAAAAGGTAAATCGCTTTCTGATGATATAACAAAGTGGATATGAAGCTCAGGGAGTACAGAAGAATGGGTGGTGGAAGAGACCCTGAGGGGCTTTCTAAATGCCTTAGGTGGCATATTAGGCTTAAGATGTCTCAACTCATGTGATATTTATGGCTGGGGCTCTGTTATGCACTGTAAGGACAGTTTGTTTTATCTGAAGACCTATCTATGGGTTTAGGTGGCACATAGGTAGGTAGCTGGAGCCTGATGTGCAAGGACATCCATCACTGAGCCCCTAAACTTCCACATCCATTCTTTCCCTCTTCATCTCCTACCACAGGATAAAGGGGGTCTCTCTTCTTACCTTAAGTTGATACCATCTCTCCCTTCTGCCTTCTCAAGGAGCAAGCTGTATTAAAGAATATTTTATTATTATTATCATCATCATTATGAGAAAAAAGAGAAAGAAGAGAGAGAGAGAGAAGGCATGTGGAGGAGGGGTAGAAGGAGAGAGAGAATCTCAAGCAGGCTCCAAACTCAGTGCAGAGCCCAATGTGGGGCTTGATCCCATGACCCTGGGATCATGACCTGATGCAAAATCAAGAGTCACATGCTCAACTGACTGAGCCACTCAGGTGCCCCCCACCCAAGCTCTATTAATTGCATCCTCTTTCCATCTTTTTATCTTAAAATTTCCTTTCATTAGAATTTAAGTATTTCAAAACCTGTATTCTTTTCTGATGAACTTTATGGGCCCCTCTTCTGTATTCATTTCTCAGAGAATTATATTTAAATAATTTTTCCCTTATCTGTCCCCACATAATATCCAATTAAGTTTAATTTTTTGCAAACAAGAATTTCTCCTGAATTTATCAAAGCAGGCTTTGCTAACCAGAAATTCTGGAATGTCAGCAGTCACTTCTGAATATTTCTTCCAGTTCTCATACAAATTTATACCTTTATTTTGTGTTAGGAAAAAGACTCACCGACTAAAAGATTTTTGAGATAATGATCCTCACACCAGAACTGTAAAGATTTCTCCATCACTTCATTTCCCCACTTTGTCTGTTAGATGCGGTCTTTAATTATATTCTTTTGAGTTATATTTTATGATGCCCACGCTTCTTATCATCCACATTAGCACTACTGTTTTCTGTTCTTCACTCACTTGAACGAGGGGCACAAGGGAAGAACATGTTTATATAACTGTACACATCCAGCAAGTGTTTAGGTCTTTTACTGTGTTGCGGGGGCCGAGGTGGTGACATGGCTGAAGAGGAGCTGTTACCTATCAGGCAGCTGCTGTGCTGTAGGCTAATCAACGGAGGAGGTGTGAGAGGAGGGCCGCACACAAGTGAAACATAAAGGAGTTGAGTGTCACTCTTAAATAAAAACCCCTAGTGGTTTGTTTTCCTTGATTTCTCAATCTCTGTAAGTGATCAGACTCAGTATATTTTTGTGCTTAGAAAAAAAAAATTAAAAAGTGACATGACCTTTAGCATAATAATTGTCAATTACCAATTTCAGAAAAGTGGGATTATGACATACGGTCATTAGCGAATTTTGTTTTGGGTTTAGAAAAAAGCTAAAAGTTGAATATTATATATACATACGAATCAAGTAAAGAAAATCTGGATTGAAGTCACGGTTATACAGAAAAATGTATAGAACCCTAGATTATACGGCTTGGTAGTAGTAGAGGCCATGTAAAACCCAATCCTATTATCCTGGGGCTGGGAAAACTGAAGGCTGAAGACCTGAAATACACTGTGGAAGGGCACACGGCTAGCTTCTGGAAAAGGGAGGCTCTACAACCTAGACCTGCTGACCCTTAGTTCAGTCCATCTTCAGTCAACATACTTAACTTACAGAACAATCCTGTACAGATTGTTTATACTCTACCCATAAAGTTCTCCTCTCCCAGGTAGAAAGCTGGTGTGGTCCTCCCTGTACTTGCACCACTTCCTAGCAAAACCTGTCCTTCATCTGAGCAGAGGGAGGGCTGCTCTGCAGGGTGTCCTCAGGATGCTACAGGAAGCCTTCAGCTCAAAGTGCTCACCACACTGGCCCTGCAGTTGAGCCTAGGTGAGGATTAAACATCAGAGCAACAGAGAACCAGAAAGGCTAAAGATCTAGATCTCTGGGGGATCCATGGAAAAGAATCTATTCTTTAGCCTATAAGCCAAACTGAACTCAGTGTGAATTACTGAATTTGTTCAGACCGTTGGAATTTGGTGCCAGATGATTATCTCTGGTTTGAAATCTCTGCTGTCCAATTAGCTGTGTTTTACTATATAGTCATGGACTGCACTGAAAATTTCTGCTGTTTAACCCACATATATGGACATCTGGCCTTAAGACCCTGGCTTATGTTCCTGGAGGGAGTTAAGTAGTGTTTTAGAGGATGTTTGAAGATAAATGATAAACATGGAATTTTGAGAAGAATGTCCTTTACATTTACCGGAAGATTTTGGAAAATTTTATAGTAAAATAAACATGAGTATGTAATAAGTGAAAGGCTAAAGTCTCATTAATTTTTAAGATAAGACTCAAGACTTCAAATAATCCTTCTCCTTTGGCTGTTAAGTTTGAGGCTATGGCCTCAGTCCTTCTGGAGATAAATGCTACTTTCCTTTGCCATTAGAAGTGACTCAGTGGAAAAGTTTGATAAACATGGATCATTTCTTTCTCTTTCCCCATAGCACGTTTCCAAATTCTAGATGGCAAATGACAGAATTTCAAATCTTTTTGGAGCTTGGTGATTTGGAGTTAAGGTTGTTTGTTCTTAGTTCATATATTCTGCAGACAGGAAATAGTTATATTGTGAAGATAGCATTAAGGTCTGGAATCAGCTTAAAATAGGCATACATTGAGATCAATGTGACAATTCACTGGATATAAAATGTCAGACCATCTCTGAGGTATCACAAGATGGCTTGATACATTGAACTGGGATCATCTTCTAGATTATATGGAAGAATTATATCCATGTTGATATCTAGTCTCCTTCAAGTGTGTTGAGACTAAGCTAAAGAACTGTCTAGGTCATATCCATATAGTCTTCTGAGAATCAACCAGAATGTCAAAAGTGTTTTTTTAGCAAATTTGAGCTTGAAGGGGGAGAAAAAACGGATTTAATAATGGGTACAGAACTGATATATAAGAAGACTATACACAGAAAACCCAAACTTTTTTTTAACCATAGCAATCAACTACTGGAAAACCACAGATGGTAGACATACACATTCATGAAAATGTCGTGCAGTCTGAGAGGTGGACATATCCAGTACCTCTTGATGTGACAGTCTCTAACCTGAGAACATAGCTGCTGCATATTTACCAGTATGAAAAACTAATTGCTTATTATAATGGCATTTTCACTTATCTTTATTCATATAAAAGAATAATAAAAGAATTGGGTTTTTTAATATAAAGGAAAAAACAATCACAGAACAATAATTTTAAGAATTAAAAAATATTTTCAAGTCCAATAAATTATAATGCCATTATAATTTGGGTAATTTCTGCTTAAGGTACTTGAAATGTGAATACATATATTCTTTTGTTTATGAGAAATCAAGGCTTGATAATAATACCTACACCAATAAAATCCTTTGCAATAAACTAATGTTCAGAAAAGTACACGCTAAAAACTGTAACACCAAAGGATTTATGTATAAGTACCAAACTGTGTCAACTTTGTAGATGGCATGAAATCCAGTACAGAATGACCAAAAAATAATCTCATTCTTCTTGAGCCTCATATTTGTGCTCTGTCAAAAATTATAAAGTGACACATAACTATTGTTTAAAAATTTAAAACAAATCTTTAGCTACGCATCCAAAGTGAAAGTGTTATTCTTTCCATATTGTACTGTCTACCTTAGGAATTGATTTGGTGACACTCTGGATGCATAATCACAACACTTAATAATTTTTCCCCTTCCTATTTGGTTATATAGGTTTGTGAACTTCCTTAGATGTTTACTATTTGAATGTGCCACTGAGCACAAAAAACAATGAATTTTCAGAACAAAGAACAAAAGCCAGTACTGATAGCTGGATCCCATGTACAAAGCAGCAGCAGCAAAGATCTTAGTTGGTGTCCGGACTTACTTCTGGGCCCTGACCTGTGTGATAGCCCATAAAGAGTCTAAAGAACTTGCCAAGTACACTGGGATGTGGCTGTGTGCTTTATGGGTGTACATATACAAGGTCTACAAAACTAAGTACATCTGTCAAAATCTTTATTCTAATCAGCAAAAGAATACTAGGAAAAATTACAAATAAATCTCCTATGGTTAAAACAATCAATGGTACATCCAGCACTCTTAGGAACTAACACTGAGCATGGGTTATACAGCATCTAAGAAACAAAACATAAGTAATATCCAATGAGAGATTGCATAACACATTTTTGTTTTTTGTTAAAGTATAAGAAGTGTTATGCGGTCATTATAATTATTTTAACTACAGTAAGTACTTAAGAGTTGGATTAAAAATTAGCTTAATGTCAAAAGTAAACTTAACAAAACAGAATCCTACTATAGGAGCTGGTACCAGAATTTTCCCTAGTGAAGAAGTTGTCCCCACTGAGAGGCAGAATAATTCAGTGGCTAAGAGGACATACTCTGCAGCCAAACAGCCTGGGTTTAAAATCCTACCTCTGCCAATCACCACTTATTCTCTCTGCTTTAGCTTCCTCACAGGCAAACAGATAAAAATGAGAGTAGAACCCACCTTATAGGTCTGTTTTGAGGATTAAATAAATTAATATTGATAGAGTAACTTGAAGGGTGACATATAAATGTATTTGTTTATCATTTACAGATATTGGCAGAATCCAAGAGAAATAACTGAGGAGTAGTAAGAGAGGAGAGACAAATTGGCAAAATACTGTGTGCCTAGTGATTACAACCACTTTCAAACCATCTCCTTCCCTCTAGTTCCCTGTATTGCTCCCAATACAATCTTCACCGAAGTCTATTAGACTCATGAATGCTGGGTATGCACAAATTTTAATTTTGTTTTGTTTTAAAAAGCACAGAAATGGCTTCTGTGTGGTATAGCACAGAGAAATCTGGACTCCAAGAGTCAGAAGAGGCCAGGAAAATTTTAAACTGAGGAATGAATATCAATCATGGGGACAGTTTTGGAATTCGACAAGCATTGAATAAAGAGGCTGGCAGATTACACCGGTGATACATGAATTTTAAAATAACATAAGAAAGCACCAGTGTTTTCAGACTCTACTGAAGAAAAAATTATTTAAACTTTGTGGATAAATTAATTTGTGGATAAATTAATCAGTTAAGTGAACAGAACAAATAAATCTACTTCTATTATATGTATATAGTAGCAGTCCTCGAGATATAAATGACTTGCTAATTACACTTTCCCATCTTCTCCGCAACACGACTTCTTCTAGACTTAGCACTGTTAGGGGAACCTTGTAGACAACTGCCTGATACTTGCCTTATTCCCCTGCTACCTTCTCCCCTGGGACCATTTGTTTGCTGGTGCCTCACTATACACAGTTTGGACAAAATGGACCAAAGGGAATCTCCCACATGGATGTACACTACAGTCTTTTATCTGTCTTCTTCCTTCACTTCTCTTTTACAACTCCTTCTCAGCTATCCCAAGGAAACCTTTCCTTCTTTTGATAACCTCCTCAGTGCTCAGAAAGCAGTGACATGGTTCAGAGAAAAACAAGTACCATTCTGAACATGATTTATTACTTTGAGAGAAGACTATATAATTTGAGATATGATCCCTTCTTTTAAAAAATATTAATGTTTTTTATTTATTTTATTTATTTATTTATTTTTTGAGAGAGAGAGAGACAGCGTGAGCAGGGGAGGGTCAGAGAGGGAGGGAGACACAGAATCTGAAGACAGGCTCCAGGCTCTGAGCTAGCTGTCAGCACAGAGCCCGACGCAGGGCTTGAACCCAAGAACCGTGAGATTATGACGTGAGCTGAAGTCGGATGCTTAACCGACTGAGCCACCCAGGCGCCTGAGATATGATCCCTTCTTAATATACTCTCTTCTCTACCGAAAAGCCTAGTAGAATTTACTGAACCCAAAGATGCCCAACAAACTCATTTTTTGTTAAATGAACAAGAAATACAATCCTATTGTGTTTGAGCCTTTGCACATTAAGACAGCATTATGAACTAGTCCACCAAGCAGCTGGAGTTGCAGTACAGTATTATGGTCCTGAGCCAGAGAGCTGGTGGACAGTGTCACTTCCCAGGCCAGCTTTGATGACATGCCCCACTTACAGCAGAGACTCTGTAGCTTGACTCCTAGGCTCAAATTCCAGCTCTGTTCTTACTAGTGTGAACTCAGGCAAGTTATTCTCTTTGTTTCACTTTCCTGACAAGTAAAATAGGACCAATAATATGGTAAGGCCTAGCACTGAAGAAAAAAAAAAGTTGTGTGCATTAGCTTTTTAGTGTTAGTGTATAAAATTATTTGAAGATACATTATATAGTTTTCTCCCTATAAGGAAAATGAAATTCAAATTACATATTTTTCTAGTTATATAAAATTCTATAAAAATGACAAAATACTAACCACTGACACTGGATATTCTGGATATTTATAGATAATTATACATTTAACTAACAATTAACAGTACTTTAAACATACCCAGACTATGTAGCGCAATAACAAAAATACTATAAACTAGGTGTCTTATAAAGAGCAAAAAAATTATTTCTCACAGTTCTGGAGGCTGGGAGGTCTAAGATCATGGAACTGGCAGTTTCGGTGTCTGGTGAGAACTCACTTCCTAGTAGACAGCTGCCTTCTCACCATGACCTCACATGGTTGAAAGGGTAGTTAGCTCTCTGGAGCCTTTTTTATAAGGGCACTAATCTCATCCATGAGGGCTCTACCATCATGACCTAGTCACCTCCCAAAAGCCCCACCAGGACCTAATAACATCATATTGGCCACTAGATTTTGATGTATGAATTTTAGGGGGACACAAATATTCAGCCTGGAGCAAGGACTAAGACTCTGAGTACAGACAAAGATTCAAATTCTCTCTTCCACTTACTTGCTGTGTGACTTCGGGCAAGTGGCTTAACTTCTCTCGGGCTTTATTTTTTCCTTAAAAACCCAGAGAAAATGACTGTATGTCATAAAATCTGATAGCAACCACACAGAATTTTTGAGAAGGTTGAATGTGATAATGCATAGCAAGTAATTCACACAGGACCAGTCACATAATATGGCTGAATGAGTATTCATCATTCATATTAATTACGGATAGCCACTTGATAAATGTTTGTGGAGTAGATGAAATGTTTGGTACGACATAAACATTACTGCCAGTGCTTAGGTGGGAACTTAAGTTCAGTGGGAGGAACAATTGCTGGTTTCAGGCACTACTAACCCAAAGATTTAATGGTGGAAAAAAAGGGAAAAATTTAAAACAAAAATGATGGCTTCCTTTTACCTTGGAGAAGGGAGTAGGACATAACTAAGAATGAACAAGACAGATGTTAGTATAGTATGCTACTAAAAAGAGACTGATTGTTTTAAAGATTAAAATTCAGGTGATATGTATGTAAATTTTGAAATGTTTAGGCTCTTTACAATTATATTTAATCCTCACAATTATTTTATTCCTGAATGGAAAGGAAAATTATTAATAATATATTAAATTTTATGGAAATTGAGGACTAAAGGACGTATGTTTATACTATATTTAAACTTAATGTTCCTCAGGAGTCCTTTCTTAGCTAATGCATTCCTAATTTTTCTTAATATGATTATTTTAAGAGTTTCAATAATTTTGCACTCATGAGATGGTAAGCCTGAAAGGTTTTGTAAACTGTAAATTTCTATAAAAAGACAGGACAACACTGTGCCTTTTACTAAGTCAAAAATGAGCTTGTAAACAATTTGAGGGCAAGGAAAATGCCTTCTATTTGTGTGTACCATGAAGAATATTCACAGCAACTTTCTAAAAGGCATAGGCTTTTCTCAAATGCTTAGCCAGGGGGTATGCAATGAGTGAAAACTATGAAATATAAAAGCAGAACAAAAGAACAGACAACTGGCATTACTTTGAGTAATGTCACTAAGCCATTTACAGAGTAAAAGGATGTGCACCAGATTGTCAAACTGTGCTATCCAGGCCAGAGAATCTAGGACGTGCTCAATAGGAATTGAAAAACACTGGTAGAGATATTGAGGAGACAGCTTCTGCATCCAACACCAGAAGCAGAAGGGAGCCAACAGGCCTGTTATTACAGAGCCACTTTGATTCAGGAACTCTCACCAAGGAACCCAGAAGTCAGGCCACCTACACCTTGGAAATGAAAACCAATATTTGTAATTGTACTTAGACCAAATTTAAAAACATGGAAAAAATACGCTTTTTCATCCTGGTCAATGCATGTAATGCATTACGTTAAAACATTTGAAATCAGCTGTTTTTCCTTCATGTTTCTGTATATATAATTTGAATTAGATTTTCAAAATTAATTACATGGTTTATAAAAGTAGATCATTTTTCTCCACAAAAATATAACGCTTTTGAGTCTTTACTCCAATAAGATTTAAAGAGTTAATAAGGAATGCTCCATGAGAAGACAGAATTGTTATTAAGCATTACAGAAAGTCAAAGAACCAAACTGAAAGTAAATTTTTACTTTTAAGGTAAAAGTTTCCTACTCCAATCTGATCTTGCTATTCATATTCACACCAATCTTCTCTATCTATATGTATATATATGTGTGTGTGTGTGTGTGTGTGTGTAGTTTTCTATCAATGATTTCTTGAACATAACAGAATTCCCATGAAAATTTATGTAATCCTTCTTTAAATGACATCTTTTCTATCTTTTCTTCCTTTCTTTCTTTCCTTCGTTCTTTTTCTTTCTCCTTTTTAAAAACATCTAGATAATTCGGTGAATTTCCTGGAAGTTGTAAATAGGAATTGGCATTTTTAGTAGCAGGTTGAATCATCTAGAGTCTATTAAATATCTCTTGAGTTTATTTTCCTGTGAATTTCAATCAACAGGCTTTCCTATCAAGAATCCTTCCTCATTAGAGGTACTGATTCTATTTTGTTTCCATAATTCCTGTAGATCAGAGATTCTTTCTCACACTTCCAGAGTATAAGAGTGATGAAAATTCAGAGTGATAAAAATATTCAGAATGATAAAAATATTAAATTAAGATACTGATTTGTTTATATTTCCTAATTAATATACTCTGCTTCATTGGATAACAGCAAATTGTTTCAATGCAACCTCCATGTTTATTTACAAATATAAACTTATTTAGATATTACATAAAATTTATAATTCTTTTCACTTGAAACTTTCCTAAACATAATATGATTATTTACTACTTGATTGTCAGAAGTTTTATAATTTCAAGTATAAAAAAAGTATAAAAAAGTATATAAACCTATAAAAAATATATAAAAAGAAATGTGCTATTTCAGCTTACAGAAACATCGTAAGGTACTGAATTTAAATCTGGAATACTGACTATTATTTCTCCTGTAGTCCTAGAACATAAAGTCTGTTAAGCCTCACTAAAACTATGAATAATTATTTTGTGTACCACATTCTTTAGTTATATGAAAAGAATTCTTACAATGTAAATGATTATTTTAATAAGTATCACAATGTACTGGCCTGATATCAGAAAATTTATTTTCCAGATAAGAATTCACTAGCTGATTTGCCCGATAGTTATGGTAAATCCATTTATGACAGGTATCCTTTGTTTCTATCCCTAAGAAAAGACAGATTTCCAAACAAATAGACATTTTCACATTTCTTAACTAAGTATTTTCACAAGGTTAATAGACAGACTTTTATTACATCAAGTGATATACATAAGAGGGTGTTTAAAACTGTTAACAATCATTAGCAAGGCAAATTTTATCTTTCAGTATTTTCTAATAAAATGTTACTATCACTTTTACTGTTGTGGTAAGGAAGTTACTATCACAACAATTTATTTATTGTAAATGAATTGTAAGTAAATAAGAATCATTTATTCATGTCAAATATAAAGTAGACACTTTTTACCAGTATTTTTCCATTACACACATCCATTGATTTCAGATGCACAATACCTGTGACCTCATAAGTTGTTAAATTTTATCCAAATCAAATTCATGTCTATGGACTTTCTGGGACTTTAACAAGAACAATCTGGGGGTGCCTAGGTGGCTCAGTCGGTTGAGCTTCCGGCTTCAGCTCAGGCCATGATCTCGCGGTTCGTGGGTTCGAGCCCCGCATCAGGCTGTGTGCTGAGAGCTAGCTCAGAGCCTGAGGCCTGCTTCGGATTCCCCAGGCTCTGACCTTCCCCTTGGGATTCTCCCTCTCTCTTTGACCCTCCCCTGCTCATGCTGTCTCTCTCTCTCTCTCTCAAAAATAATAAACATATTAGAAAAAAATTTAAAAAAAGAACAATCTGGGGGGACGAGAGGAGGAGAACTCAGATTGGGGTGTGAGGAGGACTGAGTGGCTTTCGAGGAAAGAGACAGAACATGGAAAACTTTCAAAAAGTTTCATTCAAGAAAATCTTTGCATGCCTAGTACAGGCACTGTGCTAAATTCTGGGGAAGTAATCACCACTGAAAGAACATACAACCCCTGAGCTCCCAACTGGGAAAAATCACAGTTGAACAAAGTGGTTTCACTATTTTACATAAGCAGCTAAAGTCAAGGATCAAGTTTTAGGGCGAGGTTGAAGAGCTGAAGAGTTTCTTATCTTTGGGGGATAAGCCTTCATTCTGGAGAATCATTTTGTCTAGTGAGAGATGATGCCAATAGGCAAACAGTATAATGTAAACGCTGCAGGAATAAGGGGGTGAGGGGTTGAAAGTCACAGTAGTAATATAAATTAACTTCTGACTCTGAGAAGCAGGGAATATGTTCAGGTAACTATAGAAATGATCACAGTTCTCTAATGACTTCATCTGCATTCTGAATTGCAGGCACTAAACTCTTGGCCTAGAGCAAAGGTCATGAAACTTTAATAGGCAGATGGTGAATAGTTTTGACTTTGTGGGCCGTAAGGTAAGGTTTGTAGCATGAAAGTAGCCATGGACCACACATAAATGAATGAGCATGGCTGTATTTTTTTTTTTTTTTTGAGAGAGAGCAAGAGAGAGGGATGGGGGATGGGGGGA
>CM053577.1:81778764-81931940 GCA_028646485.1 Cryptoprocta ferox
GGACACCAAAACTGAATTTCATATAATTTTTATGTGTTACAATATATTATTCTTATTGTGACTTTTTTCAACCATTTGAAAAAAAACAGAAATATCATTCTTAGTTCATGGGACATAAGAAACAAACTTTGAGCCAAAGTTTGATGACCCCTGACCTAGTATAGAAAAGTACAGGAAGGGCTAGCTAAAGAGAGAACCTGGATCACTTTCTGGCAGATTATACCTAACACAAAATAAACATATGGACAACACTGCCATTTAAGTGTGTGCACAATGTGGTATATGTGACCAAGTGCAATTTCCTGAGGTCAGGGCTGATGGATTTCACTAGATCTTCAAAGGGGGACTTTACAGGAGGAATTTTGAGAGCCAGTGATTTAGAAGAACTCAAGTTAGATCCTAAGAATTTGTATTCCATTAACCACTTTACACCTAATGAGCAGATAAAAACATTGGCTGGGTTAGCCTGCCTCTCAGTACCATTCATGAATGATGTCACCAATATCTTTCTTTAACTACCACCCTTTTATTTGGTTTCTCAGAATTATTAAAATTGCTAATTAGTATTACTATTGGGCCCTTTCTACATGGCAGGTACTTTGATAGAAACTGTTAACATAAATTTTCATTTAATTGTCACAACAGTCTTTTGAGGTAGGTACCATTCCATTTATTATTCTATTTTATAACTAAAGAAACAGAGGCCCAAAAAGGCCTTTACCTTTTATTTTATTCAGGAGTCTTCTAGATCCTCTCTCCTTACATTCTGCACTGCTTTCCTAAGCAAATTCATTGGTCCCAATTTCCATTTATATGCTGATGATCCTCAACTGCCTTACAAACCTATCCAATGACTGTCCCAACATCAGCATGAAGTGCCAAATAATATCCTTACCTAGGAGTCACTCTCTCAGTAAATTGCAATATGCAGCCTTAACACTGACATTCCTCTCCTCCCTACCGCCCACAGACTCTTCCATACAAAGGACTGTAATCTCATTCATACTCATGCACCTTTTTCCAAATCTAGCCTGATACAAGCCTTCTGCAATGGTGTCCCAAGAGGTCTTCCTAAATACATATTTTTTACAAGTAAAAAAAAAAAGGTAGTATTATAGGACAAAATGAAATATTATCAATATATAAATATTGTTAAAAAGCTATATAAAGACATATCTCTATGAGTACATGGAGTTGAAAGAATTATAGTGACGTGGTTAAGACATAAATTCTACTTCAACTTCTAAAAGTTGTGTGGCCTCAGGCAAGTCACGGAACCTATAAAATGGGAATAATAATAGTGCCTTTTATGACTGTGTTTTGAGGACCAGAGAAATTAGTACATGCAAGGCAATTAAATGGATGGCATGTAGTAATTAATAAATAATAGCTGTCACTGCTGATGGCTTTATCAATATTAATAACACAGATGTATAAAAAAGATTAGCCAATAATATACTAATATTTTCATGGTGAACTTGCAATTAGTGGTGGCATTGCAGGAGTTATATATATCTTCTTTTGTTTTTCTGTGCTTAAAAATCTGAAAAATATTACAAAAATAAATCAGCAAAATATCTCTATATAAAATCACTGTTAAATGAGGATGCATTGAAATTGGTCATCTGCTGTAAAAATTATTACACACAGTTCTCGTTATATTTGAGCTACCCAAAATGTTTTATAATATCCATTCTGAAATTGATCTCATGTTTAAAAATATACTTAGTATAGTTAACAATAATTATCACCATATATAATTATTTGAGTCCTTAGGATTGTGCTTTGAAGGCACTTAAGAAATGTTAGTTTCCTCTCCTTCAAATCCTAAACACAAATTAATTATAAAAATTAATTCCACTCAAATATTTTTTTCTGACAAATCGACCTAAACGTATATATACATATTAGCCAAATTCAAAATTTATAGTTCAGACCCAAGAAAAGAACAAAAATAGAGCAGCTGGCATATGTTTGAAAATACTAATCCTTATTAGGGCATCTCTTCAGAAGATGAGTTAGTATAGCTGAATTGAATCTCTATTAACAGTAGTGAATTCCTAAGCCAGACAGCAATGGTAAATAAAAGAACCCATGCTTACATTCATTTGATGGTTTTTCAGACTTGAGAATCATTTCTGGCACCACGATTTTGCATTCAGGAAACAAAGAATATGAAACATTATGTTCCTCAGAATGTTTTTCTTGTGCTATTAAATGAATCAAATAAATGAGGCACAGACAAGGAATCTGGATTTCAGCAAGATTTTGATAAATGTAGCTTTCCATTTCTGAAACTGTTGGGGGGGGCACCTATCCTTTGTGAGAACTTTTTGCTTCCATTGTTAAACAACAAAACCAAGAAAAATTTCTTAAAATGTTCACAGAGAACACCTTAGCCTTCTTTCCCTGTAGCTACAACTTACTTTTATAAAGGAAAAGACTGATAATATTCACAAAGCTGCACTAGACTTAAAATACAGAGAATATTTTGGCAAACTGGATTGGTTGGAAGGAGACAAAATAAGTCGTATAGCAAAATAAGACATGCATTTCCCCAAGGTAAATAAAGTATAAGGTCCAAGCTGGCGATTATTTGATTTATTTTATGACTTTGCTTTCCTGTGTGACTTTTAGGAAGGAAATTGGAAAAAGATTAGCAGAATGGTAATTAATATCTTGGATATTTTCTTGGCATGATTATTGTCTAAGGACCACATGAATTTTAAAATAATGCCCTTAACTCATAGGGAAATTAGCTTATTCAAGAACGATCTCTTTAGGTATAAGTGGGTTGTAGTTGGAGTTTTATTAGTATATATTATTTTCTTGACAGTAGAACAAGGGTAATTTTGTTAGTTTCTATTTATGATTTCTTCTTGAGAAATTGGTGATATGCCTTGGAAATTCATTAACTCTTATTACGGTATTTTGAAATCAAACATACATATATCTACCCCAAACTTCTTAGAATACTTATGTTTTTACCTATATAATCTTGTAGGATAATGAGTACTATATAGTTTTTAACTCTGCTATGAACCTTCTGAAATGTTTCATTCCCATGATTATAATGAAAGAATTATTTAATTTCATTGAGATAAACTTTCAAAAAAAAAAAAGCCTTTTAGGCCCCTATTCTGAGTAAGAATAAGAAAAAGATCTGCTCATTGCCTTGGGAAGAAGTATTATCAATAGATAAAAGAGGGTGTAGAGCTTCAATTTTCTCCAATGAGACAAATCTTTGTACTGAGAAGAGTCAAACTAAGTAGTAAATGGTGGCCCAAGACAGGTGAATTTCAAAATGAATAGATCCAGAATTTATTCTAAATCTACATCTGGATTCTATTCTAGATTATAGAATAATTCTATATATTATTATATGGAATTATAGTCTATATATAATTCTCTCTCTATATATATATGTATATATAATCTATTCTAGATTATAGAATAGAATCTAGATCTAGATCTAGATTAGCAGAAATCCTGGTATGGACAACTGGAGATGCGCATGGCAGGGAATGACAGCCTTGAAAAACAAATGAAACTAGTATGAACTAGATACCTGCAAATCCTGGTAAATGTGCTTTATTTAAAGTTACCTGGCAGAGATTTTGCATTATCCAAACGCAGCTGGAACTCCAATGCTGCTCAGCAGTACTTTTATCTTAGTAATTTCTTATGACATTCCTCACTCCATATCCTCACTCTATTTGTTCTCACCTCATTTGCACTGAGAAGATCAAAGGCCTCTGACTCAAGTTCCTTCAGCCTTCATATTCCTGAGGCAATACTCCTGTGTATTCCAACCATTTTCTCATTTCTATCAAACTCAGGGAGAGAACCATTTTTTCATTTCTCCAAGAATAACTTTAGTATCCTTGAATTACAATAACCTCTGTTCTCTAGGACTTTGCTCTGTTAATTAAAATTATTTGTTATCTGTATCTTTTAATATATCCATCTAGAGGTGCTTTTTCCACACCTCAAACCTAGAAAATGCTCAGATCTCCTTCATTCTGAGACAGAGACGCATGCGTGCACGCGTGGGCACACTCACACACACACACACACACACACACACACTTTATTTACTCTTAGTACTGCCTCCAATACAGAGTCTGCTGTATAAAATGCTTTATAAATTTTGGTAGAATGAATGAAAGACAAACTGTTCATACTGGTTTTTCCTTCCTAATGCTAAGCTTTCTGAAGAGAAATTCATAATAATTCCTTTCTATCTTTCCAGCCCCAGCCCCATATATATGAATAGGCTTTAGGGTGGTGGGGGCAGCCTCATGCAATCCCATTGTAGACCCACTAACTCCATGTCCTTTTGCTCCTACCCACAGTGTCTGCTGTTCTAGCTCCTTCCACCCATGACAAGAACCCCATCACAAATGCAATGGGGAGTAATTAAATATGCATGGATGAGATGATGGTTACAGATAGAAAGCTGAAATGAATGATGAGTGGAGAGTGGGATGGGCTATAGCCCATGTTGGATCCTGTCTCACACTTGAGGCATGCTCTATCTTTACCCCTTCCTCTCTAGTCTATTCAAACTTAAGGTCAAGTGTGGGGAATAAGTTTAGGGATTCCCCTGGGCTTATACCAATGGGTTAACAAGGCATAAAGAAGTACAGAGCCATAGGATGCTCACACTCGAGTTTGGATATAGAAGGCAACCAAGAATATGTAAGTGCTGAGGCACCCAGAATAGAGAGGGGGGTGCAGAGCCCCCAAAATAGAGAGGGCGGGGCAAAGGCCCCAGGGTAAAGTAGGGGAGGCAAAGGCCCCCAATTCATAGGTATAAGGAATAAATAAGATTAGGCATTCAGAGCAAAATGCCCTTTAATTTAATACTATAGCAGAAAGCTGCTTTCACAGGAAGAAAGGACCAAGTTAGGTAAACAGGTAAACTAGGCTATAGACAGCTGCACTGCAGGTGAAGTAGCCCAGAGCAGGGATGATTAACAAAAGAAAAGGTGCCTTGTTAACCCTGAGGTTCTGTCCCCTGTCTTCTCCCCCAGGCTAATATAAACAGAGATGGTGCCTCCAGTCTGCTGTAAACAACTTTCTGTCCAACTGCCCGTCCAACTGCCAGGCTCCAGGATTTTTTGTATTAACCTAAATCCATAACACTGAATATCTTCAAGACCCCCTTTCCCTCATGTCCACAAGTTAATGTTTCTAGATTCATTGTCTCTTTGTGCATGTCCATCGTCATGTTTGTAAGCCTTCTGATCCTAATAAAAATGGGGCAAGGACCCTTGGGGCTCTTGTGTTTTCCTGGACATTAGTCATTTCTCTCCTATTTTAATACTGCGTGGGCTCTCTTGCTGGCCGAGAGAGAATTTTAGAGTCTAGACAGTCAGGAAGAATCCTTCTGTTCCAAAATCCAATGGTCTATTCTCATTCCCTAGCCTCTTCAATCCTGTAGGATTATCTAGTCTCTCTCTAAAATTCTCTCTTCCCTTGGAACTCTGTTTCTCTTCCTCTTTACTCCTCACTCTTTTTTTTTTTTCCTGGATCCTGCTTCCCTACCACACACACTTCTTTTTCCCTTAGTAGTTACTCCCGAAAAAGGGCATTTCACCTCATCTTCTCTTAACGTCATTTTCAGTCCATTCCTTTCTCTGAGTAAACTCATTCTTTTCCATTTCCATAGCTCCTTCTCTACCTCACTGTGTTATCCTGTCATTTCATCTGTCAGCTCACACTGACCTCTTTGCTTCCTCACTGTTTGTACACCTGGCTTCCATTTAAGCTTCCAGTAGCACAGCTTTGTTTTTTCTATTCTCTTGACTAAAATGTCTCCATCAAGTAGTGAGCAAAGTCCCTTACATGGCTTCAAAAGACTCGCCCCAACCTTTTTTCTAAATATATTTCCCACTTAGTCTTTCCACACACCTTTGTTTCAGCCAAACTGTGTCCATGGGCTGGGATAATTTATTGAAATATATATTTGTGTTTTTCTCCCAGTATTTTTCCTTCCCCCTTTCCACAAAATTATTAGCCTTTTAATAATTTCCACAAAATTATTTTATGTTTCATTGCTTCAGGGAGTCTTGCAGGAATATAGGGCAGCCAAAAGGTAGTAGTGACTCTTTTATCCTTCTTAAAGGCTTAAACTCTAAAACATAATGCTAAATGTGCCAGCTAGATCAAAAAAGGAGGAGAAGGCTTTGCAGGGCCTAGACACAAGAGTGGAGCCTGTAGGACCTGGAAGAGGCCCTGTTCCATGCATCCTGCTGTGACACAAAAAGGAGGAAGAATACACCAGGAGCTTAATGTAACTGAAGGGTATTTTTGTTTTGTTTTGTTTTTTCCGAGTACCTTCTACTCAGAGGAAGTGTGCATCATTTTCAAGTCATGGAAATTTTTGTTTACCCACGTCCATGTGAGATAAGCTTCCTTATAAAATATATACCTATTACTTTGTCCATGGCAGTAGCCCCAAATTTTTGTGCTTGAAGCAACCTGACACTAAAGTCAGAAAGTCTGATCTAACAGGAATTCAGAGAAAACGATACTGGTAAAGGTTGAAGAAAGAGGAAAACTTACAGAGTTATAGAGTCTTGAGCAGGGATTGAAGGAAAGGATTTGGACAGGGGAAAGCAAAATTTATAATGGGAAAAAATATTTAGAAAAATACAGACTATTATCAAAGAAACAAATGATTTTTTAGTACATTCTTGGCATATGATAATTGACTCTTGTTTGAAAATTATAAAATAGACCTGTAACACCTCCATAATTTAATCAGTAGTTTGATCATTAAACATAACATTATTCTAATATCATTAGCCATTAATGACATAATAAATAATTTTATTAAATGGTTAGATCATAATTATTTACTAATTCTGAATATATTCTCATCCTGAGACATAAATCTTAGACCAATTTGTCTTCCCACTTCTTTTGGTAACATACATAAATGGGATGGGGTTTTACTACATTTGGCACTTGATTTATATTTTCTCATTTAGTTCTTTGGTTCATGTTTATTTTGAGTGTGAATAATTTCCTTCCACTGGAGATGATACTTTTAATTTTGAAATACTTACTGTGGCTGGTATAATACTGGAGATACAGTTATTCAAAAATTTAAGATAAAATGAACACTTTCTAGTCTATAAAGCTGATGATATTTTACATTTATAGATGTTTTCTTCATAAAAGCTAAAAGTTCTAAGCAGAAATCATAGTCTCGGATGCACAGTGTTTCTCTGATCTGTCCTGAGATGACCCATCTCTTGCAGTGAGGATGAATACCCATTAGAGTTACAGAAATCTTTCTATGATTTTAGGATGCACACATTTCCCAGGGGAATAAGCACTCATCATTTTAAACATTTTATCAATGTGCTGTGCCCTCTGTCCTGGAATGGGCTTCCCTATATAGTATTCCTGATTTATTTTTTAATGTTCAGTCTCACCTCTTCAAAGAAGCCTCTCAAGTTTGCACGAGAGTATGAATCACACTCTGTGCTTCCTCTGTACCAGATGTGGATAAATGCCCTTTCTGAACTGGAATATTTATATGTAATTCACCCATCTCTACTGCGACATCTCTGAAGCCAGAGGCAGTATTTCATTTATGTCTTTAGTATTTCTAGCTCCTAGCCGAGTGCCTGGTACACTATCACGGTACTGACAACAGAATTGTGCTTAAATGTTTGCTGAACCTAATTTAAAACTCTTCTTTTTTGCATAGTTAAGGGCATCTGGAAGCCTGGGTTTAAATTCTGGCCCACTTATAATGGGAACTTAAGAAAACTACCTAATCACTCTATGCCTTAGTTTCTTCAATTTCAAAATGGAAATAGTAATAATGAGTACTTAATAAGTTTGTTGTGACCAATAAAGGAGTGAAATTATATGTACACATACATGCATCTATGTAACTTAAGAGTGCATGGAAAAAAGCTCTAGAAATGTAAATCTATTATTAGTTTTATTCACTTATTCACATGAATAATCATTTTTACAATACTTACAATTATCTTACATTTGTAGGTAATTGCAAGGAGGTTATCTAGTAATGATCCTTCACAGATGTATAGACCCTTTTCAAAAATGTCTTTATTTATAAGTAGGGAGGGGATTATCACTGGGGGATTGTCATATAGTTAGTCTATGTGTGAGGGACCAAATCCTCACATTACACAGGTTGGGCCTCTAAACCTATATAACCTAAAATCTACTTCAAGTTCTAAAGACTAGCCCTAAGTTTACTCTGAGCCTTAATTCCAAAACATTGCTAGATCAGGAGCTTTTTCTCATAAATTTCACTTTTCAATCTAATTTAGCTACTGCTTACTGAATAGGTTTTTTGCGATATGCATGACTGCTTGAAGAAATTTACCAGTAGAAGCACCTAGAGTCATTGGAAATGTCCTGTATATGTCCCTCTCCTATTTAAAAATACATATTTAAAGAAGTTATTCCTCTTTTTATTATGAATAAATAGTGTGGTAAAGGTGGTTTTAAAATATTAATATTATTTATAATTCAAATATCCTGTAAAAATAATTATATATAATTGAAGAGACTAATAAATTATATATAACAATAATTTTATATATAATTAAACATAGTAAATACTCTTCATAATAGATATATATGCGTGAATGCGTGTGTGCTCCTCAATTTGTTGAAATAAATTTTACTTGATTTCAAACAAAGACTCAAATATACTCCTTTAAGTAAACTTGTGGCTATAAAAACAAAAACAGGAAAGGAATGTGCTTGTTATCTATCATTATTAGAAAAGCTGATTAAACTTTTATTTCTAAGCATTTCACATTTCTCTTATCTATATTGTAGGAAAGAGAAACCATAACCCAGACTGTATGGATTAGTGGTTCACTAAAAGAGAAGCCCTTACTTAACCTTTTCTTCCACATTAAAATAATTAAACATTTCCATTAAATGTGATACATTCTATTCTACAGAATACAGAGCTTGTTTTGAAATAAAAGTAATAATGTTTTCCTCTCCATATCACTTGTAGAAGACAGAAGAGGGAGAAAAATCAGGCTAAGAACTGAAACAAAGAGGAATGATAATTTAGGTCTGTCACTATCATTTGCTTTAGAAAGATCAATAAGAATGAGAAAAGGTTATCAAATAAAAGTTAAAATTATGATATAGAAAAATATACATAAAATTTTATACCTGAAAATATCATAGGAGGACATCTAGTCCAATCCCCCCACCCCCACATTATATAAGCAAACTGACTCCTAGAGAGATAAAGTAACAGGTGACTTACTGAGTCACTTTGGAAAATAATTGTTTTGTTAGCTTGGCTTTGTAATCCAATGTCTTTTCTGCTTCCTTATACTGCAATCTAATTCCCTAAAGTAGGGTATTCTGTGGAGGTTATTAACAATGCAACTTTTGGAAAGGTAAATATTATTTGAAATTCAACAATGACCATAAATGGAATAAAACTTAAATTAATAAAGCAAAGAGGCGAATTAAGTACTTCAATGACAATCATTTGAACCTACTACCTACAAAGCTATGTAACAAGTTTACTTCCTATGTAAAATTATTATTGTGTTTTATTCTAAGAAAATGTAATTCTACTTTAGTGAATGATAGAGAAGGAACTGTAGGGGTGAAATAAAAGAAGAGAGACTGTGGATAGTCAGCAGAAGATAAGCAGTCCACTAAATTTGCAGCCTCTCACATAGGCGCATTGGTTCATCAAAAAACATTTCCATTTCATCTAAGTGATGAAGGATTTTCAAACCTGGTGGTAAAAGTCTTATCCACACCCCACACTGTAAACCATCATTACATCAATACCAAAAACCAAGAAGCGTCACCATCAAAAATAAGACCAATCAAACAACACAAATGAAAAATGCCTCCTACTCCTCAAGGAGAAATCTGACCCTCAGCAAGGTAAAAGATTCTCCTTCACAATAAACAGCTCATCTTAGCGGGATGGCACAGAGGCAGATCCGTCAGACATTCTAGCTATGATTTTCAGAAAGACAAAGTTCTGTTTAAATAGCTGTGCACTCAAGTTCAGTTTCTGAATGGTTCAATTTCCTACCTTTAATGTATTTGTAAATATGTCCACTAGAATGTACATTTTAAAATAGATACTCTCCAGGATGCCAAGTCAACTATAGAAAGAATTCCATGAAAATTTTCTGGCATAAGTAAATGTTGTTACAATAAGACTTTTGCTGTTAAGGAACAAAAATATGGAACCAATGGTTATAATAGGAGAAACAAGTGCTGACAATTTAAATCAATCAGTATTTCACTTACCTTTAGTTTTCCACAGTACTGAACATAGTAATGAATTATCTAATATGTCTGATCAAATATTATGTAACTTTGGGCAATTTAAAAAATATTTTATAGTACAGAAATAACCATTCTCCCTTCTGTGTTTGCTTTTTTCTATATACCTTGAGGACATAAAGCTTTTAAGATTTATAAACAGTAGAAAATATCCAAAACTCAAATTTGTATTAAGACATTATTCTTTGCAGAAATCCACTGACCCATTTTTCTAAAGTAAAAATAACTGCTGGGTTTTTAACTTGCACTGAAAATATAACAATCACAGTTCAATAATTATATTCATACAGTACTTAAAGACTATATTTCAAGTTGCACAACTGACATTCTTTTCCATCAAAATATAGATAGAGCTTAAATTATAGGTAATTGTATTATGGAACATTTTGAAAAGGAGAATCCTGTTGCTTTTCTTGCATATAAATCAATTTGGATCTTTAATACTTCTTTGCATTTCCTTGCATATTTATAAATATGGTTTTACTGTTTTTTTAACTTAAAGGAAAATATCTGACCACTTTACAAATTAACAAATGATACCTTGTTAGACAGCTGCACAGAAAAAACAAAACAAAACACAGACACGTAACAGATTTTCAGAGACAGAAAAATAAACTTCCTTTGCAAAGAAGAGTCAATACGCTCTGCCGTCACTCACAAGCCATAGCATAAGGATCCACTTTTGTTTCTCCCGCAAGAACTCGAGGTGTCTAAGTTGAATTCACTTCACTCACCTGTTTGGCTTAGTTGGGATGTGCTTCTACTCCTTCTAGACACTATGGCAACCACTTTGGCACTCAGGCTGGATCTCCTTTTCTTTCCACCTGCTCCAACTGTACCCACAGCTGTGTCGGACTGACTGCCATCATTATGCTCCAGTGTGTACATCTCCCCACTCACACTGGTGCTCTTCATGATGGCTCTTCCTGAAGTCCCCATCCGTCTGCCTTGCATTTTAGGGGTAAATGAACTATATTTACAAAGTAAAAACATATACGCATCCATAAATTACAGGTTAGCAGACTGAAATTCTAAACCTAATTTATTTTTAAATAATCCAAGCAAATTTTTAGGGGGAAAAGCCAGTTGCATAGTAGTCTTACAGCTATATAGCTCAAAACAATAGTATTTCAACACAGGAATCCATAAACTTTTAGTGAAAACAAAATAAATGCAACCAGTGTTATCCACAAGGAGGTAAATATTACTGATTTTTTACTGTGTTACTTTCAAAGAAAAACAAGGATATTTAAATCAATAAGACAAGTTGATATACATTCCTGAGGAAAAAATGATATTAAAAAATGGATACTCTGAGTTTGTCACACAAGGTTTAAAAAAATGAAAACAGCTCTGTTCTAGTTCCAACTAAAAGACATCTCTTTTGCTACCTGAAGCTTAATGAGTCTAGGAAACACTGCTAATGAGGCAAAGAAAATTGCATTTCCCTCCTACTTTCTTGTCCCCTCATGCTCCATCTCCTCCAAATTTCATCTCATTTTTCTCTTTCTGTATTTCAAATTTATATGCTCAGATTGAGATATTCTTTTTTTTTCTTTCCTACCAAAACTTACTTGTCTCTGTTCCCAGACTGCACTCATTTATCTGAACAGATTACTGCCCTTCTCTCCTAAACGAGAAAATTATTGTTGAGAATTTCAGGCACCATGTTAGTGGGAAAAACCATCTCTACTTGACAAAGTAAATGTATGTCTGTGAAATGGGGAGAGAGGTAGGAAGGCAAGTTGGCAGCCATAGATGTTAGGATTCTTCAAATCTTTTAAATTACGTTGCATATGCAGTTATATACCCATCTAGACTGGCCCCTTTTGGTCCAGTAAAGATCTAGTTTGACAGATCTGAAATGACCCTTGTTATTTTATGTTTTCTTAAAACATCTGCAAAAAATTGGCTTACATGACAGCACCACCTTAATTTTCGATTTTCTATTTCTTGTTTTCAAGTACAAAATACATTAATATAGCATCTTTTTTTTTGAGAGAGAGAGAGAGAGAGACAGAGCGAGTGAGCATGAGCGGGAGAGAGGGGCAGAGGGAGAGACAGAAGAGACAGAAAATCATATATATATATAAATATATATATAATATATATATATATATACTTTTAATGTTTGTTTATTTTTGAGAGAGAGAGTTTGAGCAGGGGAAGGGCAGAGAAAGAAGGGGACAGAGGATCTGAAGCAAGTTCTGTGCCGATAGCAGAGAGCCCCAAACTCATATCTTGACATTGTAACCCAAGCTGAAGTTGGATGCTCAACTGACTGAGCCACCCAGGTGCCCCGTAATATAGCATCTTTTAACAGTGATGACCTTTAATACTCAAGTTGGGATAAATCCTAATATTAGAAATGATGAAACAAATTCTTGGGATCATGTAATGTATTTGTGGTCACATATATAATGAGCGTTTTAGGAGAAAGGGAAATTGATATGGGGTGAGTTGAGAAAGGTGGAAGAGTGAGACTGTAGAAGGCTTAGAAGCAATGGTAAAGAAACAAGGCTGTCTGATCTTTAGGATCCTTCCATTAATTGAATTGAAAAATGAGGCCTCTCTTTGATAGGTATCATTTGGAATCCCTAGTTGTATTACTTGAATTGGTCCATATCAATAATAATATTAATATTTATATTCTTTCAATTTATTCTAATCAACTTTTCATTAACTCAAAGTTTTTAAAGCCATTTGCAAATCTGATAATTTTGCTATGCATTTTATGCAAACTCTTTTTCAAAACATGAACATATGGCCAGTCCAAAACTGATTCCTGTGGGTTTATATTCTCAACTCCAGTGGACTTTCTTTCCTGATAAATGTTCCAATAAATTTCTTCTGTGTCCTCAACAAATTATTTCAATGCATTACCTAAATCCGCCACCTCTCCTGAAGTCTGCTCTTGCTACCTGCTTTTTCTCCTATTTTACTTGCAGACTTCAGCTGAAGGACATGAAGCAATGTCACAATTTGGTCAGTTTTGCAGTCATCATGTCCATCTTCAGTTAAAACACCTGTGACTGAGAAATCAGTAGTTCCAACACCTCTCATCAATCTTTTCAGCACACTCCTCACAGGAGTTACTGGAAACTTCCCTTCTAATGATTTTATTTTTACCTTTATAGTAAAGTATGGATAAACTAACAGGTACCTTTTTTCTTCTCATTAATTCCATGAAAATGGAATTCTATTACAACTTCAACTTTTATTTTAAAGTTGTTTCACAAAAAGTACTATTGTAAAATTTTTAGTAGTGTTCTTTAGGCTTTAGAAAAATTTTAAAGTATAAGGAAATGTTTTCAATAATATTTCTATCATGAAAATGTATTCAAGATGAGCTAAGAAGATTCAAACACTTATTTTTTCATGGATATTTAATCACAGCAATGAAATGCTCTGCTTTGTTGACAAAAATTCTGGAAGGCAGCTATGCTCACCGTTATACCTCCGGCGCACATTATGCTGACAAAATTTCTGAAAAAAATTAGGTAAACTTTCTATTGATTACCATTTAGGGGATCTATAAACTTCTTAATGTTATAGATTAAAATCATTAATCTATAAATGATTTTGTGAATAAATATACTTTTTCCTCAAAAATATTTTATTTAGAATCTTAAAAGCATTTTTTAAATGTTTATTTATTTATTTTGAGAGAGAGAGTATAACAGACAACAATCAGGGAAGGGGTGGAGACCGAAGAGAGAGAGAATCCCATGCAGGCCCATACTGCCAGCACAGAGCCTGATGTGGGGTTTTATCCCACAAACCATGAGATCATGACTCTAGCGTAAACCAGGAGTCAGATACTCAACTGACTGAGCCACCCAGGCATCCCAAGAATCTTTAGCGCATTTTTATATGATATGACTGTGCATAGCTTCCTAAAGAATCCAGAATATCATAATTTTCAAGAGAACATGCTAAAGCATTTTCAGTTCTGTTTACCTAATTGAGGTTTCTAGGGTCTAATCAGTCAGGGTAGTTTAATCCATGTGAAGGTTACCATTTTAGTACAAATATGCTTTCTTTTTTTCTTTTTTTTTTATTTTAGAGAGAATGGGTATGTGATCTGGGAAGAGCGGCAGAGTGAGAGAGAGAATCTTAAACAGGCTTCACATACAGTACGGAGCACTACACGGGGCTCAATCCCATGACCCTGTGACCTGAGCCGAAATCAGATACTCAACTTACTATACCACCCAGGTGCCTCAATATGCTATTTCCCTATGTTGTAGCCTTTTATTTGTTCTGCTTCCATTGCCTGGAAAACTATTCCCATCATCTAGTTTCATTTAGCACCTGGATCCTTCAGGATGTACTTGAAGGCTTTCTGCTTCATAAATTTCTAAGAGTCCCTCTATTGTCATGGCTATGTGTCCCAGCCCTTTGTTTTCTTTTCTTTTAAAAATTTTTTTTAAATGTTTGTTTATTTTTGAGAGAGGGAAAGAGAGAGCATGAGAGGGGGACGGGCAGAGAGAGAAGGACACAGAGGATCTGAAACAAGTTCTGTGCTGATAGCAGAGAGCCTGATGTGGGCCTCGAACCCACGAACCATGAGATCATGACCTGAGCCAAAGTCGGACGCTTAACCAACTGACCCACCCAGGCGCCCCCTGCCCAGCCCTTTGTTTTCTATTTTCTATTAGTTATTTTAGGATTTTGATATTTTATATCAGCATGCACCTTATACATCACTAAATGTGCCACACAGTACCATTCCCATTGCTGAGTGAATTGAAGATTTATGAGTAGGGAGTAAAAAAAGTGATGTCAGTACACAAATAGACTATGACATAATCCATCTTTAAAAATTAAACAAAAACATCCCATATTTCTTTGATATTCCCTCTCCCTCTGGCTACTGACTTTTTGCTAAAAATCTTCTCAAACAGTTGTCCATACATACTCTCTTCCTATTCTATCCTGAACTAATTTAAATCAGGCGTTGTCCCTGCTACTTCACTGAAGCTACATTTTATCAGTCACCAATGATTTCTTCACATGGCAAAGTCCTATCATTACATAGTCCTTATCCTTTTGATCTCCCAATAAATCATGTATATGACAAAGCATTTGATTCTATTGATCTTGAAACACTTTATTTTTATGATTTTCCTCCTTAGTGCCTCACTGGCAAGAACTTTATACTCTTTCATCACTAAATACTGGAGTTCTTCAGTGCCCAGCCCTCTTAGCTAGATGTCTCCTCTGGTCTCAGGCTTTACTTATTATCTATATACTGCAAATTCCAATTGTTTTTCTCCACCTGTACTCAGTACTCAGTCCTGAACTTAGCCAGCTGTCAAGTGACATTCTTGTTTGGATCTGTCTCTTAAAAATAACATGTTCAACCCAACCAAAAAACTGCTCTATAGCTTATCTTTCATATCACATTAAAGATACCCCATTCCCCAATTGCTCAGACTAATAATATCCCCCCACCACAGAAAAATCTAATGTGGATTTTAGACCAAAAAAAAAAAAAAATCTGCCTTACTTTTTTAATGCCATGCTTGAGCATTATCTAACAAGCCCACTTATAGGTCATTGACTCTCCAGGGGAATTAACATTTTTACTTACTATTTACTCTTAAAATAATTATGCTACAAATATTTTACAACTCTGTAAATCTAGATGTTAACTTAAATAAAACTGATAAGGACAAATGATTACTATTTAGAAGAGGTGGTAACTCCAAAACGTTACAGTTTTATTGACCTAGAGAATATTATCCAGTTTTGAATCTAAATTCATAATCTTATTCCAGCATTCTTTTTTCAAGGACTATGTATATGTATATATAAGTACACAAGCTTCTAGGATCATCTTTGGAACCAGAATATCACTCCACTGTTTTTCTCACTAATTAATTAAAACTTCAATATTTGCTATGTGTTTTTCTTATTAATGCGTTTTAATTTTAAGAATTATGTTTAAGTTTGTTTATTGATTTATTTATGAGACAGAGAGAGAGCATGGGCAGCAGAGGGGCAGAGAGAGAGGGAGACACAGAATCTGAAGCAGGCTTCAGGCTCTGAGCTGTCAGCACAGAGCCCAACGCGGGGCTTGAACCCACAAACTGCAAGATCATGACCTGAGCCGGTCAGACACTTAACCGACTGAGCCACCCAGGTGCCCCTATTTATTTATTTTTGTGAGAGAAAGAGTGAGAAAGAGAGACAGAGCAGGTGAGGAAAGGGCAGAGAGATAGACAGAGAATCCCAAGCAGGCTCCACACTGTCAGTGCAGAGCCTGATGTGAGACTTGAATTCATGAACCATGAGATCATGACCTAAGCCTAAGTCAAGAGTCAGATGTTTAACTGCCTGAGCCACCAGGCTCCCTGAGAATTATGTTTTGATTATGCTGGGTATCACAATTCCCAAGTGGACATTTTGCTGGTTCCAACTACACTTTGTTGGTGGAGCAGGGCACCTCATGAACTCCTTAAGCCCAAGGCTGCCTTTAAACAAGTGCCAACAGAACATGACTTTCAGTCTCTGCTTTCTTTTTACTGACTCTGGCTTTCCATGTTTCTTTGTTCATTTCTGGTTCTTAGTAAATATCGCTCTTATTTTGTTTGCTTGTGACTAATGATACGTTCCTCACAAATGGCAGCAACAATAGGAACTCCATCTGTGGAATTAAATCTGTTGGATGGTAGACATCAGGATTTATTACAAGTTGGATGGCAAATGACAGAAAATCTGGCTTGTTAGTCTTTTTACAAGTCTGTTTGCTACTAGAAGTTCACATCGCTTATGAAAATGGCTTGTGTGCACTGAAAAAAAGAATTGCCCTTGACAGTCTGGGCTTTAGTTTCCATGTTAATTTTGGCCCTATGGCTGAGTGGTAAAACTGAAGTTGCCAGTTCTCTTGACATGCTTAAAAATAGTCTTTATTATTGAAAATAAAAACCTCTTACTCTCTGTGCACCCTAGGGATAGCTGTCCAGGCAGATAGATATTAGATCCCAAGGTGCCTGAAATTTTATAGAGCTCCTGTTCCTGATTTATCTATACAGATAAGTAGGTACTTATGTAATTCTAATATAGGTAACTGAAGAATCTGTACAGAAAAAATAAAATGAAATTCTAATATTTTAAATATGCTTGCCTTTAAGAAAAAAAATTCTCAAGGAATTGCTAACTCAGAATTTTACTTTAAGAATTTAAACCCGCAAAGTGAATCCTTAGAGATATCAAACTAGTTTGATAAATTTGGCTTAAAAACAGCCTTATGAGAGCCACAAGATGCCACTTCATACACACTAGGATAGCTATAATAAAAAAGAGACAATAAAAAGTGTTGTTGAGAATCTGAAGAAACTAGAATCCTCATACATTGCTGATGGGGAAATAAAATGATGCTGCTGCTTTGGAAAAGTCTGACAGTTTACTTAAACTTAGATATAGTTCAAAGAAATTCAGAGTTACTGAATGACTCAGTAATTGCATTCAAAAGTTAAACATAGTTACCATAGGACCTAGCAATTACATGCCTAGGTGCATACTCAATAGAATTTAAAACACATATTCAAATGAAAAGTTACACATGAATACTCATATCAACATAATTCTTCATAGTTAAAAAAAAGAAAACTCAAATGTTCACAAACTGATGAATGGACAAACAAAATGTGGTATATCCATACAATGGAATATTATCAACCATAAAAAGGAATGAAGTCCTGATTCATGCTATAAACATGGATGAAGTTAAAAACATACTATGTGAAAGAAGCTAGATACAAAAGGCTACTTATTGTATGATTCCATTTAAGTGGAATGTACCATAGTCAAATCCATAGAGACAAATGTAGATTAGTGGTCATGGGAGGCTAGAAGGAATGGGAAGTGACTACTAATGGGTATGGGTTTCTTGTGGGGGATGATAAAAATGTTCCAGAATTAGATAGTTGTGATGATTGCACACCTAATTGTGACTGTATTAAAAACCACTAAACTGCATCATTTCACAGGGTAAATTTTATGGTATGTGAATTATATCGCAACTTAAAAAAACAGCTTTATGTCTTCTTACAGATTTAATCAGCATGGTATATAATATAAGCACAAAATCTTACCTTATTTTTAAAGACTTAGGTTAGTTTTCATAGACAGACAGATTAATCTAGAAGTCCTAAACTTCCTATACTGGTTTTACTTAATGGGTAAGTTAACATTTCTTCCAATAATGTTTGAGATTATAAAAAATGTAAAATTATGTAATAACTAAATTGAACTATAATTGTGATAACAGTCTGATGATATCAATAGTAATTAAGCTGGTTGGAGTGTCAGCTTAAAATTTCCAAGTGATTAATTAGTTAACTTTAAGATTTAGCATTAGCATTATATTTCATTAATTAAAAAAATCTTTGAATACCTGGATAACTGCTAAGTAAGTCAGAATATAAAATGTGGTTAATAACCAAGGAATATATATATACATATATATGTACATTAAAAATGCTTCTAATTTTCATATGGTATCCAGTAGCTTTGTCTTTGATAAGGTTTATCTTCATTTTTGCAACTTTAAGAAAATTTCTAAGGGCTATTATAGGCGCAGGGTGCTTTGGCATGTGTGCTATATAACTTGCTGGTGTGCTAAATTTCTTGCATATGAGAGCCTGCTATGATGAATTTTCTACTTCTGAGTTTTCTCTATAAAATAGAAGCTTGGCTTAGAATTGTAACTGGGGTGCCTGGTTCAGTGGGTTGAGCGTCTGACTCCTGATTTCAGCTCAGGTCATGATCTTGTGGTTTGTGGGATCGAGCCCTGCATCATCGGGCTCTGTGCTGACAGCATAGAGCCTGCTTGGGATTCTCTCTCTCCCTCTCTCTCTGCCCCTCACCCCTCCCCCTCAAAATAAATAATAAAAATAAACAAAAAATAAAATAAAAGTTGTACTTACTATTGATGGTTGGTTTTACACTAGAAACAAAAGCAGCATGTATTGTAAAATATATGGATACAAATTCAAGGTAATAGGTGTGTTTTTATTTATCAAAGGAGAAGGAAATCATTTCTTACAGTAAAATACCTAGAATGTAAATGAAGATACTAAAAGGACAGAACTTATGTAGATACATTAAATTGTAGGTTGAGGAAAAGTGAATTATTTACACTATTTTATTGTAGTTGCAGACAGTAAGCCTGAAGGGCAAAAAAATAAAACTTAGACAAAACTGGCTCCATTTGATGTAAATTTCACAATATAATAAGAGAGGTCTGTGAGCCATTTGCTGAAAAAGTATAATAATGCAAGATTAGAATCTGGTTTTCAGTTGAAATGATTAACTGATCTTAGAATATTTAGTTGAGAACAAATTTCATTTAACCAGAAGTGGCAAGTTGACCATTAAGAACAAGAGTTCTACTTTATATGTAGAGCCAGTACATGCAAAGCCTGCATAGGAAACTGGTCCAGTATTTGTTCTATGGCTTATGGGATCCTAGAACCACAGATAATAAAAAAGTTCATATACTGAATTTAGCACAATTTTAGGGATCTCATAGGTACTGCAAAGGATGTCTGGTGGTGATTATCACTTTGGCTCACACTGTAAATAATACAGATGACTTGGTGTGATATAATTCACATAAAATGGTAAAGGTGGTATAGAATAATGTATATGCGTTTAATCAATTCAAAGATCATCAATATTAAGATACATTATTATTTTATGTATTAAATTTTAAGAAAGAAAAAATGCTCTAATTAAACTATGGCATGGTATAATTGTAAAATACATACCAATTTCATATATGGCAAAGTATAAGCAATTGTGAATCAATGAAATTATGGTAATAGCCAAATTGGAAACTCATTTCAAACAAGAATTTAAAAAAAAGATTGATAAATTATAATCACTTTATAAATATTCAACACACTAAAAGAATCTGGAGGTCTACCAAGATTCCAAGGTAAGCCTGAAAAGGGACCAGTAAATGTAAGGCATATTAAAAGATGGCTGTAATACACATAAATTTACAATACTGTTCACAAAAATAATGAAAGTCAACCCAAGCTATTTGGATCAATACACAAGTTACTAATCACAAATTGAATACAAATAGAAACTTACTAATTAACATTAAGAAACAATTCCCAGGCATCTATCTCAAAATTTTAATTAGTTAAAGTATAGGACTGATGATTGACAACCAGGATGGCATCAAATACCTCCTGACCATGTCTAGTGGACCTATTTAGATAACAGGCATCAGTTAGAACTGAGGCATGCACTCAAGTTAGATCATTACTTACATTCAATCACTTCAATGCTAGCCTTTCATAAGCAATTGCCTCTGTGCAATTCTTACTGAATTTCACACACACAAACATATACACATGTGTGAGCTATAAATAGTCTTTGGTATTGAGGACACACATATATTTTGTTAGTATATTCCTAGGTAATAGACTTATTCCTAAGTATTTCCTGTTTCTGATTATATTGTACTAATGGTATTTTACAAATTTAGTTTCCTAATGCTTGTTGCTAGTACATAAAAATACAAATAATTTTTGTATATTCACATTATACCCAGTGACTTTGCTAAATTCATTTAATAATTCTAATAGTTGTTTTATAGATTCTTTTGGGGTTTTAATATGAACAATCATATAAACTGTGAATAATGACAGTTTAAATTCTTCATTTGCAATCTTTATAGCATTTATTAACTTATATTTTCTTGCTATATTGCTGTACTTCCAGGTCCAACACTGGCTAGGGCCATGTGAATAATGTTAAATAGAAGTTGTGAGAATGGCCTCAGTGGAATTGGGGCAAAAATGTTCAGTATTTCCCTATTAAGTACAATGCTTGTTGTAGAGTTACTGTAGGTAAATTTTATCATTTTAAGAAAGTTCTTAGTTTGCTAAGATATTTTATCGTATATATGTGATGAATTTTATCAAATACTTTTTTTCTGTTTCTATTGAGATGATGATATAATTTCTTTAATTCGGCAATGAATTACATAGAGAAAATAAACAAATTTTGCATTTATGGAATAAAACTTTTTGCCATAATGTATTTTTATTCTGAAAATCCATCCATCCATCCATCCATCCATCCATCCATCCATCATGTATCTATCTTGATTCAATTTGCTAAAATTTTGTTTAATCTATTTTAATGAGAGACTTGGGTTTATAATTCTCCTGTCTTATAATGTCCTTATCAAATTTATCAAGGATAGGCTGGCTTCACAAAAATATTTTGGTATTTTTCACATTTTATTCTCTAGAGAAATTGGTATAAGCCTAAGAGAATTATTTTTTAAATATTTGGAGTAATTTATCAGTGAGCCCACCTGGGTAAGGAGTTTTCCTTGTGGGGAGCATTAAAATAATTACAGAACCAGTTAAAAAACAGATATAGGACTTTCACGGGGTGCTTGGGTGGCTTAGTTGGTTAAGCATCCAACTTTGGCTCAGGTCATGATCTTACTGTTCATGGGTTCGAGCTCCATATCAGGCTCTGTGCTGACAGCTCGGAGCCTGGAGCCTGCTTCAAATTCTGTGTCTCCTTCTCTCTCTACCCCTCCCCCACTCATGCTCTTTCTCTTTCTCAAAAATAAAGAAACATTAAAAAATTAAAAAAAAACAGATATAGGACTCTTCAAAGCTTTTATTTTTCCTATGTCATTTTTGGTAAGTTGTGCTTTCCAAGAAATTTGTATATTTCATCCAAGTCAGGGTTAGGCAAACTTATTTTGTAAAGGGCCAGATAATAAATATTTTAGGCTTTGTGGGCCGGACTGTCTCTGTTGCAATTATTCACCTTTGCTATTTGGTGGGTAAAGAGCCATAGATAATATATAGGCAAATGAGCATAGATGTGTTCCAATAAACCTTTTATTCCACAAAAATAGGCAGTGGGCCAGATTTGGCTTGTTGGTCATAGTTTGGCTAACATTGATCTGAACTGTAAAACTTATTGGCATACAACTGGTCATACCATTTAAACATTTGTGTATCTTTCACTGAGATCTTCCTTTTTTCATTTCACGACATTGGATACATAATATGTGTTTAGACCATTTACTTTTGATGCAATTACTGATATAACTGGAATTGACTCTATCACTTGCCGCTTATCTTTAATAATAATTTTCTTATTTTACTTCTCCATTTTGCCTAACTAGATTAATTCTGTACCTTTTCTCTCCACTATCAGAATTTGAGTTATGTGTTCTTCTATTATTAGTGGACACCCTAAGGATTAAAATATGTACCTTGAATTATTAGAAACTTCTTTAAATTAAGACACTTTATCACTTTCAGAAGAATACAAAGTTTCAGAACAGCTTAATTCTACTTTTCCCATTTCTACCTTGTTTATATATTTTACTTCTACATATGTTGTAACTACCACAAGATGCTGTTGTTATCATCATTAACTCTTTCCAGTGTTCATTCTTTCCTCAAATTTAGTGTTTCTGACAGGGGACATTTTCCTTTAACATGGAGTACAGGTCTATTGGTAATGAATTCTCCTACTGGTTTTTATGCCTTCCTTCCTTCTTTCCATCCTTCCCTCCTTCCTTCCTTGTCTGTAGGATATTTTTGATGGGTAATATGTATTAAGCATAAAATTTTAAGCTGGAAGTTTTAATTTTTTTCCTAAAGCATTTTTTCCTTTCCTTTCATTGCTTTTTGGCTTTCACAGTATTTGTTGAAATTTCAGCCAGTCTTTCATCATTGCTTCAGTGAAGCAGTGAACAATAATGTCTCTTTTGTTCTGCTGAGATTCTTCTAAGAAATGTTTTTTCTTCAGTTTTCAGTACTTCTTTGATCATGATATTGATAGATTTTTTTCTCTTTATAGACCCTGGGATTTTTATAGGATTTTGGACTTATAATTTGATGTATTTCATTAGTTTTGGAAAACTATCAGCTAGTACCTCAATATTCGAGTATTGTTTATGCCATTTCCTCTCCTTCTGGAATCCCAACTACAGGTATATTAGAAGACGTTTTAATTATGCTCTAAATGTCTCTTATGTCCTTCTCCAATTTCTTTTTTTTTTCTCTTTGTGCACGGATTTATATACTTTCCACTGACCAGCTCAAGAATTCTCTGTTCTATTGCTTCTAATATGCCATTAAACGTACCTATTAAAATTTTTTTGTATCTTTTAGTATTAGGATTGCCATTGAACTTTTTAAAATGGGTTCCAGGTCTCTGTAGAAAACATCTTCCTTTGTTTTCTGGAACATATTAATCATGGATATTTTAAAGGCCCTATATAAAAATTGTATTGTTGGTTTTAGTCAGTTGGTCCTTTTTTATTAATTTTTAAATCATGCCCCATAAATTTTAATTAGATGCCAGACACTGTGGATGTTTGCTTTCTTATTTTCCTTCAAAATTTTGTTTTGGTTGGTAGAGAGAAGTCATCTTGTTCCTGGTCAGAGTTTATTTTAAAGCTTTGCCATTACTTGTAGAGTGTAATGCTTATTCCTGGAGTTTGGCCCTTCCAGAATTCGTATAAGAAACCAAAGTATTTTTTCATTTTTTAATGTTTATTTATTTTTGAGAGAGAGAGAGAAAGATAGTGTGAGTGAAGGAGGGGTAGAGAGAGAGAGAGAGAGAGGGAAACACAGAATCTGAAGCAGGCTCCAGGCTCCAAGCTGTTAGCACAGAGCCTGACGTGGGGTTCGAACTCAAGAGCAGTGAGATCATGACCTGAGCCGAAGCTAGATGTTTAACCCACTGAGCCACCCAGGCACCCCCCAACCCCACAGGGTATTATTATTCTGCAGTTTCTGACTACAGAAACTGAAGGCAATCTGTGTCTCCCCAGCATTGGGCACTGCTGGAATCTTTGCTCAGCTCTTTAATCTTCTCTTCTAGCTGCTGGTTTTTGTTTGGTTTCTTGGAGTCTTTCCCTGTGCATGCTCACATCAGTAGTCAACAAATTTCATTAGGGGACCATGTAGCAAATTTTGGAGCCCTCCATGCACAGTTTACAGCTCCTTTGCTAGTGTCTATCTGTGATCTGTCTCCTTAGCCCAGTAAGCCTGCTGCTTTCTGCTTGGACTCTATTATCCCATGTCACTGAATTGGAAAGTACCTTCAAAGAAAACTGGGGCAAATTTGGAATTTATTTCATGTTCTTCTCTTCTTTCAAAGATTGAAGTCCTTCAGATTTTTGCCTATTTCATTGCTTCCAAATACCCTGAAACATTTGTTTGTTCATTTTTGTAGTTTTAGAGGTAAGAAGGTTAGTCTGATACAAACTATGTTGTCATGCCTAGAGCTGGATGGATTGTGTCATTTTATTGCTTATTTTTGAATAATGGTAGAGTTATCCAGACCAATAATGTTTTCAAAATCTTCATAAGGTTAGTAATGAAGATATATGTATTATAATTGTGTTGCAGAAATTTCTTTGCACACTACATCAAATAGTTTTTCCATATTGATCCCTCTGCATCCCCCAAGAGACTCTCTGCCATAGCTGACTCCTGAGGCCTCTCCTCTGGGTTGATGTCATCTGCTACTCTGAGGCATAGAACATTTTTTTCAGTGCTTTTCAGTGCTAAAACTGTCCCTATTTCTCACAGATTGTAGATGGGAATTTTTCTGATGGGGCTTTCCAAAGCTGTGCCATTTATTTTAGAGAGCTCCACATTATATTCAATAGGTAAATAAGTCAGCATCTACTCTTGATGTTTTTCCTATTTTAGTCCAGATTTCACTAAATTTAAAAGCTGTTTTCTATCATTTATAATTTAAAGATGTAGTTGTCTTCTAGGTTCATGGTGATGAGGTTTTTAGTGTCTTTCTTAAAAAATTCAGATAGTTTTCAACTGGCAATTGGAGAGGAATAAACACCTCTGTTCTCTGTAATCTTCAGTGTATGATCATGAGTTCTATTTAAGAAGCAAAATCAATAAGTCTTGATGACTCATCTCAATATGCATTCTCAATGGGAGTTATATGCTTCCAAAGGGTAATAACTGGTTAACGCAGAGTTAAGACGAGTAAACATTTCTTAGATAATATAACAGTTTGTAGTCCTCTAAAGAACCACAGTATATAAACATAGAGTTATCTGTGATATTACAATGTTATGTGGGAAGGACAATTAGGAAAAGAACATCTAAAAAGGCTTCTTAGGGGATTGATAATGGTAAAAACATTGAGGAACAATGCATTAGGAGGAGGACAGGGGAGAGTTAAAAATTAGGGTGTTTTTTTTTTTTTTGATTTGGGAACCAGGTGGATAATAAGGTAGGAAGAATATAATTACTCTGTTCAAATACTAGGTAAGCCAATATGTTTTTATATTTGTTCTAAGAAATATTTTAGTATCTTAATGGCTGCAAATAGCTACTTAAAAATATATATCCTCATGTATTTCCATGCTATTATAAATGCAATTAAATATATGTTTGTAACACACATACACACACTGTTCAACAAAACCTGGTGTACAATATTCAGTGAATAGCAAAACATTAAAAAATCATCTCATATCACACATTTCTTATCTGTCAATATGACTAGCTGGGTGAAAAACTTCCTAAATACATTCTGTAGACAACTTGAATTGATTGCTTATGGGTGCTTATCTAAGCTCCCATAATCTATTGTTAACTAGAAGCCTTAGCCATAAACATAGTTGATGAATATATTTTGTATGTTATATGTATTATATACTGTATTCTTTCAATAAAATAAGCTAGAGAAAAGGAGTTTTAGGAAGAAAATCACAAAGAACTTAAAATACATCTACAGCACTATAGTGCATATATTGAAAAAAAAATCTGCATATAAGTGGACCTGTGCAAGTCAAACCGTGTTGTTCAAGAGTCAATTGAACTTGTGGTGCACTGATCATTCTCCCCAAATATTTTGTTATCAGTCTGTGGAATTGAAGACCTATGATAAATTTTTTTTTTTATTATTTTGTTTTTTTGCTCTTCAGCAACCTGTTTTGGACATGCCTCCCAGCTACCCTGCTCCCCCTTGAATAAGAAAAGGTCATATACATTTGCTTGCGTGGTCTGGTATCTTGTCATTTTGGCCACAGCTGACTGAATCAGATTGGCATCTGAATTGAAAGTAGCCTGTAAGGGCAGGCAGGCAGTCTACAGACCGTCTGGGCTTTGGACTCTGATTACAAAATGCTATTTTATGATTACTAATTAATTGCTCCTTTGATCAGAGGCCAACTTATTTTCCTTCCTTAAATTTCAACATCCTCTGAGTTCCCAGAATCTCTTCTTCCATCTTAGCTGTAATCTCCCCTTACTCTTCACATTATTTCTCCATTCCTTAGCTACCATTCTTCCTTATATCTCCAGTGGTCCTTTCTCTACTGGAGCTCCTTTCTGTCCTCATTTTCCTGGCCTCAGCTCCCTCTACCTTCTCCCTTGATGTCCCTGACTATTCTCTCAGCACCTTAGATCTCACTGTCACCTCAAGATACAATTCTCTTTGCCCTGCCCTGATACCTGCTCTCTAACTTAGAATAAATTCCCTAGGGCAATAGGTCTTCTTGCTTTTTATACACACAATTATTTTCTTATTCATTGATTTCATTTTAAATATAACCTTTAAGTGAGTAAGTTTAAAAACTCAAGAAAATAGTAATGCATTAAATATTAAACACCTATTCTAGCAATGTGGTAGATGATACATTCTGAAAGTCGTTTCACTCCTAGATGTCTAGAAGTTAAATGAAATTGCAACAAATACCCATTTCAATTAACAAACCCAAGTTCACAAGAAAGACAAATCCCTTTAGCCAAAATAACGAGAGAGAACTGAAAGCAGATTGCTTAATGGATTATGAATGTCTTGGGAGGTTCTGCAGATGAGAAATTTAGAGCAGACCCAGTGGGGAGTTAGAACTGAAATCCCTGCAGAAGCCAAGGCCCTTAAAGAACAAGGAAAACCCTGGGTCCCCCCTAAGCCCTAATGGCACTCACTGGTGAGATTCTAATGCATATATTTCAGGAAGACAGGGAATACTCCCAAAATGAAAGTCTAAGACCTATTGGAAATGGTTAGCAAAGAAACCAGAAAATATGTGGGCCATCCTAAAGCATTTACAAGCAAACTAATGACAAAGAGAGAAAGAAAATAACGTATAATTAAAGCACTGGAAAAATATGTAAATGGAAGTGGGATGATAGCAGAGCTAAAGTATACTATAGTAATTTGTTTTTCCTAGGAGGGAATAGAAGTACTATTAACTTTAAGTGTATTATTTAACTAAATATATATATGAAACACTAAACTAGGCACTAAAATCATATAAATAGTATCATTTCCAGAATGGTAGAGGGGAGAAATGAAATAAATACAATTCAATTAAAAACCAATTGGGAAAGAGGAAACATATAATAATAAAAATGGAAAATATAAAATAGGATAGTAGAAATAATTCCAAATATGTAATAAATCAAAATAAATGCAAGCTGATTAGGTAGCCAATTGAATGATAGAAACTGTCAGACTAGAAGAAAAAAAACTAAATCCAGCTAATGCCATTTATAAGAGATATAACTAATACGGTCACAGAAAGGTTGAAAGTAAAAGGATGTGAACAGTTAGATAGAATAGGAATAAAAAAATTATGTTTTCATATAAGACAAAACAGACTTTAAACCAAAAGAACACTATCATTAGAGATAAACAGTTTCACTACATAATGATAAAAGGGTTAAAATACCAGTTAATTGGTAATTGCAGCTCAATTCTAGCTCTACCACATACTGGACTTGTGCCACTTTTATATTTATTTGTAAAATGAAGTTATCAATAATTACACTACAGGGCTGTTTCAGTGATCATGATCTTGCATGTGAACTATCTATAAAAATGACTGGTACACCAAAAAGACACTTAATAAACCACAGTATCTCTAATACATTAAAAATATAATAGGGGCGCCTTGGTGGTTTAGTCGGTTAAGCGTCTTGACTCTTGATTTTGGTTCAAATCATGATCTCAGGGTCATGAAATCAAGCCCCGCATTGAGCTCCATGCTCAGTGTGGAGCCTGCTTAAGACTCTCTCTCTCTCTCTCTCTGCCTCTCCCCCACTTGCATGCATGCACACTCTCTTTCTCAAAAACATTAAAAAGTAAAAATATAATAAAATACATGTTACATGGTTAGGGCAAAATTATGAAAAGTAACACATGAAATAGGTGTAGTTTGAAAAGCACTGGTTCAAAGTAAAAGGATATTGTATCCATTTCAAATAATAGGATAATTGCCACAGAAATATCAATATTTATCCAAAAAAGAGGCAATTTAATGTTGATAACTAGAGTTCATGCTTGGTGACCAATAAAACAATTAGCTTCCAGCTGACGTAATACAGCTAAGTTTATAATCCCCACCTGGTGCTCCAATATGCAAATATAAACATGTAAACATACCATATTAAATAGAAACTTAGGAATTTGTTAGAAATTTTCCATGACATATTTTTTGGCATAAAAATATAGTAACAGTTTGCAGTCCTTTCAAAACAGTCCTCCCACTAATTTGGTAGCTACTATAGCACTGGGCATCCTTAATTTGGCTGGTCTGCGTGGTAATTACAACACATCAAAGACAAACGGGTGACAGAACTGGCCCTTGAGGAAGTCCTCATGTGCTGTGAAAATCAGCACTGAAGCAAAATCAGTCTACGTCTTAGCAACAGGTGGGGTTTCTTATACCTAAACATGATCTTTTATGGAAGCAGAACACTTCCTATACCTGGCATGAATCCAAAAGGTGGTACTGCTGGACATCAGTCGTAACCCCAGACTAAATACACTGTTCCTCGCCTCTGTGTCAATGGCAAAGATCACAACTGCAAACATATCCTGTACGGTGAAGAGGAATTTGAATTTTGGGGATGGATTTTTCTTTCTTTGAAAAGTATTCCCAGGGAATAAATGGTTGCATTTGAAAGTTGTTTTAATATTAGGATCACCTTGTGTTATTTTCCTTGCACTTAATAGATGTATATACTTTATACATCTTTAATAATATGTTACACTGAAGATGCGCTGTTAGCATGTAAGTTAATTTTTCTTATATATTGCAGGGAAAATAAGTAGGGAGAATTATCATTCTTATTTTATTTAACAGAATATTAAATTAAATGTGTAACTTTGTTTAGAATAATTAGAAAATTATTTGAAAAAAACTTATAGACAATCATAAATCAACTTGGATAAATTTTTCATATTTTCTTCCAAAGACACAGTCACTTCTTTTATTATTAAAGAAAATTTTCTAATTATCATTCTCTATGATCTCCATTTAACATGCTCTTTATCTTTGTATTTATTTATTTTTAAGTGTTTATTTATTTGAGAGAGAGAGAGAGAGCAAGAAAGAGAGGAGCAAAGAGAGAGGGAGAGAGATAATCTCAAGTAGGCTCCACGCTGTCAGTGAGGAGCCCAACGCAGGGTGTGATCTCATGAACCATGAGACCATGACCTGAGCCAAAGTCAAGAGTTGGATGCTTAACCTACTGAGCCACCCAGGCTCTCCAAACATGCCCTTTAAAATATTTTAAATTTAAAGATAATCTATAATTCACTTTTAACAGAAGAAATAAAATTAAAGGGAAGTAGATTTCTATAAATAACAACATGTTACAATGTACTTTTCAAACTCCCTGTACAGCATATAGTTACAACCCCATCTTTATAAGATATTTTGGGTTGCTATTAACTTTTGATAATTTATTATAACTGACCATTTTCATTGTCTATTATGTAGTAAGCATTCATCTAATATTTAACAGACATTCCCAGAATTTAACTAAATACATCTTTGTAAATCTATAATGAATTGGCAGAGTAGAAAGATAAAAACTAAGCAGCCTAGTGCTGTTTCAAACCAGACCAGTGCTGCTTTACTTCAAACTGCAGCAGTCTTAAATGGTTTGCAAGGAAGAACCTTACCAGGAAAACCTACTCACCTGTCTCAAGAACTCTGTTACTTTGCTGTTATCAAGACTGCTGTGTTATTTACATTCATAGGTCAAGTAGTATTTTGTTTATGTTATGAGTATGGCATGGTATAATAATTTAAATGTATGGCACATTCAGTCATATGGTATATTAATAAGAATGGTATAGTAATTTTATGGTACCCTTTTTAAAGGGCACATAGCACCTTCTTCCATCTCTTTATAGCTTTAATCTGGTCACAGGAAATACTAGTGATAATGACTCATCAGTCTTGGACTATTAAAACTAAGATGATACTATAAAAGAAGCCACTAAATATCACTAAAATATCTTTCCTTTCTCAGATATTCAATATCTGGTATCTTTCACTATGTTCTAGTTCATTCTCTCCCTTATTGAATTTCCATGATATTTTCCTCCCTTTCTTTTCAGTACCTTTGTAGATCAACAGACTGTTTTTCCATAGCACAACAGGCAAGCATGCAAAATTAAGAGTGGATTGCTCTAAAAAATTTCCCTCTTCATCACTCTTAATATATTCAGTGTCATTAGGCATAATGATTAGTACATATATAAAATGAAAGTTTAATTTTTTTTCTAAGCTATTAATGTAGAAAGTGATTTTGCAGTTAAAGTATTTCTCAAATGCCATCACAAAAAAAAATCCGAAGATTATTTTTAAATGTTATCCTGTATTCCCTTGCAGAACTAAAGAACTATTGTGAAATAAGGTACATCATTTGAAATTTTCTGTAACTTTTCCAACATAACTGTAGCATCAATTGATGATTTCCAGAAGATATTAACCTATCCATTTACTTTCTATCACAATTAAAAATATCAAATAATTTAACCTGTTTTAAAATTCTCCCCAAAATATAAACCTATCTCCTTCAGTATATGCTTACTAATTATTATACCTACTGACACTAAATGCCAAATTTTAGTAAATTTATGGCTGCAAGATTACTATATATAGAAGATAATGTTTCTTAAAAATTTTTTCATGTCATAATAGGTACTCATATAAGTAGCTTTGAAGAAATGAATGAATACATGAATAAAGTCTCCTACCATCTTAAAAAAAAACTCTTTCATGTCTTTCAAACTATGAATAAAGAAAACAAAAATAATTGCTTTTGAAAGTATTCTTCCGAAAGGATATGCCAAAAAGGTCAACAACTATTTACATCAAATTTGCTCAAGTTTGTTTATTAAAATCCAGCTTTCTCTAGAAAACCAACTTTGTAGATCCAGGAGAACATACATTACAAATGTGAATGCTGTTGGAAAATAGTTTTGAGAGAGCTTCTAAAATTCTATAACATCTGAGAACAACTATAGGATTATGCTTGCATTTGCTGCGTGGTTTTGTATAAAACATCTGAATTATGTCTGCCTGGAATAAAACTGATTGATATATGATAAAGATGAAAAACAATTTCAGAGCTATACCAAGAAAATTCATCTCCTTTCTGAGATGAATATCTTCTGTAGATTTAAAAGTAAACACAGAGACCTCAGAAACTCAACATATTCTTTCTGGCTTCTATTATATGTGCATTTTCTATTGTCAATTGTGCCACCTCTACTAATACACTGTACATATTTTGTGGTTGGATGGTAAAACATTCTTTGAGGAATATTTAAGCAAATACTAAATTAAAATTGTAAGGCACATCAAGAAATATCTGAAAAACTAGGAACCTCAATCTTTACTGATGCTTACTTACTATTAAGTGTTGATTTTGTATTTTACAAATCACACTAATAATTATTTAAGTTTTAAATTGTTTTAATCCTTGAGAATTAAAAAAAATAACATCATTTATTATATGAACACAACGTTATTTACCCTAAATGCAAACATCATAGTTCATTTTTCTTCCTACTATAGTTCCCTTGCATATGTAAGCTTTGAAAACATGAGACATATTTTGGGATATTTTGAATGAACTATTAAGAATGCATCTGGAGGAAGGGATACCCCTTCTCAAATCACACAGAACCATGTGATTTAGCTAGTAGCATACTTGAGTGGATATTTGGTGCATAATCATCTCAAACACAAAAGATTCAAGTGATGGACCATGAATCTCTACTACTCTTTGAAAATGATATTTTAGAAACTGTTCATCGAAACATATTTATATTTTTCAACCTATAAACATCCTATAAGTGCTTACTTCTATTTGTCCTCAAACAGGCTTTGAAATAACTATATAGCCTTTTTATCTTTAAGAAGATGCTAATTAACTAAAAAAGATTTTTTCAAATTGCTCACAAGAACTTTTCAATATGTTAATTGATATCTATGAAAAAGAACATTGTGGAATGAAATAAGTTTTATATACTTGAATACATACATATTGGAAGAAGCAAAGATAAACTGTTTCAAGAGAAAACCTCCTAGGACCTTAAAAATAGTAATGTGTACTGTGAATCATAAATAGGAAGATGTAGTAAGGAATGTTTGGAAAACTATAAATTACACAGAAGGTTGTGCAGCCCATTGCTAATTTCACATGTACGTATTTCAACATTTTCTTGGTTTATAATATACTTGGTTAGAGGAAATCAAACTGTACATGGTATTTTAAGTACCTATATACTATGATTTTATATCATTATTAATTAATAATTAATGTGGATAAGATCATGTCATACAGTTTCTTTCTATGGTTCTTTGTGAGAATACTAGGTATTTGGTTGACTTTTCGGGTACTGAATACTGTCTTTGGAAATGCTATAATGTCCTCTCAATTCTTGTGTTGACTTTCAGAATAAAACTCATCCAGTTTTATTCATATAATCGTATAATAGTGTATAATAAATTGTATATTATATAATAAACACATCATAAAATAAAACATTTCTCGTGTTATAGGAAAATTTGAATATATATGATATATAATTTATTATACAATACTTTATAATATGGAATATATATGCATATATATTATACAAATATGGAATATATATATTCAAATTTTCCTATATTCAACTTTTACTATATATATTCCATATATAATATACATATGTATAATATATATATGGAACAGTCTATAAAAATAGATTTAGGGGCATCTGGGTGGTTCGGTCAGTTAAGCATCTGACCCTTGATTTTGGCTCAGGTGATGATCTCATGGTTCTTGAGACCAAGTCCCGAGTCTGGCTCTGCACTGATAGTGTGGAGTCTGCTCGGGATTCTCTCTCTCTCTCTACCCCTCCCCTGCTCATGCACACTCTCTCTCTTTCTCTCTCAAAATAAATATACATTTTTTTAAATTGAAAAAATAGATTTAAACTCTTAAATAGATTATAATTCCCTTGAGTATGTTGCCTAGGCATTATACTTTAAGGTAGTGTTGGAAAATAATGGTATCTTTATGCATGACAGAAATTCAAAAGTTTTCTACTTATTATGACATATAAATACATTCTACCATCATAATTGATCAAAATTGTTCATCTTTTATCCATGAACCTGAATAAATAGAAGTTTAAAACCTATGCAGATTTTAGTTAAAAAAAAACAAAGAACTGAGACACAGCACTATACTGAAAACAATCATGCCTCACAGTGTTAGTTATGACAGTAGGGAATATTTAAAGGCTGAAGAGCCTGCAGCCATTATTCTAATCAGTGAGACATAGCATTTCTATATGGATATCATTTTCTTTTTTTTTTTTTTTCATTCCAAAACCTCCTCTCAGGATTTTACCACATGGTTGATGATGGATACAAAATAACTGTGTGTGTGTGTGTGTGTGTGTGTGTGTGTGTGTACACAGGTGTGCTTGTGTGCCTATGTGAGGAGAAAAATGTATAAGAAAAGATAATTAGACTGAATGTCAGAATCAAGAGCTACCCATATCTCAGTTTTCCTCTCTCCTCCTCCTGAGTATTCTAAGAAATCAAATGTGTACTACATACAGAGAATCAATCACTGGCCTAAAGGATGGGACTACAAGAAAATTAATTCTTTGTGGTACCTTAAGGGGAAATTTGTTTAGCCATTAGCTTTAGGGCCTAAATTTATATAATCCACTTATATATAAAAATAAATAACAACAACCCTCTCAGCTCATATGTGTTCTAAGTTTCAGAGAAGGGAAATGGAGATGAAAACAGAAATGCCTAGAAAAAACTGGTTTATCACTAGGAAATTATTTGTGCCCTTCTTAGGTCCATGCCTATCCACACCACCTTTAATAAGTTAGAAAAGTCATGTGAATCAAGGAGACAAATAATCCTCTATCTTTTGTTTCCCATCTTGATATTATATAATTAGTGTTGATTTGTTAAATTGGCATTTTCCCACAAAGTAACACTGGTTCCAATATCCTACCATGTAGTTTCTCCTGAACCCCTTTGTATGAAATCATAGTCTCTTGCTGCACTACCTAATTTCTGTTCTTTGCTTTCTTCCTCAAAAATCACACAGCCAACTTTTTCCTAAAGACCAAGTTTTGAAGAATACTATTCTCTTGAAATTTCAAGAGATTAAAAATGGGCCCACAAATTATTCCTGCAATTGACTAGTAATATGGATTCTATTAACCAGTAATACAGTATAGCACAAGAATCAAGGTACTCGCCTCTATTGTGAATATAAATAAAAATTACTTCAAGATTTATGGTTTTATAATTATCCATTAAGTTGTTTTTAGTGGTTAAATGTGAAAAAGTCCTTGTTGAAGTCCTATTTGTCAATATTTTTGCTAAATTGAATAGGTTTTGAAACATAATATCTTAATATTTCAATTAAAAGGAATCTATTAGAATAATTTTTACCCCTTGATCCTAAGCAGCTCAATGCAGTTATGTATTTTAACTCTTCTGATTCTATCTTAAATTGTAAAGAACGTCATATTCCACTGGAACCAGATACTAAGAACATCATAGAGATAAAGCATGTTCTATGAACATCTTCATCAGTTGAAACTGCTCATGTAGATGATCAGAATATGACATTGTTAATTAACAGTAAGATAATTACTCTCAATTTGCCTCAGCAGGGAAATCCAGGAAAAAGGAATGCTTGAACATATTTTATTGTATATCATCAAAATGTGTGATAACAGATTTTCAGAGCATTAGAAAGGTCATTTCTTCTATTCTGAACATTTATGTCTCTTGGGCCATTTATCAAGTCCCAAATTCCTTCAATGAAACTTCTATTTCTGGAAACTAGTTAAGAACAAATACAAAATATGCCTTGCCCATATTGGGTCTGCTTTACGTAAGACAGCACTTGGAATCCTACAGTCTTTTCCCTTTCACAGCAGGGTATTTTCATTGTAAGAAGACAAAAGCACAATTGGAGATTTAAATAAACTTCATGCAAATTTGTTACAACTCATGCAATGGAAACCAGGGATGTATATTTTGTATCACATTTGCTCAATCCTACTCTGAAAGCAGACCAACTACTATGGGACTAAAGAAGAGACCAGCAAACTACAACCCAAAGGCAAACTGTAGCCCACTTCCTGTTTTTATAAATAAAATTTTATTAAAATACAGCCATGCTCATTTGTTTGCATAGCTTTTACACTACAATGACATCATAAAGTAAATGAACTGAGACTGTCCTACATAGCCCAAAATATTTACTATCTGGCCCTTTACAGGAAAGAATTTCTGGCACTGGACTAAAGGATGCTCTGTGGATTTAATCATATTAGAAAAAAACTCCTGTAGGGGTGCCTGAGTAGCTTCAGTTGGTTAAGCATCCGACTCTTGATTTTGGCTGAGGTCATGATCTCAATGGTTCGTGAATTCGAGCCTCACACTCAGAGTGGAGTCTGCCTAAGATTCTCTCTCTCCCTCTCTCTCTTTGACCCTCCCCTGCTCTCTCTCTCTCCTTCTCTCTCTTTCCCTCAAAATAAATAAAATTAAAAAAAGAAGAAACTCCTATAAATGTGACTCCAAGCAATCTTTAAAATTATGACTATGGTTATAAGCTAGACAGTACCAAACAGTCTATAGGCAATATTGTACAACAGCAAATAAATGCTCCACCCACTCCAGTCCCAATGATGTTAGTGAAATGTTTCTGCTACTTGACCTAAACTGTATTTTAGCAAGAACATTAAGAAAGCTAGTTGCATTTATATCCCCTCGATACAAACCCAGTTTATATACAGAGTATTGCCAACTCACCTGATTCTACCCCTGGGGTGCTCAGATTGCTCTGACATAAAGCTTGTGCTGCTGAGGCGTGAGGCACTGCTGGTTCGGGAAATGGCGGACACATCACTGACATCACTATCTGATGATTTGGCAGAGACGTTATCACAGCTTCTGTACTGATCTTTATGTATGTTATACTAAAGATTAAAAACAAGAAAGTGTGAGCTCCATCATCAGGTTGTGGGAAAAGAGACATACATGGTGAGGTTAATGACTACTTAGCCCACACCAAGTAGAAGTGTACCTTCATAAAAGTAGGTGTGGGATTTAAAATAATCCAAACACTAATGTAATATATGATTTTCAGTACAAAAATCCTACTTCCTCTGAGTGGTAAAAAAAATTGTTTATGAAGGCTGAATTATAAATCAAACAAAAACTTTAAATGCTTGGCTGGAAAATTCACTGAATAAATTACTGGCAAATACTTGAAACCTCAAAATTGTATTATGTACTTTTTTCCTAGTGTACTGGTTTCTCTATTCTTGCTCTCGTTTTCATTATTACCAATTTTATTCACCTCTACTCTAGCATGGCATAGGCTGCTTCTATCTGTCTGTATTTTTAATTCTTTCCAAAACTATTCAATTTACGTACACATTTTCCCTATCTTGAGACATCACATTGTTTCAAATTTCTTCAAAAAATATATCTCTTCACAAAGAAGGGCTGTGCCAAAAGCTGAGGGGCTATGCATGAGGAGTAAAGCCATGGAGGTAAAAACTGGACTTTGACTTTCTACTAAAATTAATTAGAGATTTTCAGATTTAAATTATCAACTCAGTGTCAAAAGTAAAAAAAAATAAAAGGATTTCTATTAAAATTTGAATTTACACTATATCTTGTATTTTTAAATTTGTCTTTGGTATTCATTACTGAAGATTTTAGAAATCATTAGGTAGAAGATTAAAACAGGCAAAGTTGTCAGAGCAGCTAATAAACTCTTCTTTCTACTTGACTCTTATTGCAGTGGATCACACAAATAGCTTTATATATTATTATTTTATATACGTGCTTTTATTATAGTAAATAGGTTATAATATAACCACTTATCCTTAATTATATATAATTTTGGAATACCTAATATATCCAGTGATTCTCTTATTTTTGATACTGGAAGTTAAGACAATATAACGTATTAACAAAAGAACACATAACTACAAGGAACACATGACTAAACACTGGGTATTTAAGTATCTTATTAAGTAATTTAATGTTACATTTATGCATTAAAGTGTGAAAATATCAAGTGTTTATTAAAGTTGTAGAAAAGCTCATTCATTCTCTGATGTTCCATATCAGATGGCTTTTAATGAACCTAAAATAATCTATTCCATTTATAAAAATTTGTATAAATATTTGTCTTGCTAAAGTACACTAAATAAAATGATGCTAAAATCCTGGATCTATATATACAAAAAGAAGTGTAAAACAATAGTACCTTGAAAAAAATGTTAGAAAAGATAATCAAGTTTATTTAAAAATTCCTCAGATAAGAATAGTTCAGGCCTGACGTATTTACATGTTAGTTTTAATTCTTCACCTCTCATGTTTATATACTGAGCAAGGAATTTCACACCAAGCATGAAAACAATTTCAAATTATAGAATATCAATGAAATTATCTTTCCAAAGAATTTTTTCCTAATTGCGTGACTTGTTTTTGAAAGCCATATGTCGAATTATAATCCAAGAGAAAATTCATATATGTCCAGAATTGAGCTATTTATATAACTTGATGTATGTTCTAACATTAATATGATTTAAGATAAGGTACATTTTAAATTTATGTGGTAATTTTGTTTTATCATCAAATTCTGTTACATCTGATTAACATGATCCTGACATGATTCATTTCAATCAGAACTATTTTTTTATTTACAGAGTAGATGTGGTAAAAACTAAATATGCTGACAGCAGGATCTGAATTTAATACAGTTAGTGGGATATAAACATAACTCCTACATTACTTGTCTTGGAAACGATTTTGCTAGGCACATCTATCATGTAATTATTATGATGTTTCCAAACATACTGAAATGATAGCTTGTCCATGAGAGAATATGAAAGAATTGGGTTCTAATACAATAAAAATATACAAAGCTGTAGGAGATTTTCTGTCATTGTGTTGACACCTGGAACAACCCGGAACAAATGTTCCCTTTATCTGGCAAATGCCCATAATATGCAGTGTAGACTATAGCATAAGGGTATGTGAGTGTACATGGAACTATTTCTCCTAAAGAAATCCTCCTTTTCGGTAAACCATTTCTTCAACATTTTTTGTATATAGACTTCTGCTATTTCAGCAAAGTGATAAAACAAGGGATCTTAAAAAACTGTAGACATTAAATTTTTCTATGATGGACGAAGGAACAATCCATCTTTTTCACACAAGATCGGTTATCTTTGCATTTAGTTATTTGAAGGAAACGAAAGACTTTTATATCACCTTTTACTATTATATTTACTTATTTTCAAAATGTTAGAAATTTAAATAATCACTTTAAATCAAGCATAATTTGTTAAATTTCCTATTTATCAATTAAATATTTTAATGGAAACATATTAACTATATTTTTAGAAATACAATATCCCTAGGAAGAATTTATACCAATTATACAGCAGAGAAATAAGTCATTGATGTGAAGGGAGGTCTAATTATAGAGCAGCTATTTTTAAAAATAACTAACAATAAACGCTTAACAGCTACCTACAAAACTCATCACGTTAGTCTTGGTTGCTGTTCCTCGCTATAGAAACATAAACACTTTTTAAAATGTGAGTGCCTAAGTGCAAACTCACCCTCCAATTATGAATTTCACCCCATCACTAGGGAATGTAACACTGTATAGCTTCATCGAAAAAAATAGCATGGTATCACATTTCAGGGATCCTGAAGCAGTCTTGTGTTTTTTCAAAAGGAAAGTCAGTGCTAATTCCCTACTCAAGATGGAGTTAGGGATGGTCAGTATTTTAAAGGAGGTACCACGTTTGAAATATCTTAGGAATTATAGTACATGTGTCTAGTAATTCTTTGCCCTGAAGAAAATCTAGTTCTATTGGTGTTTGGTTCTAAATCTTTTGAAAATGATTAACTAATTTCTAATTTGGCAGAATTTCAACAAAGGTATTCATCCAAAATTTCAAATGGATTAAAACACTAAAAAAGAGTCAATAAAGGAATAAAGTTCAAAATTTAATGTATATTAAATTTTTGACAATGCTAGTTCTCAATTATATGAATAAAAATAGATTTTTGTAAAGTTAATTGTAAAATGGTTGGGGTAAAAGAATAAAAATGAGAAAGAATTTCTTAAGCATGTAAGAGAGTTTTGAGTTAATGGAAATGAAACTACTTAAAATGGAAAACTACTTAAAATGATTTCCTAATGAAATGGGAACTACTTAACAAATTTATTATAAGCATTAGGCCATAATATGAATACTAGAATTATGGAGTATGTAACTTTTGCTTGACATATAAAATAAAAAATAAGCTAATTATTTGTTATCTTATATATTTTTCTTATCCTATATTCTTTTAAGTTCTTAAAGATACCATATCCTTGATCTCACATTTATTGATATAACTTGTAATAATTTTATTTATGTATTACAGTAGTATCAATTTATCAATTTATGTCATAGGAGAAACTAATATATTTGAAAGTATTTTTTTTAACATTCAAATGGGATGAGTAAGAAAAAGAAAAAGGATGCCTGTGCAAAGGAGGGAGCAAAGACAGAATATGATAGTTTAACTGCATGCAAATTAAAAGCCCTAGAAGAACTTCTGAATCCAACTGGAATGATGCAAGATGCAGAACAGTAGTACCTAAGTTTCAGAGAAGGAGTTCTAGGGCTCATCACGCCACAGAAAGGCTTTACTCATTTTGGGTGAGCCCTCAGTTTTCATAAACTGGGTAAATAAGAGAGCTGGAATAGAAGATCAATTTCATTTGGCTCTAAATTTCTATGAAATCAGAGAACTTGGAATCTCCAAACCAAGATAAACCTACTTTTGATTTATCATGAATATTAAATATTAGTGGTTGTTTAGACTTCTAGGGCACTTCATTTATATATATACATATATATATTTTTTTTGATCAACTGATTAATGATTAGAGTCCTAGTTCAGAATGATCCAGAAAGGTTTTCAGTTTTACCCTGATTGTTTACCTCTTTCTTGCTTCCTATACTGGCTCTAACTCTGACTCGATGTTCTATTTGACCTTATCCTTTGACAAGATGCTAAGAAATCAATGAGGTATATTCAGCTACAATGAAGCATTTCAAGTTTAAAGAGCTTTTCTAAATAACTGCATCCAACTGTGGAAGCAGAAAATGTAAATCATCCTGTCTTCTAATCTCTACTGCATTTGTAGTAGAAGAAAATAAAGATGATGATGATATTCATAAAGAAGACAAACAAATAAACTAAGTGAAAATAATTAAGAATGAACCGCAGGGAAGACTTGTGGAGCTAGAATCAGCTACTCTAAGGAACATCATTGTTTTGTTTTTAATGATTTTACAGTTTAAAGTGCTGTTTCAGACTCCTAGGATATTAAGCCTCACTGAATCACATCTCAGTTGGAAATCCTCCTGCAGCTAACCTAAGATGTAAAGTGATAAACTGCATCCGGTACACAGGACTCTATTGGAGTCTGGTGACAAGTTATATTTTGTAACCACCTTATTTTCTTGCATTAATCTCTGAATATCTGACTGAGCTCAACCTCTAACATTTAAAAATCAGTAGACTTTTCTACAGTCATATTTGAAATTAACAATATTGATTTAGTAGTTTTTTTAATTTTTAATTTCTTTTTTTTGCAATGATGATCATTTTATTTTTTTTAATTTTTAAAATTGTTTTTAACTTTATAATTTATTGTCAGGTTGGTTTTTTCTTGACACGAAATTATAACACAGGTTGTTCTGTAATGGCTGGTGACACTTTTGTAGTTATTTTTAAAAAAAGAATTTTTAAATAAACCAGATAATATATTTAAAATTGCTTCAGGAGGTATACAACTTTATGCATATTTTAATTAAAATTATTAGGTGCTAGTTAGCAGTTTATAAACTCCTAATGCATTCTTACAAAATAATGCTGAAATATAAAATAAATATTTTAATGCCACTTGAAATTGGGTGAGTTTCAGTTTCTAAGAATTTGCTATCATTTACTTTCTTACTAAAGACAGATGAATAAGAAATCTCACGTTGCACAACTTATGTCATTCACTAATAAATCTCAATAGTTAACAACCTAAAATAGTACTTAAGACTATGAATCTACATCTTAATATTTTAAATACAATTTAAGCAATAAAATGGCTTATGTCTTGCTTATTTACATGAATTTGACTACTGACAATAGATCATTGAGTGACTTTAATATCAAGTTATTTACATTTTCTTTTTAGAAAAAATCAAATCCAAGTTAATAAGTAATATTTTAAGAAAGTTACATATATCATGAAAATGTCAAGAGGAGAGAGGTTATGATGCAAGACCATCACTTGAATGGTAACTTCTCTCACATAACCTGGCGCTTGCTAGTCCTACCTGCTATATACACTGTACATTTTTAAAAGGGAAACTATTGGTTGGATACTACTAGTTTTACCTTGGAATATTGCTCGCGATCAAGTTCTTGACTAGAACCAGACCCTGTTGTCTGCTTAAATCGATGCACTTTCATTTTCATCTGTCTTGTTCGCTCCTCCACTACTAAGCTTGCTGCAAAAACACACAATGGAAGCCTATTAACACAGATGAAGCACCTTTTAGGAACTGAATGGTTTAAGATTTCAATTCTTTTGATATGATTTCAGTTAAATGAAAATTTAGAAGTAACACATAATAAACAAAATGCAGAATATACAATGCTAGCACCTGTTAATTTAAAGATGAACATGACTCAAATCACACAAAATGAGGAACACAAATGTTAGTAACAAAATATAAGTACCCTGCTGCTTCTTCACCTGATATGAAATATTTACAATTCCATTCACAAATGACTATGTGAAATCAGATTTAATTTGAAAATATGCTTTCCATTTAATCAACTGGTTGTTGCATGTACATATATAGAGAAAACAAATATGCATACTGAACACATCACACATATATGCACATGCTTAACATGCATGCACACACCCACTTAAAATCCTCAGCTAACAGCAGTCACCTAAAAACTATTTTAATTGATAAACACCTGCTTTGCTGAGGCACTCTTATTAAATCATTAATTTCTACCTGTAGCATTTCACGAATATTTGCCAGTCTTAAGAAAGGACTAAGAGAGAAGATTGCATTTCTATTTCTGGTGGCTGTGTGTGACCACATATATGAAATTTCTATGCTTTGAAAATATAATATAAAATTTTTAGCCTTTTAATTTATAATGTGTAAAGAACTGTATTACATTTAAGTCTTTGTTAATCTCCTGAGTAGCAAGTGTGACTGTTTAGATGGGAAAATTATAGCCTTCAATAAAGGACAAGTTATTTTAAGTCAGAATCCATCAGAAGCAGCTTAGCTTCAAAAGCATGCCATTAATTTAGACATTTTTACAAATGAATGGGAAAAAAGAGCCAAGAGTGCAGAATAAACTCTTCAAAACATACACCTGTGTTGTGTGAGACCTGTTTATTTTTTACAACTTATCTTTTGACAATTTCCTGGACTAATCAACTTCTGTAACCAGTGTTAAGATTTATTTTTAAGTTATGTATATAAATATATTTATGGAAAAAGACCTATTTGTGTGTGATCAAAGTATTGGGGCTTCCGCCAAGAGGGCCTAATGACTTAAAGAATAGTATAAATGTTGATATATGTGACTTAACTTGGCTGATTATTTCATCTCTTACAAGGAGTTTAGAAAGATACTTGCTGGGAAATTTTTCCATTGCAATGATTAAAGGTCTATCATCCTTGATAAAAGACATCGACACCAATTATAAAAATTAAGAAAAATATGTAGCTTTTATTGTGTGTTCTTAAGTACAGACTAATAGCACAAGAGATAAATACATAGTTTGAAATGTGTGGGTAAATGTTTTAATTATACTTTTAGCATAAAATTATTAGATGTTTAGCTTTGTTTAAATTCAGTAAATGTGATAGACAATATCAATCCCTAACATCACAGTTCTGTGAATTAAGCAATGATGAACACTTGCTTTGGAAATGTTGATTTCAGAGACAGGAAATGATGACTGTATGATTAAAAGATGGCTCTATGGAGATCTTGAGAAAAGTAGTTCAGAATTTATTAACTACTTGACAATATTAAAGGAGTCATAATGAGCACTAGAAAGTAAAAGGCTACTTAAGATTAATTAGAAATAGAGAAAAGGTTATTGAGAAATATGAGTTATATTTGCAGAATGCCATATGCAATACAAGAAAATGCACAAATATCTGTTCTCTGCCCTCTGCTTGTTTTGTGGGTGCCTCTGGACACTTGCTCAGTCATTTGCTTTGAGCTTCGAGGAAGTTAAATGAACTGTATGTAATCAGCTGTACTCTACTCTTAAAACTTGAAGTAGCTCAAAGCCATCTCTACTTGTGATAAAAGCAAATTTAAATGGTATTAGCTTAATATTCTACTAAATGATATTAATTTTAAGAAAATTTTCACATTGATTGTCCCAGAGCTTTGTAACCTTCACTTTTATTATCATGAAATTCCTAGAAAAGACAGTTGCTTGACACTGAAAAGATCATTCCCCAAGAACTACTGGCCTGAAGCAATCTGAAACAGTTCTGATTTTAGCCTGCCAGGGTAACACCTTGTGTCTCTAAATATGACATGGCTGTATTTAAATCTTTATTTTGCAAAACTCAAAACTAAATCCTAAGGAGACAGTGGTAGTCTAACTAAAAGGAATCCTAAAATGGTTTTAAATGACTTCACTTTGACCTTCCAAAGATGATTAATATACTATCTTTATTCTTAAAGGAGGGAAAGTTGACATCTTTTAATCTAAGAAAGAAAATCCCCAAATTCTGACTCAAAACCTGAGTAGATTCCCTTGACTGGCCAGCAAAAATGTAGTTGCCATGCTGTCCTCACTGCTTGCTCTCAGATTTCAAAAACAGAAGCAAAATGCAAATAGCTTATCATTTATTACTCATATCAAAAGATCAGATATTACATAAAATTTACATTTTTAGTAGTTCTCATTATTTCCTTATGGTTTGTACATTAGTGTGTATTCTGAAATAACTTTACACAAATTATCATGTTTCAGTAAAAGTTTTTTTCATAAACATCAATTAAGAAGCTTCAGTGTGAATTTGGAGAGTTCTTAAACCTTTTTACAGAATTTGCTTACTTGCATTTTATTTTTAGACAATCTATTGTGAAGTGAAATGATATTTCTGAATTATTGGAGTGTATATCTAAATAGTAAAAACAAATATATGAATTAAAATAAAATATTTATCACAAGTTTGAACCAGATGACATAATTATTAATGTACATGATTTATACAGAATAATAGATACTTAGTAATGATAAAACAGAATTGAATCCTTGTAATGTGATTATCTGTCAAGTATCTCAATATAAGTAAAATGAGCCACAGCCCACAGAGCTCAAATATCTAACTTTAAAAGAATGATTACTAATAATCATTTAAAATTTTTGTATTGACTTTTAATGCCAATAGCACAATTAAAATATGAAATATCTTCCAATTATCCCAAAAATCCTAGCATCAAATTCACATTTTAGGAGTATTCTGAATGTTGGTAGCATTGTAAACAAAATTTTTAAAAGCAAGTTGCTGTTTCTTTATAAAAAGAATATAAAAACTGGAGGATTTCTGGTTTTTATTATTTTTTTAATTTCAAAACTGTCACATACTAGAGAGTTAAAAAATACCCTCTCATTTTCTACAACAAATGTAATTATCATGCAATTACATTTAGTCTTTTAATGAACATATAGTCATTAGATACAATATACTCAGATAAGAAGGATGTTTGCTATAGACTGTTTCAGCTATAATTGCAGATAGAGTGACAGTAATAAACAATTCTTCTCTACCTCTAAGTTGCAATTAACAATATTATTTTATACAAAAGTTCTTAAAGTTTGAATTATTCATGATGCCTTCCAAAAGCTGAATGCTGTTTGATGTTGAATGAATTGTGCTTTTTTAAAAAGCAGATAGTTACTTAACCTAAAAAATATTTATTGAACTTAAATCCACTTTCTTTAGATCCACTTTATTTTCAGTTATTTTTAAACTCTGGCATTTTTATCAAGTGTACATCTATATACCAAATATCATCTCAACATTACAATTAAGAAAGTATAAAACTAGAACTTTTTTACAAGTTAATTTAAAATAATACTTATGAAATCATTTCATCTAAACTCAAAAGGGACTCTGATTAGAGCGTGAAATATGAGAAAAGTAAATACGATTTTAAAGGTCTATAATTTATTACAATTTTCTAGTGGAAAGTATTAGATATTACACAAACTAAAATAATTACTCTCTTTTTATTTTCCATATTTTGTGATGTATACTTACTTTAATGGTATGGATGATCTTTGATGAAACTATAAATAAGCTGAAATCATTTGCAAATACTGTTTGTGTTTACATGCATTTCTTGTGGATCTATCTCTTTCATAAGACTATTAAAGAGGCCTGTGACTTAAAAATTAATAAAAATAATAAAAAGCTTAAGAATCTTTAATAAATCTTCTTTCTTAACTCATCACTGAAAACTATGTATACAGTGTGTAAACACATATATAGTACCACCTCCTCCAAAGAGAATGTAATTTTTCTGGGAAACTCCTTTGACTTACCAGACATTTGCAATTTGCTTAAAAATATTTTCAACATTATAGTTAGGTATAATTTAAGATAATTATAATTTAATTATTATACTTTCTTAAATATATTAAAAATTTTTAAATAAATTTATAATTATATAAAGATAAATTTGCTCTAAATCTTCATTTCTTCCTATGCATCTACAAATTAACATGAATTTGGAATTTCAAAAGTTTGTGTTTACAGGTAAAAAAGAAAATCCATACCATATACTGTTAAGTCTTAAAGTACTTTTGAGTATTCTAAGTGAAACAAAAGTGTAAATGAGAACAGGAATAATAAAAATTTCTATATTACTAAAAATATTAAAGTAAAAACATGAGTATTTTACTTTATAACAAGATTAGCTAGTACATCTATCAATGGTGACACAGGATAATATTTGGATAGGATAACTAAGCTTCTCAAGTCAACTACAGTGTGTTATCACACTCTGTGAATAGAAAAATTAATGCCTCTGTTTCACTGCTATTTGGTAGTACAATGAGTCTTCAGTGATAATGGAGCCCCATCTATGCTCCAATGTATGTCTCAGAGAAAGCAATGATAAATAACCACTTATCTGGAATTTGTCAAGCAGAATGAAATAAATAAATGAAACACCTACAATGTCTCAGTTATTGACAATATTGAAAAAAATTTCTTCTCTGAAGCATTTAAAAAATCACTGATAGTGGTAACTCAAACATAAACAATATAATATGTAACATGGAGACTATAAAGTAATAAAAGATGAAAAATACTTAGCTAATTGATTTTGTAACCATTATAAACGATACACAGCCTGAGTAGAAAGATGGGTTGATATCTGAAAATTTTAAAAATGTAATACTAGTCTCTACTAACAGATTTTTAGGCTTTAGAACACATTGTTAAGATGTATAAACATTCCCCAAGCATCTGGAAGCAATGTGGCAAAACGGTAAATCCCTAGGATGGGGAATGACTAGGCATAGATTATAATCTTAGACCCATTACCATTCATCAGTTCATCAGTGCTGCCTTGATCAATTCCTGAGACATTTCTTCATTATGGAGTTTTTATTTCTAAAGCGATTAAGATTACTCAGTGTAACCTCCAGCTATTGTGGTTTATAATTTTGTATAATTTCAACAGGGTATTAGTAAGGTATTTTTTCCATTTTCAAAAAATGGAAAACCAAAACAATGACTTTCTCACTTGCTCTAGTACCTAATCTCTAGCATTTTAAAGTTTGCCAACTTGCTACAACTACAGATGTTAAGGGGAGAAAAATCACCAGTGTATTTTACATTATTATTTATTATCATGGTTTCTTCTCAATTAAAAAGTATTCCTTGCATGTTCATCCTATTTTTGGAGTCATACAAATGTAGTAAGCAACTTTGATGTAATACTAATATGTCCTCTACCTTCCACACACATATATAGTATACGTACATGAAGATTTTGAATACACATAAAGGCCCAAATTCTGAGTCACTTTCCCAGAATAAAATGCACTTCAATTTGCAAGGGTAGAAATGTGTCAAATGGTTTCCCTTGTGCTCTTGTATGCTTCTCTGAAATATGAAGGATTGTGTTATACTAGTATGAACAATAAAAAACCAGATAACATCTATCCAGCATGAGAAACATTAAACACAAGTAAATAACATGTTACATGAAAACATACTACCTTTAAAGGCTTTTAAAGAAAATAACCTGTGTTTTGATATGGATCATTGAAATGTAATTTCGGCATAGGTGAAATAGGTAATTTGTACATATAATCACTCAAATCTCACTACAGCCAAAGGCACATATTGTCCCTTGTCATAGCATGCTGATTTTCAATGAACTGTCTAAAACAAAGCTCAGGATTTCCAACCCCAGATACCACTTTCTGTGTCAAAATTGTCAAGCACCAGAGCAAAATAGTCAGACACCTGACAGATAAGAAAGTCAGGCTCTTGATGAAAGAAATCTGCCATTTTACCTTGCCCTTTTATGTTTCACAGGGATAAAAGGCTTTTTAAAATGTTTTTCTCTTCTGAGAGGGAACACTGTTTTCCTTATGAGACACTTCTTAGAACACAGTCTTTGTGAAAAGCAGCCCATGTAGGTAAGGCTTCTCTGAGGGAGTAACAAAATCATTCCTTGAGGGGTCATGTTGTTTATTCCAAGTGATCTTCAATATATTTATCCATAGTTTTCATTATTCCAGTTACACTGATGGCAACAGTATCTATCTTGAAAGGTTTCATGTGGCATAACTGTTAAATTCAATATCAATTTTTTGACAGTCTCCTCCCTTTTGTAAAAAAAATATTTACCAATTTTAAAACTTGTTCAAAAATACAATATTTAAAGGAAATATATGCTGTTAAAAAAAATCAAAGAGCTTATGGATGGCTAGACCTCTGTCTGCCTTTTAGTTTCCCTCTGCACTTTCCCCACAAATCCCAGGAAGAAAGGGATAATGATGTTCTCCCACAATGAGGCATATAATGCAAGTTGAGCCTTAGTTGATATGTTTTAAATACTTTGAAGTTTTAAAAGTCTATATGCTATTATAAATAACCACATATGAATCATCAGAATGGGAAAATAAAGTTAAAACTAAGAGTTCTGGGATGCTTGGGTGGCTCAGTCGGTTAACCCTCTGACTTCGGCTCAGGTCATGATCTCATGGTATGTTGAGTTTGAGCCCCACATAGGGCTCTGTGCTGACAGCTCAGAGCCTGGAGCTTGCTTCAGATTCTGTGCCTCTCTCTCTTTCTCTCTCTGCCCCTACACCACGTATTCTCTCTCTCTCTCTCTCCCTTTCTCCCCCAACCCTGCTCGCTCGCTCATAAATAAATAAACTTAGGAAAAAAAAACCCAAGAGATCTAAACTGTTTTATATGAGCTGCTTCACTCTCTAAAGTTTAAAGAGAAGGCCAGAATGACAACTATATTTATGGATTTATGGCAAAAAAAAATGGATAAATTAGACACTTTTACTAATATGAACAGCCATTCATAAATATTCATAAGTGTTCAAGAAAACCAAAGTCCTGGAAGATAAAGAAACTTAAATCTTTGAAATCACAACATGATACGATTACAGGAAATGAGTCACCTGGCCAAATATGCATCTAATAAAATGTAAATAAAATTGAAATCCCTTTTTACTTAGTGATAGTTAAAATAATGCTGCTTCTGAAGAATACACAAATTAATTTACTTGTTTTAGCAAAAATGAAGTTACATGATTTTTTCCTACAATGTGTTTTACAACCATAGTACACTCTTAATGTGCAAGTATCATCTATACAGTAGTAAGGTAATGGAAAATTATGAAAATAATGTTTCTACTCTTTTATATGAATTGCACCTAATTAAGGTTAATGCTTAAGAGTTCCAGAAAAATTATATTGGCATAAGTTAGCATTCAAACTGTTCTTGTCAACATTTAAGGAAGGAAACTACAGGTAACTGATTTGAGCATTTTTTATAAAAACCTTATACTTAAAAATACAGTTGACTAGAGACAATCCTTGAATAGCCTCTATGACTTGGTTGCAATAATTATTATGTATTTTATTAGTGAAACAGGAAAACAAAAAGCAACAAATGCCATTTACTCTCTGCCCCTGTTCAAATCATTTAATAACTTGAACTCTAATTGCTTTTCATTCTTCATGTGTGTAAATTACACATTTTTTATAATAAAGAAAATTCATATTTATATGAGAGAATATGATGTGTTTTGTTATGATTCAAAATTGCTTACAAAACCCAAAAAATTAACGCACTTAAGAAATACTATCCAAAATCATATAAGTTAGAAACTTATTATGATAGTAACATTTTTTTCTCACCTTGATGTCATTTAATTTCTGGTTCTGTTTTGATCTTCTTATATCATTATTTCGATGCCCCCAAACTACATTCATGGGCTCTTTAAAACTGTCCAAGAAATGTAGCAGAGAGGGAAAAATTGGCTTACTTTTAGAATGAATAATTTAAAATATGCCTATAAAGCAGTTTGTGAAGTCTAAAATGATATGGTCTCTCAGCTTTCAACATAAAAGAGGGAAGTAAAAGATAAATAATGTAGTATGAACATTTATAGTTTTTCAAGTTAACTTTTCAACCCCAAGAATGTATTATCTTTGTTCAAATGCACTGGTTTTATTTTCTCAGATTACCTGGTAACTTGGGAGACAAGCCAGGTACTAGGAGATTTAGTTGAGTGGTAAAAAACTGGGTCTTCAGATGGAGCTGGGACCCCTAAATGGGCATCTCCAAGATCCTGGTGTTGTAAGTGGTAGATGTCACAGCAACATGGAATCCTGGACAGAACACAGACTGCAGACTGAAAATCTGGTTCTGCTGTCCAGGCGCTTTGTCACCTTAAGGATTTGACTTAACCCTTGACTCCCCATGAAATAAATGGGTAATAATACTTCCCTTACGGTTGTACCATATTGTTACCATAATCATGCATAATCATAATTGTGCAAGGTAGGTACCCAGTAAATGCTGTTGGAATGTTGGAGAGCCGGTAGAGCAAAGTGGTTAAGAACAAGATCTTTGGAGCGAGCCTCAGGTCTATCTCCTTGTTCTACCACTCACCAAATAAATGACTGATAAAAGGCCAGATTTTTAACCTTCCTAAGTGTTAGTTTTCTCAGTTGGAAAATGAAGATATTGATAGTTATGTCTCAGGTAGAGAGCTCTTGGCTAAGTCATTGACATAGAGTCAGTACTCAATAAATTCTATCTAACATTAAAAATGCTAATAGTATTTAACATCTCTCTTTATATGTGCTTTACAATCATATGCTTTACAAATATATGCTGAAAAGTTATATACCGGTCCCCTGCAGTTAGGGTGACCAACCACCCCCCTCTGCCTGCAACTATTCCAGTTTTAGCACTGGAAATCTTGCATCTCAGTCCTCTACAAACTGGGACCATTAGTTGTCCTACAAGTTTGCCTACAATTCCCTAAAAACAAACTCTCACGAGGAGCCCCTTCACCTAAATGGTCAGCTAGGCATGGCCTGTCCCATGCAAAGACTCAAGATATCTTAGTTCTCCAATGCGATCCATCCCAGAAAAAAATCAGCTCATAGCAACAGAGTTTCTATGCAAAACAAAACTGTTTCTTTTCTATGAGGTATGTGAGCCTAAAACTTGATTTTATTTAAAGAGGTTTCTTGAACGTGCTTCTATCCATTATGGGCTTTTAAAACTTTCTGTGACTACGCAATACTTCCTTCAATACCAGGAGAGATATGCAGCATCCCCTGCGCTCTCTGCCCTGCCTGTGTGCATTTTGGGATGTGCTTCTGGCTCTTTTCAGTCATGTGTGGTTCCATTCTGTGAAGCACATCCATGTCCTGTGTGCAAAGAAAACTGGGCAGAGTGATGATGTATCTCAGCCAGAACACAATGATCTTGTAAAAATGTCACAATCTGTCATACTCTGCAGGGAGCCTGCAAATGTTCATACTTCACAGAGACTTTAGGTTGCATGACTTAGGAATTTTGTTTTGTTTTGATTAGTTAAGTATAGCTTTGGGTAGTAAAAATACATATGGAAGATCTCTCTAAATAATTATTACCTTTTCCCTTATTTTGGCTAAATTAATTAGGTCACGACCCATTTCTAATATAGAATTTTAATGTTTTTATCATTCTAAAATTTATCATGCAAATCCAACTAAATTCTTCTGAACTGAAGTACAAATGTATTGGCCATTTCTGTACCTCTGAATTTAAAGTTATGTTTCTGATACCTGAATTAAAAATTCAGGATGGCTAGCAATTCTATGCAAAATCTAGGGACATCTTGGATCTTACTGAATAATATTCTATTTTTTATTAATACATACTCATTGCCTAGTATAGTGTCTGACATATGCCAGAATATGTATTTACCAGAATATAAACGTATTTTATAAATTCAAAGTAAATAAGTAATTGAATATTATCTCCCATTTTCACTCTGTAATACTGAGATATATAACACATACCTTAATATGCTAGGATTTAGGGATAACGTACTTGGGATTTGTGCTTATTAAAATAGGATATACTGAAGTATAGTGGAAGGAAGTCAAAAGTAAGCCTGGGCTTATAGTCTACTATTCATTCAGCAGTGTAAATGGGTAAATCTTTTAATCTCTGAAATCTGAGCCTTATCACTCATAAAATAGAGATGATGCTACTCTCAGGACTAATTTTTAGGCTTACTATGTCCACCAAACTAATTCAATCATTAATCCACAATACTGAGTAAATGTACTTTTATTACATTATTTAATTTTTAACTATTATTAATAATATTATTTCATTAAGCTAAAAATTCATATTCAAATATTCAATTATCAGGCCAACAGTAATACTGAATAGGAAGTGGTATTGGCAGCACATGAGAGCAGGTCAAGGTATACGTTTGCTTGAAACTCAAGTTCAAAGACCAAAACTTAACTGTGATCCAAAAGGTAATAAGGCTGGAGGTTACCAATGTGCCAACAAAGCAGGCTAATGGGCCAAGGGAAGTAACATTCAAGCATCTATTTCCTAGATGCATGATTGCAGTGGGGGCCAAACATTCTACAATATTAGTGCTATCAAAAGGGAAAATCCAGGGATTTTCTATTCCTTTACAGGAGATATTACCCTGACCAGAAAGTAAGAATTAAACCCTTTACATGAAAGCAGAGGAATGGACAAAAATAGTTTAAAATGTGTTATTTTTCCAAAGGAATGGTCAGAGTAGGTAAATTTTGAGACAAAGCACTCTTCGTTTTAGTATTTTCCTCTTTAGTGTGAACTGTGCACAATATAAAATACTTAACATCAATGCCTTACAAAACACTGTAGGGAAAAAACTACCTTTATGCTAAATAATTTTGCTCATTATTTCAATAAATACAGTTATATAACTCACATATTATGAAAGAAAAGGAATATTAAATGGTCAAAAGTTACATTAATATTTACCTTTTGTGGAAGAGTTATATTTTTCTTGTTCTTCAATGAATTAAATGCACATAATGATGGAAACAAAAGAAAGAAATCAGCAAATTTATAGTTAGACATGGAAATGTGAATCAACACAATGGTATGAATAATAAAAATGCACAACATATAATGTGATATGATAAATCACAATGGCAAACCATGAGGAAGTCTCAAATATGGTACTAAAATTAATCAAAGAAAGAATGAATACAATTTTAAGATTTAAAATAAAAACAGAAACATTGGGAAGTTAATGTTTTGCATTGAAAAATATATTGTGTGGCATTCTTCTTGCCTTTTAAGAACTGCAAAATATTTCAGCATCGATTTTTCCTAAAGCATTCTAATTTTAATCCATTATGAATTTTTATTGCAAGTATATTAAAAAGCATACTTAATAGTCATACATTTTTGTAATTTCAAAAATGATAGCAGTTCAGATAATTTGAAATTTTATATAATTAATGAAAAACTGAATTCTGGTTTTTACTAGATAAGTAGGCATTTTATCTTCACTGTGAAAATACTCAGTAGCATTTTCCACATGGAAAAAAATCATCCTAATTAAGTGATCCTTTCTTCCTTCTCCAATTAATTATATTAAAATATCTCAAAGTGAAATTGTTCTTTGGAGATTATATCTCTTAGACATTTCATAAAACTTTATATCTGCTTCCTTGTTGGTACACTATTTCTTGAAATATAATGGCCTTTCTAGATATTTCTGAAGGGGACTACCATTAGACTTTTAAGTAGCAGATATAATAATAGAACACATAAAATATAACTAGCACTACAAGTGTTAGTTACAAATAATTTTTAAATACTTCTTTAAAAGATATCTAGCTGAGCACAAAAAAATCACTTCATTGGTTTCAGAAAACCATACAACATTTGTATGCAAACAATTATGTTGCTTTAAGCTTCACTCTCTGTAGGGCTACATTGGAATACAACTTTGGAATACAACCAGAGAAATTTCTTGGAGGTATTTGCTCTCAATTATCACAAATCAAGTTACCTAAATTGTAAGGTTACTTTTTTGACTACTTTATCTCAAATTCTGTTTTGTGATCATTCCTCTTCTTTTCTTCTAAGTATACTTTAATATAATCAGAATCCATGTAGCAAATATGCTAACATTCCTAATTTTTAAAAGAAACTTTAAAAACCTTTTTCAAAAATTAAGTAAAAATATCTTTTCAAAGGATGTGTTTGCCTTTAAAATAGCACATATTGGTTCCATGGTACAAAGACAGAGTAGTAAAGCTGAATTACAGAAAACAAAACAAAACATGCATCCAGTCAAACAATCTAATCATCCTGGCATGAATCCAAAAAACAATCATGTAGATAACTGTACCCAAAAACCATATGAATAACATTACTTTATAAGTTCATCAAGAAGTTTCATTGCTATCCAGGAATCTAAACCATTTGAAATATTTGCTCTTACCAATCAACTGCTTATCATGAACTCAGTTCTTTTTTCAAAAACAAAAACAAACAAAAAAAACTACTCTTTGTTAAGAAAAAAACAACAACAACAAAAAAGAAAACTGGAGAAAAGGAAATCAAGTGTAGTAGAGGCTTAACTGCAAATAAACAGCACTCAGCATTAACTTCATAGAAGATAGAACTAATGTTTAAAAAATAGTATCAAAAGAAAAAAACCATAATTCTATGAAAGCCCTACGAACAACAGTGAAATCAATCATAAATAGAACATGCTAAATTCTGTCTAGTCCATCAATCAAGTGAAAATTTTACTTTAAGAAATATATTTTGGGACACACAAAATGTCATATCTGTTCAGTTTGAAATAGATCCAAGATAAGATGATGGTGGACACTATCACCATTTACCAAAGTCCCCAGAGCACATCATAATATCATAAAGTAAAAACCAGACCTGTTTTAATTATAGAAAAACACTTAGATAAAATAACACGTTTGTTTTCATATTTTTAAAAGGTTTTATGTATATTACTGTTGAGATCATAAATTTCAGGAACCTCAAATAACAAAAAGTTTACTAGTATATTTATGATATTAAATATGAAAAAGTCCATCAATTTCATCCTCAGTCATTCCTTTCTTCCCACCTCAATTCAATCCTTAAAAATTGATGATTTCTCTGAAAGACAACTGTGAATATGAATATCATAAACAGTAATGTGGATATTAACAACAGAACATAAGCTTTTTAAAAAAAACCAAATCCAGCATACATTCCAAATTATTTCTTAGAAGCAATTCTTATTTCTATAGAAATTATATAGCTATAACCTCACTATATGAGTTATATGCGATACCCTTATATGCTCTTGAACTTATAGAGTGTTTTAGCAACTGGAGGAAATGCAAAGAATTTTAGGAACACATGACTTTTTGGATATTGATCTTTAGCAAATTATGGCTAGTAACACTGAGCTTGTAGGAAAATTCCAGAATTTGTAGTTCTTTTAGTTGTGCAACAGGAGTTCATGAATGGATAATTTAAATAAACACCAAATTTTATTTAAAGCAGTTTCTTTCATCTGGGCTATTGTTTATTTGAGTCTTAAAAACATTAATTATGAATTATCTTCTCAAAATGTTCCCAAAAGAGAAAAGAAAGTTTGTTAAACAAGTGAATTGAGAATTCCAATGAATTAATTGCTATTTTAGAAAAGAAAGTCAGATTTTCACATAGCAGCATATATTTCTTATTAACTAAATGAATACTCTTATAACAACCCTGAATATTAAAGCATGATACATCAGTGAGATGTATAATCTTTAAAAATAATACACATCCTGAGTTTATCATAGTAGCATTCCTCTATTAGTAAGTTGATACTTCTTAAAATCTATACTAAACTTTCTATAACCAAGTATTCTGTTTATAGATTCTGCCATAACAGTCTTTGAAACAATGTATTTATCTTCTTAGATCATTTCTGTGATAGTTCTGTGATACATTTCTGTGATACATTTAGTAAAGTACTTCAATTAAGTAAAACACATACACAGCTCCCTCAATATAGAATGAAATACAAGTTTCATATCAGCAACAACCACACTGTTGAACAAATATTCAAAATGTTACCCTTTTAGTCATTTTATGGGGATGAAGATTTTGAATATATGTTTTAAATGTGAGTCCATTGTATTTATATTACAACCCCAAATGAAAAATTATTTCAGTAATTTTCTTAGCAGATCCCACCATAGTTATGTGATAACATATACTGATAAATCATTTCACCTATGGAGAATTAGGATAGATCTTGGATCACATGAAAAAATACAGTGACTATTTTAACCTGGCATATATATATATATAATCTAGCCCAGATACTTTAGGGAATTTATTTCCACTGTCAAAACTTTCTCCTTCTGTCTTTTTTTTCTCTCTCTCTCCCATTCTCTCTCTTTCTAGGAAAATAAACACAATGTGTATATGCTTAAAATAAGAATCTGTAAGTAACATGAACTGTTAAAAAACACAAAGCACTAAAATGTGTTCTCTAAGTCATTCTTCATAAGACTTGTATAAAAAACAGAATATTGCAAATAAGTTAAAATTAAAAATACTAGTAAAGACTTCAATGTTTGTTTAAAAAACATTTTTAAAAAGCTTAAGTAAGCCCTCTTTCACACATAAAATACTATATTTTACTAAGTTTTTAAAATTGTATTTTGTTTCTTTGTCCCTTTGAAAACAGGTGTTTCTAGGCTCAATTCACTCTCTTAATTGACAATCTAAAATTCATTCATTCACTCACTCAGCAAAGTCAGCATATATGCCTTGAACCATTAACAGTTCTGGGAATAAAATTCCAAGAAACAAAATCTTAGGATTCAGCAAACTACGTAAATCAAAGTACTATTCATTTAATAAAAGGAGTATAAAAAGAGGTGGTTCTCAAATCCAAGGTTTTTGGGCAATGATCTCTCTTTATTGAATACCTTGTTCTATACTGCCGCTTCTCACTGGCACCTGTGGGAGCTGCCGGCCCCTTCGATTGCTGAAGGATGTGTCTGCAGGAGGAGGGTGGGTCGGACTTGCTTGTCTGTGCATTCTGTGGGCAAAAAACAAAGGGGAGAATGAAATGGTGAAACTCCAAGAGGGCCTGCCATATACTTTCCCTTTATCCTGTTACTATTAAAATAGACATATACTTCCTAACTCAGCCTTTGGAAACAAAATCAAATGCTCTTGATGATACGTGTAAAAGAAATATTATAAAAAGTGACTAAAAGAGACAGGATAATATCTGTCACACACAATTCTGCAAAATGAATTCCTGAATTGAATACAATTAGACTCACTTCTATGAATTAACTTTCTATGAAGTTGTGGCTTTCCATTAGGTTATCCATTTTTGCTGGTACTGAACCAAATATATCTACTTACAGCCTCTGATCCCTAACACAATGGGTAAATTAGTCAAGAAAGGCTGTTGCCTAAATTGCTACTATTAAGTCAATGTTTATATCTAGAATTATTTATAAGTGAGAAGAATAGTTCTAGTTGTAGACTTTTATAAATTACCATTCACTTGTTCTTTATATTTGAATAGGAAAAACCTTGACAGATATTAAAAAAATAACCTTAAGTATATGCTATAAAATATACTGGTGCAATGATCAAAATTACAAATATAAATTTAAGAAGTGTGCAGATACATTACTACTGCACACGAGTAAGCTGACCTCCATCTGCTGGCATTCAAATTTTTTTTAAACTAAAGAACTTTAAAATACTCTTAAGATTTTACTGAACACATACAATAATCTTTTTCTTAATTTCTTTTATACTTTTAAAAGCAAATACACATTTAACTCTCCGGGTAATTTTTCATAAAGAATTTCACATAATTAAAAAATATATATATATGAATATGCCACAAACAGATGGAAGGACATAACACAGCCAAATTTAATTTTCAATGATAGCTAATTGGCAGGAACTATAGACTACTACTAGCACAGTGAAGATAGATGCAAGTAATAGAGGATATGGGAGAGGTTTAAGTGCCACAAAGAAAGGATTAAAAAATTATGGTGTCATAATGAGTGAAAGCATCAAGTGCTCAGGAAGGTACAACACCACACCAACACCCGGAGGCAGAACATGAATGCTGGGCTGGACACTGAATAGCGACCTTGTCAGAAGCGGAGAAGGTGGCGCCGACCCTCCGGGGGCAAGGTGGTGGGTAGAACACAGTGTTCTGACACTAGAGTGCTCACTCGACCTTGAGCGAGCGGGATGTTTTCCCCTAAGAACTGGCTGATCAGTCGCTCTTAGGGCTGCGTATCCCCTTCTAGAAAGGCATGGTGGGAGAACCCTAAAACATTAGGGCCAAAAAAGATCTTCAGTCAGCAGGTTCACATTAAGTTTGATACCAACACATTCGTCCAAGGAAAACCTGGTTACTCTTACAAGGCAGCAACTTTAAAAATCAGAAGAAACCCATCATCATGCAATCATTGAAATGGAATTAAAATGAAACTGACAAGTTATTGCAAATGTGCATGCCATGTGGTTTTTAGAGGGCTAATCCAGATTCCTCCAATGTAACAAACCTCCTGTTAAGTTGTACAAGGGCAGAGACTTCTGTCTCTTGTTTTTTACTGAGCTGTATCTCTAATACCTAGAATACAGCTGTACAGTGAGCAAGAGCTCAATAAAGATAACTTGATTGAATCAATAGATACAATTAGAGTAATGAATACAGGGATACTTCAAGCATATGTCTTCAAGAAGAAATAGTACACTGCAGGACTCTTTGTTTACAATGTTCATAATTTTACTCTGCAATAGGAAGTCTATTCCAAGTAGGCTGCAAAAGGAAGATGTCTTCTGAGGTTAATATAAGCAGACCAACAAATTAAAATGATACAACAAGATGGAGAAAGTTTCATCATTGAACTGCCTAAATACAAACGGCTGATGTATGGATAATAACATGTCTTCTAAGATTAAAAAAAAGTCTGAAAAGATATTTATTCATATATTGACAGTTAATATAGGGTCCAAAATTATTGTGAAGTCTATTTATGAATTAAGGATTAAGAATTAAAAACTTATGTATGTGTATCTTCTTTAAAATAATACATGCTTTTGCGTTTTTAAATATTTACAGTTTATATTTTAAATAAAATGCATGTCTAAAATACCCAATCTGTATTATTTTTTACAGTGACAAAAACAAAGAAATAACACCTCATCCTTTCTAGAACAATACTGTAAAATTCACCTATCAAGTGATTTGAAGTATGACAGTAAAAAATACATACTGATCACTGGAAATACATTAATTATTGTTTTATTCAACTTGTATTCAGATTGATAATTTTTCTCTTAAGATGATTTTCACAGCTGTTATTACTTTAATACAGGTAATCACCCCTATTTCAGAACAATAAAATGGGAAAATGTCAGGTTCTATGGGACAAAAAGGTACAACTTACATATGTAATAAATATGCACTTTTATCTTCTTGGCCTATAGATGATTGCTTCATCAGACCCATATTGCAAATCCTGAAACCTGAACTATTGTCTCAATTTCCAAACTAAAAGAAAAAAGAACTAACAATACATACTAAGAATGTTCATTCATTCTAAATTGACTTTTCACATTAACTTAACTCTATAGAATTACTTTATATAGAAAGGATTACATGATCAAGTCCTTCCTATTGGTAAAGAATGAGTTTTTATCTATTACTCTTTAAAAGTTATGATTATGAGAATAAATTTCAAGCATTTCAATCTTTGTTCAAAATACACTTTGTGTGGTCTGAAAATCGAGTAACACAGTTTTCAGCCTAGTATTGAGAAATTTCATTTCAATTTCACTAAAATCTTGCTTCATTTCTTAATGCAATTCATGAGCATTAAAATAACTACTTAAATGTGACTTGAAATGTGAAAACTTTAGGTGGCCCTTATGTGGCACCAAACTAAATGGCAAAGATATAAAAAACAATTTTGGAGCAGATAAATGGCTTTCTAGGTCAGTATGATACAGATCAAGACTACATGACTTAGTGTTCCCATCTCCAAAGCCATGAACTTGCAGTGTCTCAGAACAGCTTGTAGTGCTTACGGTTCATCATTTAGCACAAGATCTGTTTTTTTTCTTTGACATGAACTAAAACTCCCTCAGCGACAAAATAGTCCCTGCTGCCAGCCAAACTGTAACAAGTATGAAAGCGTAGACCAAAGGGGTGGTGTCAAAAACCACTTTGCCTGAGGAAGAAAGAGGAGTGTGCCAGGAAGTCTGAATTACAGGAAGGAAATCTGAGGAGAGGGAATGAAAATGCAGAACTTGAGAGAAGAGCGAGGTGTGGAGATGAGAGATAATGGAACCAAGTACAATTCATTTTAGATGAGAGGAAAGGAGAATTAATCAAGAGAGTTTGAGGTACAGGACTGAAATGCTGACAAGCATTGATGTTTTCAATGAAATGGGATGTGCTAAGAACGCAGGGATGCAAGAATGGAAGAGATTAGTAACAATCATATTAGAGAATGGAACAGGGAGTGTATGAGGGGTAAGGAGAATGACGGTAACAACTTTTCTTTACTGAGCATCGATATGGAGCCGTCTATACATGCCAGGCATGACATGTATGTGTGTGCACACATACATACACACACACGTATGTTTTTCTTTTGATATTCTCATAACAGCTCTAAGAAGTGTCATTATTCCTATTTTATAGACAGAAAAACTGAGGATCATAGAATGCCTTGTAAAACAATAAAGAGCTAATGTGTGGGTAAAGACAGGATCCACACAGATCTACTGAGCGCCAACACTTGCTCCCTTTGCTGCTTACTGAGATAGGATTTGTTATATCACAAGATGGAAAATGGCAAATCCTTGGATATATTGTTAATATTATAAAACAAAACATAAATATATATCCAAACATCAAATTGTTTGACAACATTTAACAGAATTGTCTCCTGAGAGCTTACAGGAACAAAACGTATGTGAAATGGTATTTAATGAATCCCTACTCTGCTATATAGATCTATAAATATCTCATAATTTCTTAAGCAAAAACTAAGTCTTCTAGAGAAAAACTCTAAATCAAACCTAAGTATGTCTCAAGCTAGTTCACCATCTCCAAATGCATATCTAAATATTTACCACTGAGTCTAATCTATGCCTACTCTCTTCACCTAAGACTAGTGTTTTGATTTGAACTTAAGTAAAATACATTTCTCACCAAAATCTGAGGTTGTTAGTCAGACATTTCTATTGCTGCAAATGGTTTTCCAGTAAATTTCTTCCTTGCAGCTTAATAATATAATTCTATTTTTTTAAATGATTTGTTAAGAGATGGACATGCACATGGTATTTAAGGTCAACGGTTCAAAATGGTTCCTCCTATAATGGCCATTACAGGACTATACAGTCTCTTCCCAATAGCACCAGCACAGTATTGTATATACAACCAATTATAAATACTAGTCCTGACAAAGTATCCCCCAGGTAGGTTTCAGAGTATAGGTTCTACAAGAAAAGTCACTAGGGTAGAAATGAGAAATGGTGCTAGCAGATCATATAGATGAATTTATATGAGAATCAGGAGTCATACTTTTAGCTTACTAAGGAGCTTCCTGAGAGAATTTGAAGCGCTGCTTTCAATGGCTAGGCACAAAAGTCAGACATCAGTTCTGCTTATCTTCTGTTTATAACTGGTCACCATCTTTCAAAATGTTTTCTTACAAGACTATTCCTCATAAGGCCAAATTTGTTAAGGCCAACAAAGGGCCTTCAAAATTGATGACTATTAAATAGCAAATTTTGCCTGAAGCCAAGGTATGACTGTGTGGTATGAATACTTTGTTAGCTTCCCACAGGCCAAAAATCAATGCCAAAAGCATTCGTACTGTGATCTCAATTCAGTTGTAGTTAGATGTCAACTCAAAGTATCTTCTAAAGAACTGAGAGCTGACACAAACCTAGAAAATCCAGGCCACTTCTTTTGTAACTAATTACTATGCTCACTTAAAAATGAGATATTACTCTAATAAAAGTCAATGGAGAGCTTTAATTATAATTGAACCAATATACACACTTAAAAGGTTTGAGTTTTCTATATTAAAACCTACTAACAAAGTAAATAAAGCAAGAGTAATATGAATATGGTCCTTAAGCAGGAAACATTTGAGACTGGGAAATCAATCACATTCTTGCTATTCTTTTTGGAGGGAAGGAAGACTTGTATTTATTTACAGATACTTTCAGTGTTGAAGAAGAAAATGCCCAAATATTACTCATTTGTAGTTAAGCACCATCAGTTGATTCTAGAATCATCTAGCATTTTGTAAAACAGTATCCCATTGTCAAAGACTAGCTCACTGATATATCCTAACTATAAAACTGCATGTAGTACTCACTCAACTAGTAACTGTTAAGTGAATTTAAATGAATTAAATTTAAGCAGAATAAAATTAAGACTTTGAAGAAAAATTTCAATCATGTCAAAATAATTGAAATTATGTTTGTCTGTGAGGCAGGGGTCACTGAATGATGTTAAAGATTAAAACCTTGTCTAAGGAATTTAAGTCACTTATGCTAGTTAAGAAACTGCAATTAACTGAGATGATATTAAAGAATATGTAAATAGAAACATAATCAGTATTGTTTCATTGCAATCTGCTTATCTATCTATCTGAAGTGCTAGAGTTTTGTTCTTCATTTCCTTTCTCAAAGCCTAGTTTCTTTATAAAACTGAATTTCTACTCAACACTTTTTTGATTTCTCTAAATCCTCATTCCATTGTGAATTAGATTCCCTAAATAGTCGGTATTTCCATAGATATTAGTTAGGAAAAATTCCATCTTCCCTTTACGCACATCTCTTGTTGTAACTAATACCTATTCACTCTTCTAATCTCAACTCAGAGGTAATTATCTCCTGGGAAGCTTTCCTCTTTTGCTGCTCACTATTTTATTCCTTGAACTTATTAGCACATAGCTGGGTACATATCCTTTAAATGAATAACTAAATTGTACAGAGTCTATCTCAAACAAGCCTATTGTGACAGCTTAGCTGGTGTCTTGCACTTGCCCTTGGATCTCTCAATCCACCTTACAAAATGTTGTTGTAGTATTCTAAAATTCTGGAACTCAAAACCAATCATCTGGCTCTCAGCCTATCAATGGCTGATGGAAGAATAAAACAGAAGGTTTTAGAACAGAGATTCTACTAAACAGCACAGAAGGTCATGTGCAACAAAGCATCTAGGGATTTCTCCAGTTTTATTTTCATCACTTTCTCCCATCTCCTGGAAGAATTCTTCCTCTCAAAATGTGTATGGATCCCCCAAAAATCAAGAGGAAGTTTTAAGCCTCAGTGTTTTCTCAAATTTTTTTCTTTCTCATGGACTATTCTTTTCACATCTACTTTTATGTATCTAGATTTCACTCAAGTGACACCTTTTATGAGATATTTCCTTTCTGCACTCCAGTTTTTTCCATGTTCCCACTGTATCTCGTGCATATCTCTATATAATAGCTATGACATTTTAATGCATTATTTCATTTACATCTGTGTCCCCCTGCATGTTCTCAATGATGTTTGGATGAACGAATAATATGTTAATGGGACATTTGGTGTTTTTTACAGCTATGTAAAATAATGTATTAATATCTTGTACCTAAAAATAGCAAAAAAATTGTAAAGTTGGATAAATTGCAAAGAAGGTCAGTAATTCCTTTAACTTTTACATTAATTCAGCAAATATCTTTTATACACAAGTAGAATCTTAGATCTATTCACAGAAAGAAGATTTTTTAAACATCATTCAGATAAATAACACTCAAAATATTCACATATTCTAAGTATGACATTCATTGTGAACATTTAAATAATCTCAGAAACAAAATATTGATGTCCTAATATGTAAGTAGGAATGAGTACAGATTTAGTTCTCTTTAGTAATCAACATGATTTCACTATGAGAAATACATGAGATTTTTCTTAAACCCTAACATTTAAGGGCCACCTTCAAATTACCCTTTTCTTGTTTTTTTGAGGTAACTTCTATATGGGAGGTTTATTTAAATGAATGTCTTTAAACACCATAATCTGTGCTTAAGAACCGATCATGTAAAATGAGAGAGAAGGCACCCTTGAATATATCAGGTGAAACAGAAGATGGCCACACAGCACAACACCAAGCCTACCTTTCTGCATCAGAGGCAGTGCCTTTCCTAGTCTGTTTTTGGATGCTAGATCTTTCAGACTTTCTGGAGTGCCTGTGGAATGAAATGTTAAAGAAATACAAAATATATGATGAATAGAGCTACAATAATATCATACAATGATAAAAGCAACAGGCATGAAAAATGACAATTATCTACCATAAATGGTTTTGTCAGTTGCTTTTTAAAGTAAAAACAAATGATAATAAAAATAAAAATCAGAACTGGTGCTGTGTGGAAGACACAAGTTGCCCAATAGGAGACACAAGAAGGCCTATTAGTCCAGACAGGTTTGTCTGCAGTAAGGACCTAGTATGGGCCCCTGCTGAGCAACTGTGCCTCTCCTAATGAGTAAATAAATCCAGTGGGAAAATGTAGTGATGACAGATGTGATGACAGCAATGGTTTAGGTGCTGAAAGACCACAAAGGGATGACGTGCCCTCTACTTTTACAAGTTGAAACATGGTACTACAGAGACTTTTTGTTATTCTTCTCTCACAAAATATGGACTGAAGAAAAATACTATAGTGAAATATGCTTCACATAATCATTTTCGATCGAATATTAAAATTATTTCCTAAGTGATCATAACCAAGCTTTTGCAATCATGTAGCATTTTAAAAAGCTAATCACATATCACAAACCAAAGACTTAATAAAGTTCTCAATTACTCTATGTTTCAGAAGTAAATATGTACACTGAACATTTGGAACTTGAAATGCATTTTCCAAAGGAAATGTTTATATATAGAGAGTACCTCACCTAAGCAGCAGCTTATGTATGCCTATTTGACCTTGTGATATTGTGGTCAAGAAACTAAAACTTACTTTTAAAAATCCCAGAGAAACCATAAAAAGTAATGTGCCTTTAATCTTGATAATCATATGTTTTTATCATAATAGTTGATTCTTTATAACTTATGCTTATTTTTCTCTCCTGATATCCCTTCCAACAACAAAGAGAAAACTGTCTGTCATTACTTATTAATGCCAGATAATCTGAGTGTCTCCTATATGACAAGCTCTGCTCTCAGGCCCCCTAGAAACACATGTCAAAGTACAAAGTCCACCTTCACAGGGTGTATAGACTTCTGAGGCTGCTCATCTCTCCCGGTTTCTTTTGCTATTGCCAAAAACTGGGTTTACCCTGTGTTGCCCTTCCAATTCAGGGTTTCGGCTGTGTGTTCTTCAGCCTTCTGTTATTGTGACATCTCACTTCTGAGAGATGAAGAAGGGTTGAAGCAGAGGGGGGAAGAATCTCTCACTTACCACTTCCTTTACTAGTTGGAAAAGAGGATATATTGAAGGACAGTTCTATGCCAGGCACTGAGGGAGGCACTGACTTATTTAACCTTCATGACATTCCTTTCAGAAAGTGTCATATTCATTTCAAAAATGAGGATTAGACTCAGGACAAGCCTACTCAGTCAGTAAGTAGTAGAGTTGGGATTATAATGTAAATATGTCTGGCCCCTAACCTGTTCTGTCATATACTGTCCAGGAAAGAGAAGGGAGGAAGTTGATTGATTCTAATTATGCCCTTAAGATACACTCTTGCTCCAGAAGGGAAGACACCACGAAATAAGGTATAGGCCTAGGAAAGCACTAAGAGATGATCTCTGATGTGAAAGGAATATCTGATATTCTTATTTACTTTGTTGATCCTGTGATCAGGAGAGGTGACAGTAGCATGTAGAAGAGTAGAGAAGTACGTGGCATGTGCCTGAAATCAATGCAAGATGGTTACTGGGAAGGAAAGCTTGTTCCTAAGGCAAACGGAAGGACGGCATATACATAGCAGGAGGAGCTACTGCAGGCCCAGTAGGTATCTGGGCTCAAAAGAAAAAGAAATATACCATTATGGGAAATTTATGCATTGTCCTAAGAATGCTCAGGGACTGGGAGGACAAATGTTCCTTTTCTCATATTCGGCAGAAGGCAGAGTGAGAGCACAGAGATTTAGGCCAATTCATGAAACTCATCGTCATAAAAGTTTTCACTCCTTCACTCATTTATTCATTCAACAAATATTTGCTGGACATTTGCATATATGCCAGACACTGTGCTAGTTGTGTGTGAACATGTGGCTGTGAACACACACATATACAGAGATTTCTGCCTTCAAGTAATGACATTTTCTCTGTAGGAGACAAGCAATAACTCACAAATTCATTAAATGTGAAAACACGAGGTCAAATGAGACTCAACAATCTCAACAGCAGTGATCACATTGCGTCTGTGGCATAAATGACTCTGAAACACAGTAGATAAAAGCATGGACACTGGACTCGGACTGTCTGGGTTAAACTATCTGTTTCTGCCTAGCTGGGTGTCAAGTTACTTAACCACTTTGTGCCTCAGTTTTTTGTTCTGTTTTTTTGTTCTCACCTGTGAAGTGGAAATATTACCACATCACAACTTTGCTAATTCTAAATATTTCAACATTGCTCAGTATTTTTATTATAGTTTTTGTTTGTAACACTACACAGAACAAGGATTTGTAGTAGTTTTATCATTACTTAGAACTAACTAGTGGTAAGTGCTATAAAAATATTATTTAAACTGATAATTATATATATTTGTTTCATGAAGGTGAAGACTTTTATTCATCTATAATAGTGACAGACTCAGAGTCACTGTTCCATAACTGGGTGACAAAAATTCATGCACAGGTTCATACATCTAGTTTTTTATTTCTGTTTTTAACTCGCTTGTTAATAAGAACGACTTTTTTTCCCTCTCCAAATGCTATAGAAACTTTCATTTATTGAAGATTCATACTAAGATTTCTACAAAGGACAGGTCTTTATAATTCTCTTAACCACTTAAAAGGATCTTCAAATTGAGTTAAAATAACATACACATTAATTGCAATAATTCAGTATAAAGGAAGAATAGAGAAGAAAATAGAAAATTCAAATTGTCTTTTCCATTCCAAATCTCAAGTCAGCTATAAATACCATTATATACTTTAAAGACAGCTATTTCTTAGAACAGAGGCTTGTGACATGTGAAATGGGAAAGATAAGAACAATCCACCTACAGTTATGTACTATACTATTGAAACTATTGATCATATAATCATAAAATGGATCAGTGAAATGAACTATATTCTACCTTACATTACTCTAAGTGCCTTGTGATCAGGAACAGTATCTGTCTGAGTTATCACTGTATCATCAACACCTAGCACATAGTAGCTGCTCATAAGTACTTACTGAATGAATGGTTAAAAAAGTAATATTTTGAGTATTATCCTGCAATTTGAGAGTCTAAAAATTATATTAAGTAATTAGGGTTACAAAATTCATTTTATATAAAATAAAATAAATTTAGAAATAAAGCTTTTCATATTTTCTGGGCTTCAGTAAAATACAAAATACCATAAATAAAAAATGCCATTTGGTTATTGCCTTATGCATAATGAAGTGTCAGCCATTATTATTGGCCCAATATATGCTTATGATGATGCAGCAAGCCAGCATAGACACAAATGTAGTCTTCAAGGGACACTAGAATTCATCTGGTCCACCTACAACTACCCAAATTTACAGATTAGGAAGCAGAGTCCCATAAGGTTTAAGTGACATATCCAAGACAACAGGGGCCTTAATAAGTTGGTGAGGACACCATCATCATGTCCTGATGTCCTTAGGTTCTCTGCCCATTCTGCCATCCAGTGGCTTGCATGATTTGATGCTTACTGGAGGGACCCCTGGAGGGAAGTGAACATAGTCACAGCGCTTCTATCATGACTTACTTATTTGGGGTTTTAACAAGCTTTTTTGTTCTATTAAAAGTTTTTATCATTATTTTATTGTTCATAAAGAACCTTTCCTTGGTTTACACATGCAAGAATCAGAATTCTCTGCACTTCACAACTTAATAGTTGTATGGTTTTGGTCCTATAATTCTTAGTTCACAGGGCACAAGTGGAATTCTTTAAAAGTTATAAAGCTACATTCAAATGTAAGGTATAACAACAATTATTTTATTATTAAATCAAAGAATAATGATCAGAAAAGTGGAAATGTTCCTAATTCAGTCTAATTTCTTGAAGCTCCATTTTGTTCCATTAATTTAAATGTGAAGATTCATAAAATGTACTAATGAAGAGAGGTAATTGTTAAAATCTGTTTTGGTGCTATTTTCCTTTCCTCTTCAAGAAACTAAACTCAATTAGAGTAATTCCCCAAAGGCTTTGGTAAAAACAGCTTTTCTGAAGATATTACAATTCTATTGAAGTCTAAAATTTATGTTAATAAAATAGTAATACTATTAAAGATATTTTATAATAAAGTGAAAATATAGTATGTTGTTTTGGGGGGAAAATGTAACAAAAATCTACTACATAATGTTTTAATTTAATTAGAATTAACATGGATATCATGAGTCTATATCTGTATATATGCTAAATACCTAGATGGCTTAATGTTGAATGCAAATCTCTATCATCTTGTGTCTTCATAAGTTTAGGAAGAAAATATTATATTTAAATAGAATTTACCTAAATAAGAAATGTTCACATGCAGCAAAGATAGACGCATGCAATTAAGATGCATGTACATTTTTTAGAGTATTGACATTTACTTATATGACTATAGCCATTAAATTTGCAGACTTAAGTATTTTAGTGAATGAATATATTTCATTCAAATAAAGAACATTTTTGTAAAGCACAGATAACAAAAGATGTTACAAAACAAATAAAAATGGTAAGTAATGTACTGAATTTATAAATGGTTCTACATTAACTCTGCATTACTGTGGCAGCTGCCCTGAATTCTGGAATTTAAAAAAAAAAACAGATGATTTCTTTATTCCAGAAATATTTTTAATGAAGAAAGAAGATTCATTCAGTTTGAATCAAAAGAAACCACGTGACACTTTTGGTCAAAGATTCTAACAGGCAAGTAGCTGCTACTAAGTGACAGGTGTGGGAAACTATACAAATAAGATTATTTGCAAAAGAAAAAAGAACTACTTTAGCAACTTAGGAATTAATCTTAAACACAGCAGGATGCTTTACTTGTGCCAATAATTTACTTGTTTCCAATAATTAAAAGTCCTGGAAAATAGCATCATTTATTTCATCAAATATTTTTAGTATTTATTTAAGTCACACAACTTTAAAAAATCCTTAAAGATACCATGTATAATGATGGAAAAATATTCTTAATCACACATTAAAATTAGTAACTTCAAGTTAATAAATGGTTAAAATACATGTCAAAATGACCAAAAAGGATATACTGCATTTTCCTGAAAAAGCATTCATACCAAGAATGAAGTAGAAGTAGTCAATAATAATTATGATTATTTATACTAGTCCTTTCACATTTAAGAATGATTCATTCAACTGTGAGCATTAAACTCAGAACCTTGATACCTCAGGGGTTTATTAGAATGCATTTTTTTCTAACTTGCAATGCAAAAAATTTTAATTAGTTTGAAGCCATAAGTAGATGCAAGTTTTATTGAGATTCATAAACAGAAATATGTATACACAGGTTCATAAAAGTTACTTTTTACATATTAAAATGATGCCATTTACAAAGATATTGTTATTGTAGTGATTCTTTTTTAAATGTCAGTATTTTTAGTAATAAAACTGAAAGGAAATTTTCTCTACAATTTTACAGTCAGAACCCTGGGGTTCCAAATCTATGTATTTTCTTCTCATCACTGTTTTAATATTCTACAACCTCTAGGAAATTTTTCTAGATCTAGAAAATCCTACTTCCATATAAATTACAAATAAATCTATGATATAGCTTGAGATGACATCAAGACTGTTTGAAACTGAAATTAAATTGTGGAAAAAGGATACATTAAAATTGTGTGGGTGCATGCCTGTACATACACATCTACATATACATTTATGCTGTAAGAAATAAGGGGGCAACTAAATGCTTTCCAACTTACTAAGGAATTGTCTTAAGCACAGCTTTTTGTATTACTGCTATTTTGAAAATAAGCAAATATCACCCTGATACAGGACATCCAAAGGCTGATTATATAAACTGTCACTGATTTTAGGATACTTTCCTAGTTACCAGTGACCTGTAGCAAAAGTCACCTGATGCCCAAATCATTATGAGCATTCACTATCTCCAAATTTGATGTTATGTTCACTCATTTGGAAATTAGTAGAAACTTCTGATTAAGTGAATAAATCTGATAAGAGGTAAGATCCAAGAGTCGTTTGCCAACTGACTGGCATGGTTATCTATAAATTTAGCATATGTTGATTTAGCTATTTCTCTATCATTTTTATGGGTACATATAATTCCTATATTTTAATAAGTTTATTGTAAATAACTTTCTAACGCTACAATGACAAATCATAGGATCTAGCCATTTAAAATGTATTTCTCTTGGTAGAACATGGATCTTATTTACAAATAAGTCATAATAAAAAAATAAAATGTATATTCAGAATCATGTATTAGTAAAAGTTTCCATAATAATCTCATCTAAAATGACCATTTCCATTCCTAAAATCTACCCAAGTAGTTATATACAGAATCTATTAAATCAAATAACATAATTAATTCATATGTCATTAAATGACAACTAATTTTCATCTCATGTATATAAGAACTGAAACTATTATTTGGATTTCCATTTTTCTTAATCTATGTCCTGATAAACTTACGGTTATATTCATTATAAAGACCATTATATTTAATTGTCCTATACTCAAACAGTTATTACATATTATGAAATCCACTGATTCATTTGTTTGGAATAAATTCAAAGGCTTTCCAGAATTGTGTTTTACAAAAGGAAATTCTAAATTCCTTGAATGGTCAGAACTTTTCTTTTCTTAAACATGCTATGATGCTAGCCATAAGAATAGTGTGCATAGCAGGGCACAATATCTCTTCAATGAATGAGTAGTAATATGGATGTAAGCTTTGATTTAATTTATATGATTATTTTATATCCTTTTTGAAAATACTTTAAATTTACAATAATTTTTAGGTTGGAGATTTTACTAATTTTTCTACTCTCAGAAATTCTATCCTAGAAACCAGACAGTAGCAGAAGGAATTAGTTTTAAATTTCAAAGATGTAATAAGCCATATTAAAAGGTAAATTTCTTAAAGATTAAAACATGATAAAATATTCTTAAAAGTCTTTTAAACTACCAGTGTGTGGACCTTTCCAACATTTGTAAAACGACTTAAATTTTTCTGAGTGACAGGGTTTAGTTTTTCCTTCAAATTGAAATCCTGAAGATATTTGACTATTTACAGATACCGAAAAAAAATATCACTCTTAACTAAGACTGCAATTACTACGATACCTCCAAAAAATAAACAAAAGGAATCTCTTATATATGCTCACATGACTAGCTGTTGTTTTTTAGCTACCAAATAAACTTATCTACTTAATAAATATTACCAATGTGTTGGCTGAATTTCTACTTAAACTAGAAGAGAAGCATCCCAAACACCCAATAACCTTTTCTGACCAGTCAGAAAAAGATACTTGAAGATATGAACTATATATAACAAAAACCATAAAACAGGAGAACTGGGTTAACTACAAAGGAGAAAGGTAACAAAGCATTTCTGACATTTCAGCATGAAGTAAATTCAAGGCACTGATGCGATTTTTAAAAACCTACCTTGTAGACTGGCTCTAGCCCTTGACAATATTTGGTTTAAAAATATAATATTCATACAATATATAAGAACCCATTATTCTACTTTCAATCAGACATTTTTAATGTACCTCCAAACCTAAACTTCATTATTAACAAGTTTATGTAGTAAAAAAACAAGACAACTGAGATTAAACCACCAACCAATATAACGAAGAAAAGTCTCTGTCACAGATTTTAATATATTTTAAAGTACCTGAAAACTTGTATTTATTCATGAATGTTTAAACAAAAACAATTATTTAAATATGTTTCTAGAAAATCAAAACACTGAAACAAATGCCCACTTAAAACAGAACTCTTCCACTGGATCTGGCTTAGTTTGTTTAAACTATGGCATTTGCACGTCACTCTCATTTCAGGAAACACTCTGAGGTGCGTTATTAGAGATGGATGTGCAACATATGTGGTTCTGGCTCCCGAAAGGAAGCATATCACAACCCACATTCCTCTTGGTCATCCTTCACTTGGTGGCCTAGAAGCCTGTTGAAGCCACTTGTCTGTGAGGAGGAGTTGGCTAGTACCTGTCATTCTCCGGAGATGCATGCTGGATTTGAATCCTGGGGCTAGGAGGTCGTCTCCTATCTAGGGAGGGGGACCATCTACCCCTGTTTGCCCAATGAACAAGACAGGAAAAAACAGGACATTTAGTAACTTCTAACATAAAAGAATATATGGAACAACAGGACTGGAAAAGCACCGCAAAAAGGCAAAGTGTAGCTTCTTTGCTCTACAATTTACTCTTGGTTTTGATAAACCTTGGAAAGATAAATTATAATGTAAGAAAATAAACCTTGTTACCCTATAAGTGAATAGAGAAACAATTTGGGAAGATGTTTGAAATCTATTACGTGTAACTGTGTTCTTTTAAACTGTGCTTGTGTGTGTATATATATCTGCACACACATCCACACACACATATATAACTTTAAGTTAAAAAGATGTGCCCTTAAGAACTTGGCATATGTTCGAATAAAAGAGGCTTAATAAACTACCAATGCTTAGTTGATACTAGGTGTTGAAATTACTAGATAAAGTGGCAAATATGAGGTGTGTGAATTTAACACAAAGCAGAAACACAGTTTAAGTGAAAGAAAGAAAAAATGCTCTTTAGTATAGAAACAATGACATAAAGAAATAATTTGTAGGAATGCTAACCATTGAAATCTTAACAAATTTTCATGGGGAAAACCATAGCACTAATTACTGAAATTTAAAAATTGTGAGTATAAAACACTGAGGGATAAAAGTGGGAAATATAGATAAATGCCATGGTAAAATGGCATTACCTATAAAAACATTCTGCAAATCTTTATTTGCAAAAGTATCTCCCAATAGATTAAACAGTTGTTTTTTATTTCTGTATTTACAATAATACTTTTTTGTGATTAACAGTTAAATGAAAGTCTAAATATTGGTTCATTCTTTGTTAAACTATCTTGAGATTCTGTCTGTGTATAACCACAAATTACAAACACCTAGTTGAAAACTGAAAAGAGGCAATAAGGGACAGAGCAGGCAAGATTTGGAAATTTTTACATATTAGATATGAGCACTTTAAACAGGATAATTTCTCTGGATATTGGCTTCCTTTTATGCAACAAGGGTAACTCAATGATTCTTAAGGAGTCACCTAGATATAAGATTTTATAATTATCCAAAGTAGTAGATTGGTCCTAATGCTTAAAAAAACCCATATTTTTTTTTGGCTTTTCACTTAGCTTATTGGATTTATTAGATAATCGGCTGTCAACATGTGACCAGGACATCTGAGATCAGCAGGTACTTGATTCTGAAAGCCCTTTGGAAGCCTGTGCTTACAATCAGCCTTAGATAAACAAGTTTGTCATGATTCAAGTAGGGCTTTGAGGAAGCTGTGAAGCAAGTAAAGATATTCAATAGCAGAATTTGGGCAGAAGAGAAAACTGTGACAAGTACTCTTAACTGTGTTACATGTTTGCAAAATTAAAAATACTATGCATTAATTTAAAATTATATAATAATTTTAGATTATTTAGATAGTTGGTAAATCCAGTCCAAAAGCTTTAAATGTATTTTACTTTACTGGCTTTTGTTCTGCAGAAACAATAAGGAAAAAATATTTCTAAAATAATTGAAATCACAACCACCCTGTCTTCTACATGAAGCTTTACTCAGTCATTTTAAAACTTGAGGTGCTAAAAGTTTTTACAGGATTTGGAAACACAAAAATATGGCTAATGTGTTTTTCTGTAAAGCGATATGTAATGTTAACTTGATAGGATCATGAGTAACCTTGTAACCTTGCTTCTTGAGGCAAAATTCCAGTCCTTGTGTTTATTTAAACAAAAAAGTAGAGAAAAATGCTGTAATTATGAAACATGCAGTGAAAAGCTATGAAGGAGAAGGTGTATATTTGGAAACAAGCAATTGTGAATGCAAGCTATTAAAGGTAATTCTTGACGAAATATTTAGCATAATACATGGATTACCTGTACACTCAAAGTCCTTCTGAATATGCTGATATATGGTACCAATATAATAAAATCCATCTGCTTTTCCATCATATATTTAAGATGAGGCAAGATCAATTTATGCTCAGTTTTTGTCCAAAGGCTAGATATTACATAAGTTTTAAAAGAACACATTTGTGAGTTTCAAATATACTATGATATTTTACATGCTTTTAAATTGTGTGCAACTTCTTTCTCTCCTATTACACAGAAGAAAAGGCCAAAATTTTAATCTTTAGCCCCTTGTTATTTTGCCAAACCATATGGTTCGACTTCCATTTTCCTCTTGGATGGTAGCATGGCAGGCTATGGTGCAGCTAATTATGAAACTCCTTTTCTTGATTTCTCTTTCCAAGATAGCTTGCCTACAAGTTACACTAGTTAGTTACAGTATTTGCACCTTAACATCAGGTATCTTAAATTCATTAATTCAGGAACCTCTATTTGTTGGGAGCTTATCCTTTTCACTGTGATCACAGTAGAAAAAAGGTGACTCTGATGGTTAAGGGATTGAAAAAACAGGCTGCAAGCTCCTTACATAAGGAACTGTAGTGTTTTTTGGTTGAGTTTTGACAGTTATATAAACTACGCACTGCACAGAATAAGTAGTCAATTTATATTTGTGAATATCAAAGTAGATAGTAAGTTAATACAGGTAAGAAACAATGAGAACCTTCAGTAACAGACTACCAGTGGTGAGGGGACCTGCTGATGAGATATAAAGGAATTAGAATTGACAGGTCTCGATACGCAATTTAATGGTTCTCACATCATGTCTTTTCCCCCCAGCAATGATACACTGTAAAACAAATGTGCCCGTGTTTAAAAATGCAACTAATATTTATGTTTGCATATGTACACATCTCTCAAAGGCGCATCTCTCTTTGCAGAACATGGAAAAGGAGCTTAATTATCTAAAAGAGAAATTATATGGAAATGTAAACCATTCACTCCATAAATAGCACAAGAAACATCTGTGAATTGGGGTGCCTGGGTGGCTCAGTTGGTTAGGTGTCTGACTTCGGCTCAGGTCATGAACTTGCGGTTCATGAGTTCGAGCCCTGCGTCGGGCTGTGCTGACAGCTCAGAGCTTGGAGCCTGCTTCAGATTCTGTGTCTCCCTCTTTCTCTGCCCCTCCCCTGTTCACTTTCTCTCTCTCTCTCTCAAAAATAACTAAGCATTAAAAAATTTAAAGAAGTCTGTGAATTACTGTAATATTAGAACCTAAATCTGAACAAATGAGACAACTGATTATATAGTATGTGTTTTTATTGTCTAATCCCACTATTTATTTTAGTCTTTTAAAAAAAAATGTGTGATGGGGTACACCTGGCGGGCTCAGTCGGAAGAGGATGTGACTCTTCATCTCAGGATTTTGAGTTCGAGCCCCACATTGGGTGTAGAGATGACTTAAAAAGAAAATCTTTAAAACAATGGGTGAAGGGTATTAAGGAGGGCACTTGTGATGAACACTGCGTGTTATATGTCAAGTGATGAGTCACTAAATTCTACTCCTGAAATTAATATTACACTATTGTGTAATATTACCTAACTAGAATTTAAATAAAAACTTGAAACAAAAATACATTTAAAAAAAGAAAAAAAAAAACCCCTCATTTTCCCCAATATTGTTTTAAAGTAAAATTAATACAGATACTTATACTTTGTTCTCTTAAATTTTAGTTCAATGTCAGTTTATTTATTTTAATTCAATTTACAGTTGTTAAGTTTTAGGTAGGTACCTCCTTTTCCTTAGGCCTCATGCTTCCATGTGGAGGGAAATTTATTCAAGCAACGCTCCTGGTCTCTTTCTACCCTTTGCCTCAGTCTACCCCAAGAAAGGAGGACTGGCTTATAAGATCAGTGACTATGTTAAAGAACAGGTAACTTAGTCCTTTCTGGATTACTCCTCCAAATCAAGCTACCTACAAATGGTAAACTCTACAGAACACAAACCTATGAAGTAGCTGTTAAGATGTAAGGCCTGGGCTTGAACCTGTCTTATGGTTCTGTGAATCTGGCTGATTCTAGGGTGAGTTATTAACAAACTTATAGACCTAAAGTTACAGTTTCTAAACTTGTTCATTGTATTTATGGTGATAATTAGATCTCCCTTCTTCTAGTTCTTGGGTCTAGCTCACAATTAGACCCAAATTTGGGAGCATAAAATAGAGTGTATGTTTTAATTTCCCCAAATCGCCTAACTGAGCATTTACTAAGTAAAAAATAATAATGCTATCACAAGAGATGGCAAGGACAAATAAGAAATGATCCCTGTCCTCCAGGAATACAATATAGCAAAAGAAGCAAATACCCCAATAAGTAAAATATAATATGTTTTAATAGAAATATATAATATTATGTGGGCTCAGAAAAGAAAGTAAATAATTCTGACTGACTAAAGGGAAAGGGTAGTATAAATGGGTTTTATAAAAGCTATGGTTATTAGACCTAAATTTTTGAAGAATGAATAAAAATTTTAAGCAGACAACAAAGGAAATGGCATTTTAATTTTAACGGATAGAAAACTTGAGACAAAAAGGAATAAATACCATAAATAAAGCTCATGAAAAAATTAATGGGGCAAAAGTGACAAGGGAAGGGCTATAATATATTTCAATATAATTGAGGTAAGGGATCTGTTTGGGAGATTCTGAAAAGAGAATTGATAAGATTTACTGATTCACAGTGTAAAGGAGCAGGAAAAATGCTTTCAGATAATGTGCCTTCTATATGTCAAAGGCATGCTAATAAGAGGAAAATTTAGAAAGAGAAAGTATTTTGCTATAAAAGGATGTAAGGGAGCGGCACCTGGCTGGCTCAGTTGGTTAAGTATCCAACTCTTGGTTTCAGCTCAGGTCATGATCTCATGACTCATGGGTTCGAGCCCCGCACTGGGCTCTGTGCTGACAGTGCAGAGCCTGCTTGGGATTCTCTCCCTCTCTCCCTCTCTCTCTCTCTCTCTCTCTGCCCCTCTCCCACTTGTGCTGTCTCTTGTTTCTCTCAAAATAAATAAAATAAACTTAAATTTTTAAAAAAAGATGTAAGGGGAGATAACGAATTTAATTTAGACATTTTGATGTACACAAATGGCAACTTTTAGAAATTTAGACCTAGCACTCAAGGGAAGGTTCTGGCCTGGTCAATTACAGTGGAGTGTTGTCTTCATATGTACTAATTAGAAGGGAAATTTTTGATAGAAATATAATTTCAGTGACAGAATGAGTGAGGCAAAAGAAAACTGAAGATGGGAGCCAGGAGAACGCTGATCAGTGTGGGGTGGGATAGGAAGAGAAGCCTGCAAGAGGAGACTGTGTCATAACCGAGGCCTAAGAAAGAAAATCTGTGGAAGGTACTGAACAGATTAGAGGCTCAAGTGACTGGGTGGTTAATGCAACACATCGCAAGATGCTTCTGGACAATTGGGGAGCCAGTGTAGTTCATAGAGGAATTTCAGCATAGTGGCAGAGCCAGGGTAAGGAGTAGAAGTCAGACTGCAGGATTTACTAGGAAGTTAAAAAATGGAGGCAATAAGTATAGACTATACCATTTTATGATCCTTCACTAAGGCTGTGAAGGGTCAAGGAAGAAGATAAAACATCCCAGAAAAGTAACTGTTCTCCAGTAGCTCTAAAAATAAGTGCTTCTGAACATTTAAGTAATAATTTGTTTTAAAATCTGGGAAAGAAAAGGTTAATGGCAGGCCTATAACTTACTCGTTCCCAAACAAGGAACAAGGGGGAATGAATGACCTCAAATAGACCCTCAATAAAGATGAAGGAAAAGCGAAACCGCCTTAACTAAACTTTCTTATAAATATTCAGTGGTATTTGCTAATGAAAAGATAAAAGAGTGTCCTGTATTGGACATCTTTAGTAGGAAATAGTCTTTCTAGAACTTTCACTGTAATTTTAATTTCTTAAGCATGACTAGATTGAGCAACGGGGTAATCCATAATTATTTTTGTTATTTGTGTAATCAACAGAATATATAATGAAGACACTCAAAAACTGAAATGGCTTCCTTTGCAAACAGTGCTTCTCATGCATTAGTTAGCCTGGGCCAAACCATCCTAATTAAAGGAGAAAAAATGGATCTGGTGGTTTGGGACTCCTTCAAGAAAAGAATAGGTCACCAGTGCCTGGTGCTCCTTTATCTGTGAATCATTAGTGAACTACAGTGTTGGATATTGAGTCTGCTTTGACAGTTTCATTCTTTGCATTGACACAATACTTCATTTGTTTTAAAAGTGAGTGAAAATACTTCAGAAAAGGGCACTGAGTTGGTATAACTAAATACAAAACATTCATCAAAATGGTTTAGAATCGGCAACTTGTTTAGTTCATGAGGCTGTGGAAATTCGTTATTATCTTAAGTATATGAAATTATGTATAAACATTTTTCTCTAACATTTTATCTATTATGTATAAATTATGCATTAATATAAGAAGCTCTCTGCTCAGAGAGATTAGTAACCTGGAAAGCCCTCTAAATCTCTCTATTCCTACTCTCTGCACATCCTGTCTAGGGACGTTAGCTGCATTTCCTAAAGAGAACAAAGTCACCACTGTTGATACTATGATATTCTGCCTCAAAGCTGCTTATAGGCATGTGCACAAAAGGGCATCTGAAGTCCTTATCCTCCAAACCTGTAATAATCTACAACTTATGTAATTTTCTTGATAAAACCTACCTTACTTTATTTTCTTCTTGGCAATAAAGTTGACTGCAATAAATTAAAGGTCATTGATAATACCAATTCCTGCCCCTCTGTCTCCTTTAATTTTTTTAATGAAAAATTTCTTTGTATTAAATATATAGTGAATATAGATTTCAATCATATTTTTCTTCTATCAAAAGTAAGTACACTCACTTAAACTTCACTGTGACTGGTACAATAACTTGGTCAGAATATTTGTCTACAGGCTGATCTATTTTAAGAGTATTATATGAGAGGTTAAATAGACCAATATATGGATTTGTGAACCCAATGGCTTTAGTGCAAGAAGGGAACACATGCTAGATAGGCTTCAGCATAAGAATAAACCTGTGGTATCCAATACAGTAGCCACAATCCTCCAGTGTGTACTAAGCACTATGAAAACAGGCATGCAAAATATCTATACTTTTTAATTGATTATAAAATGATATGTCAGATATGTACTGGGTTAAAGTATTAAAATTAACTTCATCTTTTTAACATGGTAACCATAAAATTAAAAATTATAAATGTGGCTTGTGTTATAGTTCTATTAGCTAGCACCTATATAATGTTATGGTATTGTTGTATTCAGAATATTCTACTGACTTGAGCGTTTATGTCTTGTTTTAATACCAAACAGAAACATATAAGGAAATAAAAATAAGTAAAAAATATAAAAAGATTTTTCTTGCTACTCTTGTATTTACTTTTTTCTTGGGGGCAGAGAAGGAATATATAACAAAAGAGGGAAAATGGAACAATTTCAGCTGTGATTTTAGCATAGCCGATAGGCATTTCAACTAAAATTTCTATTATAAATATAAAAAATACAACATATAAGTGAGAGTCTACTGTTTTCTATTACAAAATATACAAATACAAAAGAATTAAAAATAAAAAAGTAAAGTTCTCAGTAGAATGTTATGACAACAGTAAAAAAAAAGGGGGGGGTGTGTATACCTGTACCTATTATTCAAGTCCAGAAATAAACAGCTCATAAATAAATAAACAGATTCAGTCTAGAGAGATTGCTAAAGAAAAACTTTAAGCAGCCTCTAAAGAAGAGAAGTGGTTACACGTTAGCATTACTAAACATTTTTTTCTTCAGGATTTGTAAAGAGGGAGTAAACAAATCTCTAGTGGCTGACTTCTAATTGAAAAGAAGTAACAATTACATCAAAAACTATCAATGATAACCAAGTTTACTGAGATAGAAAGTTCCACTACAATGGAAAAATAACCTGCTCAAAATTAGGAGACATTGTAATATAAAGACATTGAATACATCCGAATTATAATCAGATTTATTATCAATCAATTAAAAGTGTTAAGCAAAACTGTGTGTGTGTGTTGTGCATTTATTTTGTAAGGCATCACAAGATCTAAGATAAACATACCATTTTTTGTTGTCAAAATATAACTTACTGCAAAACATGATCTATATCAAAGAGTAGGTTGACTAAACAGTGAATACAAATTCACATGGGAAGTTTTCTACCTAAATGGAATTCTTACTTTAAGTTTGTGAAAGATTGTTGAAACCTACAAACACTATTTATCATTGGAACTAATAGGAAACTGATCCTCCCCCTCAGATAACTCACTGGACCTTATCACATTATCAGCATACTGAAGGCTCCCTGAGTAGTGTGTAAATAAAACCACTGAACAGCAACAGAAGGGAAAAAGCAGCAGCCAGAAGCAGTTACAAATTACATCACACCATTTGCAACAACATTCATGGAAATATGTGTATGTGTGCCCTCGGGCTGACCCACATACACATATCTCTAGGTAGACGTGTATAATAAGGGGAGGGGGAATGGAGACAGTTAGCAAAGTGAACATGAATGAATAAACCTGTGAGACTCACATGAAACAAAACAAAGTGATTGGAAAAAAAAAAACACTAGTACAAATGATAGGAAATTAAGAAAGTCTTTATTTTATACCTTTCTCGTTCTGGTGAATGCAAACTAGTATCTGGTCTCAAGCAGTTGGTACTAGCACTCCTAGCCCTGTCAAGGGAGGGCTGCAGTTCACTAGTGCCAGTGCATTGCATCCAGTGGTAGAAGAGAAAGACAAAGAAAACAAAGAAAGGAAGACCATGTTAGAGAGTAAAGCATAAAATAATGTCCCCTCTACATAAAATGTAGAATCACTGTGATTCAGTTCATAAGGGTGTGAGAGAGCTGACAGGATGGCAGTGCAAAATTTTGTTTAGAAAATGAAACTAAACAAAGTTTATGCTTGAATTGGGTTGCATAATTTTTTTAAAAGGGTCTCAGACTGAAAAAAAATGAGACTAAAATCACACCTTCTTATGAAAAAACTGGATACAAAAAGCACTAAAACAAAATGCCTAAAACTTCATTACCAATAACAGATGCCACACCAAAACAAAATGAAGGACATCAGAGGAGAAAAAATTTACAACTTGACTATTTTGGGTCACAACACTAGACAAGGGAAGTGGAAGGCATGACTTCCAAATGTTCTTACCTAACCAATATTTCATCAGTAAATCTCAATACTCTTGCGTTAAAGCATTCATGATGAAGGGGAAAGTCCTGTCTAGTCACTGACTTGGTTTTGGTATGTGCAGGCAGAATTGAGCTTCACAAATTAAAATCATCCAAAAAAAAATAATATAAAATTAATTATAATTAAAATCAACGAGCAAAACAACATAAATTACAAGACATCTAGAATTCTGATATTTGAGTAATTAGATTTCATTTAGAGAAGTAATCTAGAATTAATAAGTTTTATAATTAATTAAAGTTATTTTTATATATTATCATTCATTTAATATTTCTCTGCATATAATTACTTTCAAGAAGAAATGGTAGTGCTTTATTAATTTTTAAATTTGTTATTTTTAGTAGGCAAGGGATTCAGGATTAGTTTATAACTGGGACTCACTGTCATGACCCTTACCTGTAAATATTCCAGTGAGAACCGTTCTCTAATAAAGGCATCATAGGAGGTAATGTTTTATAGTGCCTACCAAAATGTCTGGAACGTGGCCACACAAACACGCAGAAAACAGAAAAATATACGTGAAGCAAATTTTACAAAGACACAAAAACAGTAGGAGACCTATAGAGCTAAAACTAAAGACGCATCTTTTTTTTTCAGAATAACCACAATAATTATGTGAATGTAGAAGAATTATTAATATATGTAATCATAGACATTTGTCTTCATAATTAAGATAAAGACTAAAAATTATAATTTAATTGCCTTAACTTGAAAAATATCTGCTAACAAACCTCTGTGAGTTAATCAAAATTAAATGTACTCTTCAACCCTTGATTTAATATTATACCTGCTTCTATGGAAATAAACAACTCAGAGCTAAATGTACTAACCAAATAATTTATGTAATTTGGGAATTAAAATGTGACTGACAGAGTTAACATTCTAGTAATTAGCAAAGTGCTGAGCAGCATGGCAGGAAGAAAGTTGGTCACAGCACCAGACTACAGAAAAGGAAGGCATGACCAACACATCAAGTGACTGCAGTGGAGGAAATCCTTCCCATTTATTGGCTTCTGAATCCATATCCAACCACAGGTAAAAGTTATCACTGGAAATCAAATGGGATGGGCAATAGATGCAGATGAGAATATGTATTTTGATTTGGAAGAAAATGGCAGAACAAAGCCCGAATTCATCTGAATTCTTTTAAGATCTATGGGGGTCTGTACTACACCAAAAGCAAACTAGCTCCAGTTAATTAATTTTATTGATAATTTAATAATGTTTCGACAAATTTAATTGCTGATTATGAAAGTCCCTAGTCTACTTCGGCCTACATTAAAATACAATAAATAAACACCCCACACTGGTTTACTCATATTTATACTACGACCAAGTCAAAGGAAATCTCTTAAAGCTTCAGTTTAAAAATATTTTAGAGTACCATATTTGAACACTAATTGAAGGCAAATTTTACTGAAACTAAGGATTCTGTCTGTTTCACAGACAATAGAGTCTTCTTTTCAACTCCTAACCTTAGCAAAATATTTTTAATAACAGGTTGCTATATAACTTTTTAAAGCAAACGGTTCAAAAGAAGTTATTCAGGAACACTCTAACAAGGGTTAGCAAAGAAAGGAAACAGAATGGAAAATAGCATAATATTTATTTATAGTATAATGGTCTAAATTCCTGCTTTGGCTTTGCCACTTAATGATGGGCAGCTATTGAATTTTCTGTAGAACATTACTTTCTTGGGTTGTGTTTTTATGAGAAAATAGTTTAATGGTTAACTAAATAAATAAATATTAATCATTATAAATACTAAATAATAATTATAAGTTATAAATATAATAATTGGATATTATATATTAATTATAAAAGTAAATAAATAGGCAAAAAAAGAATTAAACAACATGAGACAGGTTTCTTTAGTATATGACTTTAACATACTGTGCATCTTAAATCAGTAGGGAGGGACTGCAATTTGCAAAGTTTCCAGAATCTGTTTGACTCACAAACTCTTTTATTGGCACAGCACCAACTCCTCAGAATCTAATTTTGGAAAAACTAGTTTGGTGGAAAATGTCCATAGACCTGATTTTGAATCTTTGCTCTGTTACTTATAAAATTAAACTTTCTCAGGATCTTTCCTCATCTGTAAAATTAGGATAATAACATTCATATCATATAATTACTGCCAGGGAATTGAGATAAAGCATATTAATGATAACACTATGCTTGGTGGCCAATGAATTTTATTTTCCTTATTTGCTAGAAAATAGCAAATTCTCAAATTTTATTCTTAAAATTCCAAGGTAAATATGATGTATTTTGAATATAAGATTGTACAAAATAATGAAATTACCGGTATATCATACTTTTCATACCTTGGTATTTCACCTTTATAAGTAGATAATATGGGAAAGAAAAAAATATATTTATCTGTGCTGATTAGACTATTGGTCTAAATTTATTTTGTTTTGTGTTTGTTTTTGTTATTACAGTTGTAGTCAAATAAACAGGACTATGAGAAAAAAAAACAACCTTTCTGAATTTGGAAACACATTGTTCCTACTAACAAGTTGTCGGAAAGAACAAGTAATAGTAAGCCTGGGCAGCTGAGCATTATAAAGAATTTGCAATAATTTTTTACATTTCTCAGTTCATATTTTTTCCCTAGTTCACAATCATAACTAATATTTCCTCATTTTTTTCCTGTGGTGCTACAAGCAAACATGGAAGCAGTTATCAGTAGGCAAATTATATATATATATATAAGTTAAAACAATTCTTATTAGCATGACCATGTTTGCAATACTGAGCAGAACCACAGTTCCATGTAGACAAAATAAATCCTGTATTTGACCATGTACTGCAGGTGCTTCAGTTCTAGCTCTTTCCTTCACTTTCCTACTTTTTTTGTATTTGAAAGAATCTCTGTGTTGTTGGTTTATTTCACTGACTTTCTACTTCTTTACTTTCTATTAACTCCAAATTGACAATAAATATTTACAGACTGCATTCTATGAGTAACCTGTAAGAGATTTATGAATTAACTTATTTATTCTGGATGTGAAATCTAAGATGTAATGAGATGAAAATAAAGTATCAGGTTCTTAGCTCTAGTTTACAGGAGAATATTCCATCCCCTTTTCTTCTCATCTTTAAAGAAGCATCCTATTGTTTGTTACATGGTTTTAGGAGGAAGTCTATATTGCAACCCTTCTGGACTGGTGGCGGGATGGAAGGAGGGAGGATTTATAAATTAAAGGTCAAATATTCTCATTCTTTATCAAGAAGGAAGCTGATGCTCAGACAGCAAAAGATTTTATTAAAGGTGAAGGTTTTATTAAAAGCAAACAGAATATGTGGGGCGCCTGGGTGGCTCAGTTGGTTAAGCGTCTGACTTCAGCCCAGGTCATGATCTCATGGTTTGATCACTGAGTTCAGGTCCTGCATCAGGGTCTGTGCTGCCAGCTCAGAGATTGCAGCCTGCTTCAGATTCTGTGTCTTCCTCTCCTTCTGCCCCTCCCCTACTTGTGCTCTCTCTCTCCAAAATAAATAAATAAACATTTAAAGAAAAATAAATAAAAGCAAACAGAATATCAACAATAGTAGAACCCAAAAGGAAATTTTAAAAAGGCTAAAACAAACTTATAATCACGAAACAATAACACTGCCATGCACAGATCAGACCTCTTGTGACTAGACAGGTATGTGTGCGTTGTTGGGGGGGTTGGGGTGGGAGCTGCTCCCTGGTGAGCATTTAGAATTGTAATTGCAGAAATTGGTTCCTCAGTTTTAGGAATGTGTAAAACAGTTCCACAGAGGCTCATCAGTCTCTGGATTCTGAATATACAAACAGAAAAGCAGTCTGTCTGGATTAGAATTAAAATAGTTTTGGAACCTTTCCACAACCTCCAATAAAACAAAACAGATTTTGAAGTAATTTAACATATTTGTCATCATACCGTTAAGGGAGAGAAGAAAGAATAGTAGAATGGAAAGAGAGTCATCACACACAGTTACCATTACCAAATCCCTGTATTTACCTGGTAGTATGGAGGCATTCTGCACTTCGTCCTCGTTTTGCTCTGGGCAGCATAAGAAGCTCACTGCACAGACAGGATGGGTGGTGAATGGAACAGATAAATCATGAGGCATTAAATGACATGGGTTATGCCAATGGTATGCCGATGAAAACATGAAAAGGGAAGAAACCAGATTGTCTGCACTAGCATATTTGCTTGAGAGGTTAAACAAAAAGAAACATGACAGTATTTTAAAAAATTTAAACAATAAAGTACAAACATTATGGTCAAAGTCCTAGCTGTTGCTGATTTGCTATTATATCTCTAAGTGAATTTACAGTATATTAAGACAAAACTAAACTAAACCTTCCCCAAATATGACATTAGAAATCTAATTACAATTCCAGGTACTTGGATGTTTTAAAGACCTTTGAAAGGACTATACATCTGGCCTTTCTGATGCTAACTGGAACCATAAGCATGATAGTCCTCTTGGTTTCTATAGCCACTAAAAACACAATATCACATATTAGGGTTTTTTTAACCAATCATGAATATACTCAATTAGAATTGTTTTATTTTAAAATTGATACTTTTTCTAACTCAAATTAATCTCACTTTATTAAATGCCTTTGTCAAGAAGTCCTTTTTTCCATCCTCACCTAAAATCATAGTGGACTCAATGAATGTTGACAAAGTGACTCTCACTCAACTTAACTCAGGCTGAGCAGTGTGGAATCCTATTCCTCCGAGCAGTTCTTGTCTTAGTACCCAATACGGCTCCACTCTTGAAGGTCATAGCATCACTTCCCACAGTAGGATGACAATAAAGGGTTAAGAAGCCCTACTGAGTTTTATGTCAACTACATGGCAAAAAATCAATCATCAAGCACCACTGTATCATTTCCCTACTCCTTCCTGAAAGTTTCTACACTTTTAAAAGCCAGAAGAGGATATTCAACAAGGTGGGTATCCTAAAACCTTACTTAAGATTACAGACTTGTGGTCTAGCATATGATACAGTTATGTGGTTAGTTTGAGAAAAACGTCTACAGGCATGTAGAACAATAGAGTTGTAATGTAGATTTTCAGTAGTTGTGTCCAGGAAATAGGTGTTCATATGAGAAAATCCATCTCGATTATTTTGTACTTTATAGAAATACATTTATGAAAATTAGGTATATAAAAATATTATTACTTAAGTCCTCACAGAAACTCTGCAACATTAATTCTTTCAGATGACCTGTATCCAAAATTGTTTAATAACATAAAAAACATATTTTTATAATTACATAAATAACATCCCAAAGACTGCATCCCACAAAATAGAAAATACTTGAAAATTGCTTCAGTGGGCTTCCTTCTAGAAGTTAGAAACAACAAACTATACATTTTAAACTGGCTAAACATAAATTTTTATCTGTAAAAAAATGCACATATTATGACAATATAAAGTTAGCCAAGTATTTCTTAGAGTTGCATTTCTATTAGATTATCCTAAACAGTTGTTCCTTGAGAATTCAGTTTTGAGTGATTACTTTTACTTTCTAATGTACTATGCCAAGATATCTTATCATATATTGAAACAGAGCAAACAGAAAGTTATAATGTTGAGATTGTAATTTGAACAAATACCTGTCTTGTTCTGATAAATACTGACTATCCACATCTCTGGATCTGTGATCAACTGGACTTCGGGAGGCATCATGGTGTCTGGTTGGAGAACGTGACCTTCTTGTTGGATGAATTTCATCTAAACTCCTAAAATGATTACAAAAATTCGTATATATCAAAGTGTATCATCTTCCCAAATCAGGCAGACAGACTAATGGGGAAAATTTGACAGTAACTGGTAAAAAACTGGCATGGCTTAAAAAGTGTTGGCATCATAACCAAATACATATTTTATCAATGAGCTAAAGGTATTTATTCTCTGAGTGCTCTGCCAGAGCTACATTTCTCCAACCTGCTTTGTACCTCTGTCAAAAAGGACCATAATTTTCATCTACATATTTAATTAAAGTTTCAGAAGTATGTTTCAGGATAAGATAAAATACAGTACTACATTACTTATGCTTTATATAGTTTTTTAAGCATTTAAAGTGCTTCAAAGAGACAATTCTAAATTTCTTAAAAATACATTCTGCCTCTTAACCTCTTCCTCTTTGCCATTTCTCTCCACAGGTTATTCACTATCATACAATTTTTCCTAAAAGGAGAGAAAACTAGCAAACAGAATACAAGACAGTTATTAAAAAACTGTGCTTGGGACATAAACTTCCTCAACTCCCTGGAAAAAAAATTTATTGAGATTCAAGAATAAAAAGACATTTTGCCTATAAATGATTCTGAAGGAAAGAACCTCACTGACCAAGCCATACTTTCATTTCAGTAATAGTCTTGTGGCAGCTTACATTGTATTAAAATTAAAAAGTACTGTCAGAGACACTAAGCCCATCTCAAAGCCTACCTCTGTAATGGCACATTTGGTAAACGTGAACGCGGCCTTCCCTGATCATCGCCGCGGTGAGGAGATACTGAACGTGAGCGGTGATGAGTTGTTCTTTGCTGTTCTGGCACAGTTAATGTTGTAGATTTACTTTCTCTAGCACTAGACCTATAACCTACTGGCAAGAGCACACACAAAAAATCAGTCAGTATTCTTCTATAATGTAAATTTTAATGTGGAAATATCAGATTATATCTAAAGCATCCACTGACCTACAAAAATAAATGCCATGCAATCAGTATTATTAGCCTTTCTCTTCAAAACTATTAAGTATACGTACACAGAGTGTAACATATACATGCATAAAAACAGGCTACAGATTTGTTCAAAGGTACTACGGAGATACTGAATATGAATATGACAGTTGATGCCTCAGACATTATGATGAGTTAGGATAATATTTTAATTCAAAAAATGAATGCTAGTGATTTTTCAGCAACCCAAATCAATCACTTGACAGGGAACTATAGTTAACAGACAAGTCAATGCTTAGAAATTTGGTGTCTCTTTAAATGTTATTTGAATTTTTCTTCCACAGGATAAACTATTTTAGTTGGATTTCAGATGGCTTTGCAAATAAGAAAATGAAAATGTCATCATATCAATTTTAGTTAACAAAGAAAAGCAATGGATCTTCACTATTACAAATACTGACTGAATTTTGCAAACTACATGTAACACTTCAATTTTCAAGTGAAAATACTGTATGGATGGAGATGACTATGGCAACAATGGAGAGAAAATTAACCCTCCTATAGAAACGATCATCAAATCTACCTCAGACACTCTGAATCTATTCCACAAATGTGTTAGTAACATAATTAATACAGTTAACATAACTGCAATTAGAAATAAATTCTAAAATTCAATCACTCTTGAAACAAAAAGGTTTATATCATCTCTGACTTAAGATAAAAGAGCAATCCAATCTCAAATCCACAGTAATAGTTTAATTTTTTTTGCAAGCATCATTGTGTGCCATTATTGAAAGGGAAATAAAAATTCTGTGGCCAAAGGAAAAGTGATTATATTTACAACTACATAAATGTACATGAAATATGAAAACATTAAATTTAACTGGGCAGTTTGAACTGTTCATTTTTTTACTTGATAACTCCTACATTATTTTAAAATATGCCATGAAACATCATTATTAAAGGCAGACTAAAAATCCCCAACAATTTATTTTTTGTGATTGTACGATCTTTTAACTAAGCTTAAAGTATAAGGAAGGTCTTTCAATATTTTGTAAAGTGAAATTTGGCAATATTGAGATCAAAGAAGCTCAACTATTCTGTCATTCTGAAAACATCAGTATAATGACCAAATAATATAACCATAAATGTTATAATTTATAATTTCATATACTTCATTTTATAACAAAAATCATAGCAATTAAGCTATTATTTTGAGTTTTGCATAGGAAAGTTTCTTTGTCATTGTTCAGTTGTATAAATTGCAATATTAAGTCTAGAAAGAAACGAAATAAATTTACGTGTAGTGAATTTATTTCACAGCTCATTATAAAACATAGTGGTTATTTTTAAAGATAATTAATCCAAGGTCAGAATTACATAAATATTTCAAATTACCATTTGTTATCACTTGACAACGTTTTGTATCAATTACATAATAATTATGGAAGGTCAAAATTGAATTGGGAGCACCATTTTAAGATTTCAATGAATATTCATGTTATATAAATAAAACTTTCATATTTGATATAATTAATTACTATACAATAACTTAATCTTGTTTGAGAAGGATATAAATAATTTTTTTTCTCTGGGTTCTTTGTATTTACGTACAAAGTAAGATTTTTTGTTTATCCTAATTTGTATTCACAGTTGTTGCTGTTTTTTTACCTTTTAATTTGTTTTATTATTTTTTTAATATAATTTATTGTCAAAATGACTTATATACAACACCCAGTGCTTGTCCTAACAAGTGACCTCCTCAGTGTTTTGATGCTTTTCAAGATAACTTGGTTTTCATTGTATTATGTTTAATTTATTAATGACAACACATATTCTAACTTCAGAAAACATTGGGAGGAAACTGATATTTTATTCTCATTTCAATGTTTTAGTTGACACAAAGTTTGTTTGTTTTTCACTTTCTGTATTTGCAATAATGATCAGAAAAGTTGAGATCACCACATGTCTTGCCCCATATAAGGGAATTCTGTATATGATTATTTTTATTCTTCTTAAGCAGCTAAAATCACTTATCTCAAATAACAACACAATTAAGATAAAGTTAATAAAAAGTAGCTCTGAATGTCTCAGCTAATTTCAAAATCTTAGATTCCCTAAGTGGAGAAACGTAGTAAGTACATCAAACAAGAGCACAGAACTCTGTAGTTCTAGAAAGGCAAGCATATTTTTCTAAAAAGAAAATTAAGGTTCAGCTGTGGTAGGACATTTTTAAAATAGGTTTTGTGGGACGCCTGGGTGGCTTGGTCGGTTAAGCATCGGCCTCGACTCAGGTCATGATCTCACGGTTCATGGGTTTGAGCCCCGCGTCGGGCTCTGTGCTGACAGCTCAGAGCCTGGAGCCTGCTTCCGATTCTGTGTCTCCCTGTCTCTCTGACCCTCCCCTACTCGCGCTGTCTCTCTCTGTCTCTCAAAAATAAATTAAAAACATTAAAAAAATTTAAAAAAAAAAAGAAAAAGAAAATAGGTTTTGTGGGTGCCTGGTGGCTCAGTCGGTTAAGTGGTCAACTCTTGATTTTGGCTCAGGTCATGCTCTCACATTCATGAGATCGAGCCCCATGTCAGGCTCTGCACTGACAGCATGGAGTCTGCTTGGGATTCTCTCTGCCCCTCACCCACTCATGCTCATGATCTCTCTCAAAAACAGAAAAAAAAAAAAGGCTTTTGAACTTTTTCTGGAAACACAGAACCAGAAACTTCAGAGTATACTGAATATATGCAGAACTAGTATTTACATCTAAACAAATTTCTCTTCATATTGGATGCTAGGAAATGTAGTAACAAATTTGTAGTTGACCTCTAAAAGCACATGAGAATTTATCAACATGCTTATTAACTTATCCCTTCACTTTATTTTAGTTGCTTGCCCTTATTTTGTCAGTTTCATCTTTCCTCTTTATTTAAAATGTATTGTATATTAATTGCTACATTGTATTTTTCACACCTACATATCTTTAGAAGCTACCATATGTCCATTTTGGGATCAATGGAAGCATATACCTGAAAATATAAATTAATGCATTATCTCTATTTTTAATTTATGAAGAGACCTCTGGAACATAACATATTACTTACTGGTTATTTATTTGTTATATTCAATTAAAAATCTGCCTCATTACTTTTTAAATACTAAATTAAAATGAGTATTATTTGAAATGACAATTTAGGCACTCCTATATCATAAAAGAGATTATATACATTTATAAAAGTCAATTGGTATTTCAGTAGTATGGAATAAAAATAATTTTAGAACTCAGTGGTTTTTGGTGGTATTCAAGCACTAATTCCACCTGTAGTGGGTCCCATAACTTCCCATTTTGGTAGCCGTGTGATCTCTCAGAAAACCATAAAAAATCACCATTTCAGTAATTTAGTATTTATTTAATTAACCGTTTATGCTTTCATCCATTTGCTATCCTGCCTCATCATTAAAAATATGAAATTTTAGGTGAATAAAATGTGAGAACAACACAATGAAGTAAATTCTATTTAGATGAGTTGGTAATGACAACATTAAGGCTGATTAACAGCAAGGATTCTTGTTAGAAAGGCTTGATGACTCTCCTACCAGGAATCATCTGATTCCTACTTAAATATGTCAATGGATTTAATGTACAATCACCTTTCCACTTCTAATTTTATAAAAAAATAATATTCTATTGAATGTTGTGCTAAAGTTTCTGTGGAGAATGTGTCTAAATATTATGATATTTTTATAAATAAACAAAACAGAAAACAAAACATTAAATTTTACCCACTATTATTTAAAACTCTCCCCATCTGCTTTCAAAGAGTATTATCTAAGAGTACAGATGGGCACAGCAGTAAGTTGATTGTTTTTAAGAATATTTGCTAATGTCATATAGTGATTAAATACTATATTTTCTATGAATTATAGGAAACAAATGAAAACTAATTTTAGAGAACTCTCCATCACTTCTTATAGTTTTAAAGAAGTTGTATGTGTCTCTCCAAATTGTAAATTTAGTCACTAGTGTGTAATTGGTCTAGTGACTTTACCAAAATCATTGTCCTCAAATTCAGTGCATCTCCATCTGAGAAATGACATAAATTAAGGGGTCATATGTCAATATTTTCCTAAGGAAATGCCTTTAGTAACTCATATTTATATGTCCCAACATTTTCACTTTACTTACTTCTTATTTGATATTTCCTTACTTTGTATTAGTAAATCAAGGAAATGACACGGATTACTGCCAAGGAAATTAGCCTTTACTACTCGGTTCTCTCAAATTTCTGACAAAAAAGAGTCAGATGAGAAACAGAGATTTGAACCATATAATGCCACAAAAATTTTTACTAACTTATAGAGTGACAAAAACATGTTGACTCAAAATGAATACTGAATCCTTCTAAAGCATTTCCTTATTTTAATACATACATACACATTCTAGGTATAATAAGTGGTAAACACATCACAAAAGCATTAAAAGTTAAGCCATGCTGCATGCAATTTTTAAATCCTGCCATGCACCTATCTCAGTATATTCCATGGAAGGCTACATTGTTTTCAGAAACAGATGAAGGAAAATCGTAGGCATATGATATAAAACACAGGAAAATGGAATTTTTATTTAAGAAAATGAACCATATCCTTTCAAAATGAAATTCATATTTTTACTTCTGCTCAGAGCATTGTGAAATAATGATTTCAACCTAGCTAGCCATGCTTCTAGAAAAGAACCTAAGTTAAGTGGGAATGTTAATGAATAGTTACAAGTACATTTTAAACTTTTTTTAATAATTTGGAACACAAGTCACCATGGAATAATATAATACTGATTTCTCTGTACTATAAATCTCCAGTTCAGTATCCCGAATAAGTTTGGAAATTGACAGTGAAAACAAGCATAAGAAGCACAGTGAAGCGGAGCCATGCTCTTCACCCACGCACCTGGAGGAACTACTCCAATACCATCATCAACCTCATAATCTGAGATGTCACTATCACTGATTCGTTGAGATCCTGCACAACAGTAAGGCAAACAGATACCTCTGTGTCTTGTTGGTTTATGAAATGTAAAGTACAGGGTCAAAAAAATTTTTTTAAAGCTAGTTACGTTACTACTAAATACTTCTGAACAAGAATACAACTTCTGAGCTGATAAAAAAAAATGTTTGTGATCCAAGGATAATGTTTTCTCAGTATTTTTTCCTTAAATCATTTGAGACATAGAAGGGCCGTAATTTCATACAGTAAGATTGTAATGTTTCAAATTATTCTTTTTTTATAGTTTATTGTCAAGTTGGTTCCATATAACACCCAGTGCTATATGGGTGCCCTTCTCCATGTCCATCACCTGCCTTCCCCTTGCCCCCTTCTCCCTTCAGCCCTCAGTTTGTTTTCAGTATTCAAGAGTCTCTCTTGATTTGCCTCCCTCCCTCTCCCTCTTTCCTCCACTTCCCCTCCCCATGGTTCTCTGTTAAGTTTCTCCTGTTAGACTTATGAGTGAAAACATACGGTATCTGTCCTTCTCTGCCTGACTTATTTCACTTAGCATGACACCCTTGAGTTCCATCCACATTGCCACAAATTGCAAATTATTCTTTAAGTATATACACTGTTTTCTACCCAATTAGGTGTCCTCCTCCGCAGTTCAGAGTGGATGGGGCTGGGTGGAAAGGTTAAAAGACTTTCTTGGCTGGAGTTCTACTGAGCTCATATTATTAAAAAAGGCATCAAGGTCCTTTATGAAACATTTATGTTTACCCTTCAAAATTAGCCATTATACTGCATTAAATATTAGCTTTGAGAAAATGATTGATTAGAGAAGCACTACTATGAAAAATTCAATTATATGAGGAACACAATTGTGTTCTAGATTACCAAAATGAAGCTTCTAAGTTTCAGCTGATTAATTATTTGGTCCAAAATCAAAATTTAATGGACACATGCAGAAAAGAATACTGTTTTTCCCCATTACCAGATGAGTAACAACAAACATGTACTTTATGATGTGTTTTTAAAAATGTTTCTTATGAATAACAATATTAAAAATACCCAGGAACTATAAGGTTATAAAGAACTTTATATGTAGCAACTCATCAATAATAACAATTACTTTACCAGTTAACCAATCAACAATTCAATCAGTACTGGGCAAAGAATGATAATTCAGAGTTTTTAAACTTTCGGCTCTGGAATCCCTCTACTGTACTATACATAATACTTTTATTAGGGAAATGTAGAAAATAGTTTTGCCAAGTCTATATAGATAAATATTTTTCTAATATTTTTATGTCTAATAAACATTTGAAAAAATCTTGAATGTTAATCTCTAATATGATCATAAATAATTTGGGTAACTAAAAATAACCTTAACTTACTTTGTAGTTTTTTGCTAGAGCTTTCTCCATGAATGTGTCGCCTTGGCATGAAAGGTGATGGCTGAGGCAGAGGTAGTGAAGATTCATCATGCGTCTGAAGTTTATACCAATGTGGCTCATCATCTAAAAGTGCTGTTTCCAATTCTATGAGGATCTGAAAGGGAAGTTCTTAAATCAAGCACCTTGACCAAAACGTAATATAAAAGCAATCATAATCAATACATATCACAAAAATTTCAATAGGCATTTGGCTTGAATCTTTACAATATACGTCACCTCTCCAAGAAATTCACTCTCTTCTTCTTGTACTCTTGGTTGATCCCACACAGTTATTTCTAACATCCGTTCTCTAAAATCTCTACGATGTACATGTGAATAGACAAATGTTTGATTCCATTTTGGTTCTAGTACTTTCTTTACCGTTTTAGTCCTCCTTTTGCTTTTATCACTGAAAAATAAGTTATGGTTTATAAATGAAAAAGCAAAATAAAGTATATGCTGCCATCTACTGTAGTGACATGTAACACCACTATTGGAATTTTTACTATTTTTAATTCATAACTTTTAACATTACAGTCTAAAAAGACCACAGAGTTTAATACTATTCTAATTTTAACTACAGTGTTAGCAGTAGTTATGATAATAGACATATATATACACAAAGGTACATTCCAAGTGATGTACAGCTATCCAAGACTAACAGATGTATAAACAAGGTAATGCAAAAATTTTTAATTGGTAAATTATTTTTTAAAAAATACAAGGCTTGAGGGATTTTTTTTCAGGGAGACAGTTTACTCCCTCATAGAGAATGATTTATTATATTTTAAAACTATATCACAGGTGTATGTGTAAGTTCAAACTCATCAAAATGTTCACATTAATTATGCGCCATTTTTGGTGTATCAATTTTACCTTGATAAAGCTTTAAAAAAGACATAAAACTATATCCCAGGAGACAATATTCTACCTTTACTATTAGTAAGAATTTTTGCATATTTTTTCTAAAATTATTCACTACCTTCTGTCTGGAAGAAAATACATTTTCACATAGGGATTCCTGGGACGCCCATCTACTCTAGTCGGTAAATCTGTTGCTTGCAGAACATTTACAATCAGCTGGTGTCCCACTTTATCATACCAAAGCTTCACCTGAGATTGATAAAGAAAGGAATTATTTGTACAAGCCTTAAGATATAATTCTACAAAAATACTATATTTGAAGAACTTTTGAATTATAATTATAAATACGATTTTTGAAAAGAATACAAATTTGAAAGCGTAACCACTTACAACTTGACTTTTCTCTTTATGTATTTTAAACATGACTTATAACCGTCAAGCCTATAGTGCTATACTCTCTTAGATCATGTTATGAAAATAAAACTGATAACAATTTCATTAAAAAGTAAGGGAAGAAATGGATATTGAAATAACTATCCTTGTTTTTAAATGCTAAGTGCCAGTATTTGGTGATTATAAATGACTTAATGACCTTTTTGTGGCTACATGCATTTTGTAGCACTATATGTCGTGGAAATAAAATGAGGCTTGGTGTATAATCAATTTACCCAAGTGATCTGGAAGAGATCAGGAAACCATTTTTTCATTTACTTTTCATAATTCACCTATTGCAGGTTAATTTTCATGAGATAAGGAGAAAAGAACAAGGAAGGCAGGAAGGTGCATTACATACCTTCAGCTAAGTGAAGGCCAAATAATGATATATTTACTAAGATTTCATAATACTTTGAATAAAGAAAAATGGAATGGCACACTGAAATAATATTGTTTTACTCCTAAACACCAGAACTTTAGCAGTCAATATATTTTTGCTGGCAGTAAACAATGTTAACATTATTATTATTTTTATTTAGAAGTTATTTTTGGTTTTGTAGTTAAGAACTGTGAGAGAAAGTTGTCTAATGGTAATGTATATATGGAACATATTTAATAGTCACTACAAGAAAATAAACTAATTTAATATAGGATTGGTCTTTAATAATGTAGGGCAGATTAAGGATTCAAACCTGATTCCATATGAATCCATATGTGTTTTCAATTAAGACCAGAGATGTTTTTCAAAAAACCAAATCAGATTTTTATCACTCTTGAAATACAGGTGGAGTGTTTCAGAGATTCACACACACAAAGATGGCAGGGAAGATAAAATAAATAGAAAGGACTATACAAAGATATCAATCTACTAAAAATAGAAGTTAAAACCAGGAATGGTTTTAAAAATAACATCAACCTTGCAGTTATCTTCTTTAATTAACAACAAGAGAAAAACAGCAAAAACAGACTATAGAAATCCATACATTACCAAAGGAGAAAAAGTACACTATTTACAGAATAGTTTGAAGCAAGTTTTCTTTCAGTTATGAATATAAATGTCCTATATTCTACCATAATCTACATAGTTGCGGAATTTCATAATGGTCAGCCATCACTTCCTTACTCCAGCTTTTCCCCACGTCATATGTAAAGCAATAATGAGAAAAACTGTAGCTTTTCAGAGTGATAATCAGATAATCAGATAGTGTTTCACTAAATGTCTCAAGAAAGTAAAAAGAGTATTTTAAAATTTTTTTCAGCCTCCAGGCTCATAAGGTTAATTAAGTGGAACATGATTTTCTGAGTTTCTTATATCTTACCAACTAACCTTGGAAACTCACACACAATATATAATGGATATTTTATTTACTTATGTTGTCATTTATCATTGAATGTTTATAACATCGGGGTATACTGTAGGCGCTCAATAAACATTTCCAAATAAATATATGAATAAAGACTAATCTAATAATTTAATAAATATATGCAAAATTGCTGAAATAGATTATGGTATTAGCTGACTACAAATATATAATAGGCTTCAAAAAAAGCCATGCATTTTTAAAGATGGACTCAGAACAGTGAGCAAATCCTAATGGTCCATAATATGGACAAAAAATACATACAGAAAGTTGTCCTGGCAAGACTTGGGGGGCATCTTTTAGAGCTCCAGGACTTGTTGGAGAAATAACAGAAATGGAAGGTCTTTCCATCTTCTGAGATTCAAAGGAACTTGAACCTAAAATGAGAAGAAAATAAGTAATTTGTAATAACATTTATAATATATGTATAGGAATAAATATTTTTTATAAAATGTTAAGTGCACCCATTATTTGTATAAAACCATAATTCAATACCATCAATAACGGTGGAACATACTTCCAATTGGATAGTCCTGGAAAATGATCATACTGTTTTCTTTGGTTAATTGCCTATTTTAAAAGTATTTACAATGAAATAATCAAATACTGTATTTATTTGTTTCAATTCATATTGGTTTTTTACATTTCTGGAGGGTATTTGTACAGTTTAGATTCTTGCTTAACCTCGCACATAGATAAAGGCTTCAGGCTTTAGTGATAAGAAAGATGGTACCTGTTATTTTAATTACCTTGGCCAAAGAATCATCTATTATGAACTGTCCTTGCTGAAAGTAAAATGAATGCACATATAATATCATTAATGAGCCACATCTAAGCCTAGAATTTACCGCTTTTAAAATAAGATTAACCATCTCTCTCAGTTTTGATTTTGAAATGTATCTCCTGAATGTCTGAGAATGCTGTCTCCAGTGATTCACCACAAGTAAACCACTTCATCTTCATGTGGAGGAGGCTGGCTGCCACTTGGTGAGGCTTTCCCCTCTTTTTTAAATAAGAGTTCTCTCTTCTCAGATCACTCTAAAAGTATACCTTGACACGATCCACAGTATAGAATGTCTACAGAATGCTATTATCCTAGCAAGTATAACCTTAAACCCACAGCTATTCAAAACTCTACTACACCTACTTATTTCCACAATCATACCTGACACTGTTATGCTGTTTTTAAATTATCTGTTAGTGTGCGTGTTTCCTTCACTAGAAGTCTAGCTCATGAAACTGAGCTGATTACCAATTAGACTGAATAATCCAGTATCATAATAAATTATTATGTACAGCAAACATAACTAGTACAGATTAACTGAACTTTGTGACGGTCCTGACTACTATGACACAGAGGGTATACTGCAGTAAAGATTTTTGAATAGCCACCACAAAAAAAGGGGGATAAAAAAAGAAAAATCTTAAAGTAGAACTTTGGGTTTCCAATGATTGTCATAGTTGTCAACTTCTGATATCATTAGAGACAACCTTAGTATAGTAATATCAATTCATTTATATCAAAGAACTAAAGCAAATGGTAAATCTTTATTCTTTAATTTCATTCTATATATATCATAGTAAGAAAGAAATCTTAAACTCACTGGACTCCAGTGGAGGATGGGAGCTCTCAGGGATCCGTGGAATATCACTAGAAGAAATTAGGGTATGGTGAAAATCCCATTAGCTAAATTATCCTGCCTGAGGCAATCACAACCACATGTATTTCAGTGGTGTGAACAATCCTTTTGGGTCTTTACAGATGTGGAAATGGACAGGAGTTACTATTAAGGCAATTACTAATATGCATGATTTTCAAACACCATACATACACACACACACACACGCATGCACACACACACACACACAAACTGCAATAAAAATAAGTTTTTATATATTTAACAACAAAACACTTCAACATGACAACAATCAGACTAATATTGTGGCTAAAATTACCACAATATTTTTACTACCAAAACAGCAGGTTTTGGAAATAAAAAATGTTAAAGGTAATACTTTATTTCAATTTTAGAAAATCAAAATGACACATTTTACAAATCAGTAATATGCTTTACAAACACATCTGAAAGAGTTTACTGAATGAAAGGGATGAAAACATTTCTTGATTATAAAATAATATGGTGAATATCATGGGCAAAGTTAATAAAAAGAAAAGGATGAATTGCTTCAGAAAATAAAAATGGTTCAAGCTTGCAACAAAAAAGCTAAAATATTTTATATATGTGAATATATAATTCATATACACATATATAACCCTATATAGAGATTTGTATCTCTATACTGAAGTTAGCTAAATATATGGCCATTTACTGTATGATTAGAAAGTGACTTGTGAGAACACCCACTCCTGTCACACTCACAAATTACTCTGAATAAATGTTTAATTATAACCTCAGCTTAATCCATTATCCACTGTGACCTTAAGAACCCTGGACCAGCTTGTTTTGGGAAGTGTACTGAATAGAACTACTTTACCTCTGGTTTTTCAAAGATAGTTTAGTATAAATTTAAGGAGATTAACAATATGCAAGTATTAACATGACATATTAAAGCAGACTGGAGTTAGTAGCAACAGATTTATTAGAATCATGTTAGAATATTATTTAAGCATTTCTAACCACTTACCTGTGACCTAATTTCATTTTGATTTTGATTTTTCTTTGGACTATTGTGTGTGTGTTGGCAGGGGCGGAGGGGAGGAATAGAAACAAAAAAAGTTCTCTGATTATTTTCTGGACTCCTCATTTTCACTTTTTGTGCAAAGTAACTTTCATAACCACTTATAATTCATACTTCTTACAAAGGTAATACATCCTGTGTTATGTATTTTATAAATATCATTTTTTACATATTTTTATAACTAGTAATTTGTATAAGTATTTTATATGATAATTAAGTGATTAATTTGCAACACCTAAGACACCAACTATTTGAAGAAACCAACTATTTCTCTTCTGCTATCATTTTCTAAATTTATCTAGGCAAATAAAAGAAAATTTAAAAAAAACATAGAAGCAGTAAATTTTTAGATAGTTCAACTTTTTGAAAATCAGCCTCAAAGTCAATTATGAAAATTAGAATTTGGAACTCTAAATCCAGGTACAAGCTTTGGATTTTTTTGTGTCTGTGAAAGAAAGATTGTGGAGAAGTTGTAAAAAAATTTTTAAAGTGATTTTGAATCAAAATTTTATAATGTTAATTGCTTCAGTAATATTTTCAGGAATAAATTTCCACATTGACAAACATGCCTTCTTAATTAGTTCTACAAGGTGATAGAATAGTTCTAATACCAGTTATGAGCCAAGAAAGTTATATCTTGTAGGCTGGCAAAAATGGTCCTTACCTCAAGATACCTAAGATATTTCTTAGACCATGGTGATCAGTGCACATGTAAGTTATATTTGGAATGATTTGCAGAATTACTATGCCACTAAACTATGAACAAATTTTGCTTTCTGCTTTAAAATTATAGAACTACATTAAACATAATTATTAAATATAGCTAGAATTATTCTAGGATTCTAATAATTTCTCTGTTACCTGGAAAGTTGATGCCAGATTTGTTTTTTAAGTAAAATCTTTGCATTCTACATTTTTATGACAATTTAGGGTTTGACTGTACAAATTATATTTTTTTAAATTATTTTCATACAAAAGTTAAAATAATGAAAATGTTATTCCAGTCCACTTTAATTGTCTGTTAGTTTTTTTAAAGTTATCATAAATCAATATTTTAGTTTATTACTTTTAAACCACTACATATCTGAAAGTATTTGGCAATGTGTACAATGCTTGATTTTAAATTTTTTGAAACTTTTGATTCATTTTCCAATTTACTTACCTCTTTTCCAGCCTCATATTTACCTGAGCACTAGAACACATGTCATGTAAAACTAGAATAAATTATAAAGTGTTGCTATTTTTAAAAAATTTGCATGGAAATGTACAATACTTTTGCAAATGTCTTCAATGTTTACCCTTAATAATCACCACTTAAAATTGTTTAAAATCTTGCTTTTATTTTAGAGTTTATATATATTAATATTATTCTTTGAAATATGTGACCATACATGTTCAGTCCTTTGAAAATTAGGATAATTATATTTTCTTGTATGTTTTGCATTGACATATATACATGAGGACAACAACAATTTAAGGCTATTATTTTTTCAACATATGTCCTGAATTAATGGCTCTATAATATTTTAGAGAACAGGGAAAAAAAGAGGGATTTATTTCCAAAAATATATTCAAACATTAAGCCAATTATAATGAGATATTTCAAAATGTCTTCTAAAAAAAATTACAGACTGGCAAAAAGAATATTCTGGACTTTGTGGGTTAGCCAGGAAAAGCTAACATGTGGGGGACCCTATATACAGATTTAAAAAATTCCCATTGGCTATAGATAATTAAATTATGCTAAAAATAAAAGTTTAAAAAATATTATACCAATTATTATGATGAATATTTTAAAAACTTAAACTATTTCAAACTCACTTGATTTTAAATAAAAGTGGGCACTACCCATGGGTAAAAATATAGAAAAAATATTCTCTCCTTAGTAAAATAATAAAAAGTTCATGTAGACGTGGGACAATTACTATTTTAAATGTCGTAAGAAGATGAGTTATTAGTGACTCCCTTTAAGGAAATACTACTCATTAAGTTAAATTACTAAAAATAGGTCTGCCATTAAAAGAAAGTATTTTTAGTTTATATTTCACTTCTGAGAAATATGTATCAATATATTTTGATACCACAGATGTTAAATTGTGGAGCTTCTAAAATGTAGTGAAGAAAATTAAGTATTCAAGTTTAAAGTATTAAGAAATTTAAAAAATATAAAATGTATGCCCATAATTGAAGAAAAACTATCCATGTTATTAACATGTACTATATGAATGTATAAACTTCTTTTTAAAACCCTGCTAATACATGTAATTTACTAAACTTAAGAAGTAAGTTTTTTTAGCCTTACCCAATAGGCCTTGAAACAATAATTTCAACTTGAGGTTCTGATTTTGATTCTAAAATAATGTTGTAAACTTCTTCATTTGTAGCTCCCGGCAGGGGTTTACCATTCCATTCTAGAACTTCATCCCCTTGAATTTAAAAAAAAGGGTATTTTTTTACCTTATATATTCTGTTTATTTTTCTTATCTTTTCTCTTTTTTAACAAAGAAATGCAAAACATATACAAATAGTTTAATTGTCTAGGCTCTGCTCTCAAAAGCAAATTGACTGACATATAATGTCAGCTGAATGGTTCTTCTAAACACTTTTTTCTTTTCTTCTTTCTTTTTTTCCTTTTTCTTTCCCCCAAAGAATATTACTGGTCACAGGAAACAGCACAATACAAAACTATCTTTATCTTTTGAAATACACCAGAAATAATATAAAAAATAATCTCATGCTATGGGATGGAATTAGCACAGCCTATTTGGAAACATTAAAAAATAATAATTAGCAGCATGTCCTCCATATAATAAATGCAGGCAGCTCTATATGTGAAAGATTCTTATTTAACTCTGGATAAATCCTCCTTTATTTTTTGTTGAAATAGCAATTAACATTTATTAGCATGAATTTTCCAATTATAAGTCATGCTTCATTATCTTCACCAGACGCACAACAGAATAAAAATGCATGAAAGGATTTGAATCCATACCCATAGGGCAACGCAGGTAGCTATGGCAAAGTTACAAAGCAAGCAGATGTAAAACTGTTGCATGACAGTTAACCCACTTCCAGATGTTCATAACACACACATTCTATACATAATATATATTGTGAGCCTTAAAGTAAAATTAGAAAATATTTTTAAAATAATAAAAAATTAGGATAGTACTCATTCTTTGTTAAATATTCTAAGATTAATCAAGGAGAATAATATAATGTTAAAATAAATGAGCTAATAATTTATTGATATTTTAACTAGGGATTTTACTATAGATCATTTGGGAAAAATTGTTTATTTTCATGAATATTTAGAGCAGTTTTAGATCCCAAATGGTTCTCTGCACAGTACCCTTCAATTCACAATAGCAGGCTCAGCTGAAATATCTCAATTTCAATGATACTTTGAAGTGTCTTAATTTTATTGTTTCCGCTCATCTTATTCTCAGTGCCTGTAATGCTTTAGTAGCTAATATATGATGAACTGATGGATCAATATGATCATTATATATACATATATGAAGCTAACTGTAAACATAAGATGTTTCAGTTTTTAGGTAGGTCTTCTAAAAGAAAAGTAGAAAATTTTTGTTTTGCTATGACTATTTTAAAGTATTTTTCCCTAAATGTTTGCTTACTCAAAAATGAAAACTAAGTATTTAAAAAGCATATAATGCTGCTTTGGTTTGATAAAAGAGTATGGTTAGTATTAATAATTAAATGACTTCTAATAGTTTGATCTAAGAAGTTACACAGCAAGGTGTTTTAAATAGGCAATGAATATACTTCAGTGTTAAAAGAAATAAAATATAATTACAAATTTAACATATATTCAGTCTTTTAAATTTGATGAAGAACTAACTTGACAATAAACTTTAAAAGAAAATAAATAAATTTGACCAAGAAAAGAAATAAAATTTATATCATGTGAATATTTGTACGTGCATGTGTATGTGCATGTCTGTATGAGAAAATGCTTTCTGAAACAATATTTACCCTGATATCTCCAATTCTATCATGTTCTACTTCATTTTTTTAAATGCTGGATGTAAACCATTAAAGTGACTATATAGTAATGAGTTATAATCAACATTTTGCAAAAGCACTGAATTATAAAATTTCTCCCCTTTATAGATAGCAACCATGGAAGCCTAATTCTTAATATCATATTAACTTAATACATGTGTTTATTTACAAATCAAAATCTCCTAAACTAGAAGGTGGTGTCATTAACAATATTTATTTTTATATGGATAATCTCTTCAGGCAGAGATATAGATTATGATGATGAAAAAATAAAAAGGAGATATCCTCTGTCCTTGGTGGGGGAGAAATACAGGAATGAATATCTTTACTAAAATGTTACACACAATGAAAGGAGCTCATCTGACGAAGACAAAGAGAGCCAGCTAGTGCTAGGGAGATAGTAATTAGGTACTGTTCCAGGTGAGATATTAGGAAATACTTTAGAATTAAGGCAACTTTAGATGAGTTTTGAAGGATGGAAAGGACTTCAAAAGGTAGAGCACAAGAGCAAAAAAGCAACCAGATAGACAAGAGGCAGGGAACAGGTCTAATAGGTGGAAAGCTTGCCAGGGGCCTATAGGCAGACTGCCATGGCTGACAGGTAAAGTGGATGGTAACAGAAGTGGGGAATGGTTAGCAGAGGACAGAATTACAGAGCTTTGACTTGAGCAGACGACGACTGGAGACAGTGAAGAGGTTTAATAAGGAACACATCAGTATCAACCTTTAGTTTGATAATTAAACCAAGCAGTGTTATAGTGCATGGACTTAAGGGGAAGAAGCAGTACGGAAAGCTATGGCAAGATTAAAGCAAGACTGCAAATGCTGAACAAAGGTCATGTTAATAAAAAACACAGCACTGTATAGGCCAGTGATGGTTGTATGCAAATAGAAGGAAGACTGTTCGTAAATTATAATGTAAATCAAACAGAATATATGATCTAATTTATTAAAAGACTTCTTTCAAATGCATCAATGTGTGAAAAGTCTACTTCTTTGTTTTACAGTTACCTGAGCTGAGCTTTTAACATTTCAGATTTAAGTTTCTCAGGCTCTAGGCATATAAGAGTGTTAAATGAAATTAATCACTAGGGGATATTTTATATAGAAAATCCCCTTCACTGACTTTCTTAAGTAATCTTCTATTAAAATACAAAGACAAAATCAAAAGCCACTATGTTTATAATCTGATCTGCAAATTCAGATTTCTGTAGTTATATCAGAGCATTACATTGATTCAAGGGATTCTTATACTTTTTTTTAAAAGAGATTTGTAAACTTTCTAAGGCTTATTTTTCAGTCTTTAAACAAGCAAAGACTCAGTTTATTGATACAGTCACACCTGATTGAATTATTTTCTTATTAAATCACAAGTAGTCCCTGATAAGAAACAATAGTGTATCATACCTCTATACATCTTCAAAGCTGTATATATTGCAGATGGAGAAAAACCTCTGATTTGGATTTTCTCCCTATACAACACCTGCATAGGAAGTCTCTATCAAAGAAAAAAACCTAAATGATTTTGAACTGATATCCTGGTAATCAACTACAACGAAAATGTCTTTAATGGTATAGAACACTTTTCTAAAGGTCTTAGTAATTACAATGTTAAGGTATAAAAACTGAAAAAAGCCTAGAAATGTTCTCTTTCTATGCGCTATGGGTTATTAATCCTCAATTCTATAGTTCAGCTTTCTCTTTTTTCTTTATAATTGTTTTTCAAATGCATAAGCAGACACTCCAACCAAAACAATTCTACTAAACTGTGAAGTAAACCGGAAAAAAATGTTAATATGATTTTAACTAAAATGAAGGGTAAATAACATAGATTTTAAAGTGTGTTGCTACTGAACATGGTAGATGTGAATATATTAAATGACTTTATTATATTAAGGTTACAGAGCAACATAATTTAAATTTCCAAATACCAAGAAGTAGCACATTTGAATGAATACAATACACGTCACAGTAAAATTAACAAATAAATTATATGTAATCTGTGTAAGAAATGTGATTATAGTTGTATTTTACTAAAAACACTGCTACTGATAAGTGTTTTTGACCACTGTGAAAAATGTTAGTAATTATAATAGTTTAAAATACAAAGAATTAATTAGTGATATTATTTTTTCTGCAAGGCTAAATTGTTTTGGATTTTTGTGGCAAAATAATGAAGTCATCTACAAAAATTAGTAATCCTGCAGCATTTTGCATCTATTTACTTTTACATAAATAATAAGAGATTCCTAATCTTACTCTCTCCAAACTGCTATTGATGTATAGTTACCTATTTTGCAGTAAATGTCCACGCCAGGTGCACTAAAATTATTTATTTAATTGACTTATATAGAACTTACCCCACATTGAAAACCACCAAGTCATGCAAAAAGTACACATTGTTTAAATGTTAAAAAGAAACTTTACCTGCTCGTAAGTGTCCAACTACATCTGCAAGGCTACCCTTCTTTACTTTGGTGATGAAGGCACCAAGGCGTCCTAAGTCAGTCATTTTTCCTCCAACAACCTGAATAATAACAAACTTATAAGTTCCCAAGTCTCATATTAAAACATAAATTTATTACTTTGAGGAATTAATCTCAAAGTCTTTTACAATGTATTTAGTATTGAGTGTAGGCACATTAATAAACTGAAACGTATTTTTATTTAAAGGAGTGGCAGTATAGTTTTAAAAAGAAAACACCTCATTATATTTGAGATGACCATGTGTCCCAAGGAAGTTCATGTACTGATTACTTATACTGACCTAACAATACAAAGGGACCAAAAATAGTGTATATACTTAGAAGACAAATACAAGGTCTTCCCTACTTTCAGAAGTGTGAGATACAGTTTACATTGGGGCTCATTTTTCTTTATCCTCAAAGTTCATGACTATTAATTAAAGTTCTATATGCACATCATGCCTCATTGTCACATCAGATCTTTATCCCTTTTGTATACCTTTAAGTAGACTATAAGGTCTAAAACATAAAGACTATGGATTCAAACCAAGAATAGGCCACTTCTGGGAAGCAATTTACCATGGTACAATGAGTAATAGCCTAAGTTTATCTCTGCTACTGACCATCTGAATGACTTCATCTGAAATACATATTCTGATCTAACTCCTGAAGTCGGAGTTGTATTACTGAATATTTAACACTTTCACCTGGTTTTTCCACTGTAACTAAAACTAAGTACATCAGAAAGGTTCTAAGTTTAATTTCTCCCAATGCAGGCACCAAGTGTGTATAAATAAAGGTGTAAGACATATTCTCAAAGGTTGAGGCTGATCCACTCTTCTTTGGGATATGCCCATTAGTAGAGGTGATCAGAATTATTTCATAGCAAGAGAAATAAATGTTAATAATGAATAACATGATACTATTAAGTGTATTAACTGAAGAAAAGTTTTAGTTGAATTAACAGTCAATGGTTTTGAAGAGGTCAAATTATCACACAACTATAATACAATATAATAGTAAATAATTTTTAAGCCCATCTTTGAATGCTTCTCTAAGTTTCTGAAAGCAAATAAAACCATGTGATTTAAAACACATACACATGCACACACATAATAAAAAGTATATATATATTTTTCCTATAATAAAACATAACCTTTTGTAATTTATTAGTTTTTCTTTATATCTGTTGGATGTCAGTTATTATTTTTAAGAGACATATTTTACTCTTTTGATATTACCATAAAGTCTACTGTACTCAGGAAACAATTTCTTTAATGATGTTTTATGTTGCTTGTCAAGATAAAATAAAATTATGCAGTCCACATTATCTAACTTTACTACCATCCATTAAAACTTTCTTAATGTAAAAATCGTCCTTGAACTTCATACTCAGATAAAAGTTCTTTATTTTTCTATGTTTCATTGCAATTTCCTAACACATTTGTATGCCATATTAGTAAAATGATTTTAAAACATTAATCCAGATAAAAAATACTATATCTACCATAATACATCAATATATGAACAAGACACATTCACTAGATGAACTTTAGTTTGGAGAAGAGAGGAAGATATTTAAAAATCATTGTCAGAAACTTTGTTGAATTCAGCCTGTACTGTAATCCAATCCACCCTTAAGAAACATTTTAAACCAGCATACTTACTTTCAGACCCAGTAATGCACCTGATTCTTTGGGCATGGTTGTTCTCTTGTTCAGAATAACACGTCCAATTAATCGGTCCCCCTCTTTAGATGGTTGCCACGTTACAGGATGCTATTAAAATATGGATAAAGTTAGAAAAAAATAAGTTGTTTTCCTTCCTATAGATACATAATTATTGGTTGTAGCAAGATGTGATTTCCTCAGTTAAAGGCACTCTAGAGGAAATTATTTTGGTGGGTTCTACCCTCAATTTACAACAATTCGCATTTACAGCAGCTACATTTTATTTGCAGCATATTCTTAAACTAAACAGTTCTAAGAGTGGTCAGCAACTAAGTAAATCTCTGAAAAATTGTTCTGAGATGATTAAATTGAAATTCAAAATATATCTGCTTATAGAAAGAAAACCTATTCTGTATTTCGAGTTGTTAATGTTGATATCATTAACCAAATAATATCTCATTTATATATAGTCATCATTTAATAATTGCTTTTCACTTAATTTAAAATTTGTTATGGGGCACCTGGGTGGCTCAGTCAGTTAGGGGACCCACTCTTGATTTCGGTTCAGGTCATGATCTCATGAACCCTAACACTGAGCCCCACTTCTGGCTCTGCATTGACAGTGCCAGGATGTGGGGAGAGGGGGCTACTTGAAATTCCCCCTCTCTCTGTCTCCTCCCTGCTTATGCATGCTCACCCATGCACGCGCTCTCTCAAAAATAAACTTTTTAAAAAGAAAATAAAATTTGTTACAATTATTCAGTGATTTTTTCCCCTGCTAAACTGTACTACCTTAAATAAAATGAATATTTTCTCTCTTAAAATGTAAATGAGGGGCACCTGGGTGGCTCAGTCAGTTAAGCATCTGATTCTTGATTTTGGTTCAGGTCATGATCTCATGGTTTGTGGGACTAAGCCCTGGGTCAGGCTCCTCTCTGACAGCAAGAAGTCTGTCTGGGAGTCTCTCTTTCCCTCTCTCTTTGCCCTTCTCCTGCTCGCTCACGCATGTACTCTCTCTCAAAATAAATAAATAAAACTTTTAAAAAATGTATAATGAAACAGAGTAAGATTGCTATCTATCACATATCAAACATAGATAGGACAATGAACAGCACACATTGTCCCTAAGCTCCAACTTTCATTTCCCAGAAAGCTTACCGAACTAATAGGTGATGTTTCCCGGCTATGCCACGTGGCAGGATCCAACCAGTAATAATCCAAGTCACCTGCACCATGGGTGGGGGGGGGAATGAAAAGTGCAATGCTTTAAAGTGGAGAATGCATCACTTTAAGTATGACTTCTTCAGTCTATAAAGGGTTATGAATATCATAATCTTGAGTGTGTATATCCCAAAATGACACACCCCTGCATTCCAAAGGCTGTAACCTAAATCCTTGGAATGAATGTGTGTTACAAATGCACTCCATACTATATACTACCTTTTATTCTCATAAATCAGCCTAGAAACAGACACAAAAAGCACTGAAAGAACTGGGGTAACCCACTCCACCTTCCCTCGAAAGACTATCCATACCAGGCACAGCCTGCCATCTAGTGACGCTGATAAAAATTTTGTTTGATGAACTGAAGTATGTATTAAGACTTAGTGTCTCTTTCTACTCTCCTGAACTATGTCATATTCTTTCAAAATTAGCCTCTGGTCTCTATCCTCTTCCCTTATCAGTTGACACTAGGACATACTTTTAGCACACAGTGCTGAATAAAGTGTAAAGAATAACTTTTAGCAAGAGTACAATACAACCAACAGAAAATCCAATTGTACTAAAGCCATAAAAAATACTTAAAAAACTTCAAAAATCCTAATTTTGTAAACATGAATTTATGAACCTTTAATTTTGATTTTTTGGCTTAAAAATATAATACTAAAGAAAACACCTGAGAAAAAAGGGAAAAAATAACAGAAAGCAGCAGTGCTTTCAGTATTTGCATAGGAAGAAAAGCCAGAATGGGTGAATGTGAGAATAAATTATCTTTTACATTTTAAATATTAGATTATATCAATGAAAAATTTTCTCTTGGTGGATCCTGAAGGAGAAAAAAATTAAGAAAGTGAGTAAAGCATACCAACTAATAGTGATATATCTAGCTGAGTGTTGGGAAAATACATTTTTCTGTTATCTGTGAGGATCGCAAAGTATTGTATGTAGGTGACAAGCATGGCACATATAGACACTATAAAATGTTATAGAAAATATAAAAATGTTTACAATCTGCAGGCATTACAAAACCCATACACCTAAGTTTCTTAGTAGTTATTTCCCTTTTCTTTTTTAATCATATATTAGAGGGGCACCTGGGTGGCTCAGTTTTTGAGTGTCCAACTTCAGCTTGGGTCATGATCTCACAGTTCGCAGGTTCTGGCCCAGTGTCAGGCTCTGCTTCGGATTCTGTGCCCCCCCCACGGCCCCGCCCCAGTTCGTGCACTGTCTCTCTCTCTCTCTCAAAACTAAATAAAACATTAAAATAAAATAAAATAAATAAACAATATCTTAGAAAGGCTGAAAGAGTTTGTTATATATACTATAAAAAATACTAAAATGTTCTTCAAATACATCATGTAGATAATAGTATATTTTGTGAAGGGTGAATATTACAAACTGCATTAACAGACTATATTGTTAAAATTCACTATACAGAGTCCATATCCCTTTCAAAATCACATACTTTAAAATGTGTACATGGCTTGGTCCAATGATTATCTTCTGAACCACCTCAGTTAATGGAATATAAGGAAATTGTACACAGACAGGGTTTTTATCCCTCTTTTATTTTTTTCCTGATTGTAAACTTCAGAAGTTTTTTTTATTAATTTTTTTCTTTGACTATAACTGACACAATGTTACATTAGTTTTAGGTGTACAACATAGTGATTCAACATCTCTATACGTTATGCTGTGCTCACCACAAGAGTAGCTGCCATCTGTTACCATACAATGCTATTATAATACCACTGACTATATTCCTTGTACTTATTCCCAAGACTGACTCATTCCACAACTGGAGGCCTGCATCTCTTACTCCTCTTCACCCATTTTACCCATCTCCTGCCTATATAATTATTTTTAAAGTTGCTTTTGTCTTTACTATTATGACACTGTTCCTCTTGAAAGAAAAACTATGTATAATAAAATTGTAATTACTATTAAGTAACTACAAATATCATTCAAAAGATTATTATAATTCATAAAGCTTTCCCCCCAAAATTTCATATGCGTAGGAGTAAAAAAGCCTGATGACTTCTTAAATGCTGAGTAAATTTGAAATACTGTGACAAATTAATAGAACACAAGATATGTGGGGCTTAAAGAAGAAAATTAGTCATTAAGTTGAAAGCTGAACTGCTTTGAAAAGTCTTTGAGGTTAAAAACAAATGACAAAATCCATCCCATTTTAAAAACTTCAAGGGAACAAAGTTTTTTACATCCTTCAATAGCTTAGATCTTGAAAATTGTACTCTTTGTGATCCTTCTCTGGCGCTTCAATTCCTTGTATGGTGTTTCAACCCTGTGCTTTACTCACCTTGTCCTAAGTAAATCTAGATATACATATGTGATGAATATTTCCTGTGCAGAAATTGGTCCTTATATGCAAAGAACCAAAAGCTGATGCTGCTGGTACATTTTGGTGATGATACCAAGCACACGTTATTATAAAAATTCTGCTTTCAAGCAATGGTATCCTCTCATCTATAAGCTTTGTATAATTATGATCTTAAATGGGAAGTCTAATTTAATTCATTTAAGATGGGATAATTTTGGTCATACATAGTATTGTTGATATATACTAATATGTAAATTTAAATGTATTAAATATAAATTTAAAAGGCATTCAATATTTTAGCAGACAATAATATTTGTATATATATTTAATATACAATTACACTTCACATCCTTAATAGTTTCTAACAGTTTTCTTATCACACATTTCATCATCCATTAAAATATAATATTTTTGCTTAAAGACTTATGAGAAATGATCTAAAGCCTAAATATGTAGTTTTAAACTTATTTTTCTTCTTCCCATGTAATTACTAAATTTTAAAGATGTTACTGACTTTTTAAGTACTGTAATTTGTCTTTAGAAGTCATATTTATCTATTATTAATGGACTTAAGCAACACAACAAAACCACCTCCTAAAATATTCAGAATCTAGTATTTCATTAATATAAAACACTTTCCTTGATTATTTTTCTAAAGATGATTAAAGAAATTGATTTCCAAGTAACATAGCTACAAAATGATAAATTCATGGTATCTGCTCAAGAACCTGATACAAAACCACTTAGGTTCCAACGTTCAATATAACTAGAAAGAAACAAATGTACTATTATCATTAATTTAGATCCAGGGAATAGATCAGTCTACCGAAATGGCTCAAGTTCATAAATAGCCAAAGTTCAATAGTGTTATAATTTTGAGTATTATTTTTGTTAAAAACTTTAAAAATAGACTTTTATCCTACCCCTTATGAAAAAAGTAGTTAACTTTCATTGCACAAATAAAAGTCAGCTAAAGACTCCCGAACCTTCAGCTGGTAAAGAGAACCAGCTTTTCCCAACCCAGGTTATTACCATCAGAGGATGTAACAATGTATAAATATGCACCTCTATGATTTAAAAATTTTGTATCTTGTGATATTTAATGTCAAAGCACAATGGATTCCAATGAGACCAATCAAAGTCAATTGAACAAAAATGCTTTCTAAATCATACAGAAGCATGACTGTATATGAGTATATTAAAACCATAACTGATTTACACAATCAATATCTAACAATTAACATGATAATTACACTTGACCAAGTGGAATGTGTATCTAATGTGTAGGTAGCAAAAGAAAGGTTATATACATCAAAGCTGTTAAGTATTAGAAAATTTGGACTTCTTTTCCATTTCCATAAGAAGTAAACAGCATATTTTTTAACCTCATTGTGATGATGGTGATGAAAGATGGGACTCAAACTGATTCCAAGATTGACTCACAGTAACTGCACAATTCCAAATACATATCCATAACTATGTCACCTGTCATCTCAAAGAAAATATTCTTCCTACATAGTACAAATTGTTGTTATCCAAAGAAGTTATGAAATTCACAGACCCAAAATCGATAGAATCATCCTTCCCAGAGATTTCCTATATCTCTTAGAGCATTTTCCTCTTTTATTTTTGTTTATCCTCTATAGTAGAATGTGTGTTGGGCCTAAGTAAAATTAAATAAATCCTAATATACCTTATTATAGCATAGCATATCGACAAATTAAAACACTGGGCAAAAAAATAAAGTTGTTGAATGTATGCAGCGCACACACAAAAACGAACTAAACTTCTAAGAATGAGTTTTTAATTTGAGACAAAGTAAGGTATTCTGCATACTGAGTACCGTGGTCAACACACGAGTTAATAAATATTGCTTGGTTATAATGTGATAAAATGTTATACATTTGAAATCATTTAAATATTTTACAAGGGCATTTTTTCATAGATAGGAATTAAAATCCAAAGTCTAAGACCTCAGATAAAAATCTTAACTTCTGATTAATATAATGAAAATACCACTTTGAAATAATTTCTTCTTATTTTAGAAGCCTATTTCAGATAGTCCCATGCCTATAAAAGGCAAGTGCAACTGCACCCACCTCTAAATTAAAAACAATAGTGGAATAAACTTTGAAATAAATAAGCAATAATTTTCTATACAGCAAAATCCTAGAAAGCCTAATTTCACTTAAGTTCAATTAGTAGTCATGGATAAGAAACAAATATTATTTAATAGGTCTTAGAATCCAGGCATTAAAATGAAATGGGAAGATACACTTGCTAAATTCTATCATTAATCATATAATCAGTAAAATATTAAAGTCTAAAAATAAATATAAATTCCATGTGTAAGCAATATTCATAAATTATTCAATACTGAATTGCTATTAGTCTAAGTTATTTGAATAGTAAAAACATTGTTCCTCAAATACTTTTTGGTGATTTCATTCAAAATACAGACTACTGTTCACTATACAATTTGACAGCAAATACTGCACAATTAAGGAACAGAGATTTGTGTCCCTTGAGCAACAAGGTTTAAGGCAGGGCCAGAGGCATTCCTAAACTATTGGTCTTCAGCAAGAACCTCTTCAAAAATTCTAAGTAACATAAATTCCAATTTCTGGTTCTGGTCCAGGACACACACACACACACACACACACACACACACACAAGGCGACATTTGCTAGAAAAATTACATTATTCCAGTCTACAGATTCACTAGAGTGGCTGTTCTCTAAATGCTTGTTAGAAATTTCACTTCCAAAATTCCCCTTTGTTATAATGCGTTCTGCTTCTATCAGAACCAACAATATCACTCTCTCGGGTGTATAAGTTTGATGGATCAAGGAAATGCATCCACTATTATTTATCAAGTTAATGAGGTGTCAAAGATGTTTGTATTCGGAAACATTTATACTCAATAGAACCTACAGAGTTGAACTACCTCCAGTGAAAGAGAAGATATTTGTGTAAGGGCCCGTGGTACCATCTTTGTTTAATACTTTTAGGGCATGTGAATATAGGCTTAGTACCTGATCTAGAATTTCATTAACATATTTGGTGGGGCAGGGGCGCCTGGATGGCTCAGTCAGTTAAGTGTCTGACTTCAGCTCAGGTCATGATCTCACGGTTTGTGGGTTGGAGCCCTGCATCAGGCTCTGTGCTGACAGCTCAGAGCCTGAAGCCTGCTTTGGATTCTGTGTGTGTGTCTCTCTCTCTCTGCGCTTACCCCGCTCATTCTCTGCCTCTCTTTTCTTCAAAAATAAATCAACATTAAAAAAAAAAACATATTTGGTAGAGCTGACACTTCTCTGGTTATTATGTGTATTTTTTGGTGCATTTGAGAACTAATGGAACATCAACACTATTGCCATGCAATTCTACAATGCAATAATGTGGAACTCAGAATGAACACTGGTTGAGCTCTGAGCTCAGTCATTCAGATAATCCTTCAACTTCAGAGGTAACTCCTACAGCATTCCATTGTTCTTTCAAGGATAGCCTGAGATAAAGCACATGAAATTGCTTTACAATCTATAACACCACAGAAATGCAAGTCGTTATTAGAGTGTAAAAATAGACACTAAAAAGTATTTCCAACAATAATACTGATAAGTACTTCTGTAAATTCTAATGCCAGGTAAAAATTAAGAAACTGCCCCCATGGTTTACTTATTGAAAACTTAATCAGAGAGCCTCACTCTATTTTAATTCCTATATTAACAGCATTATATCTTATCTGAAACTAATAATTTATGTTGTTTCTTAAAAACATAAAAACCAGCTATTGTGTAAAAAGAGCACTGTACTCGACGTTACAGACTTAGGACTCTATTCCTTACTCTGCCACAATCCTGATAATATCCATTCATCTCTATAGACCTTTTTCTTCTCTATAAAATGGGGATAATGCCACTTTCTTGCAAAAGTTTCATGAGGATTAAATGAGATACGTCAGTTCTGTAATTTATAAAAGACTTTAGAAATAAATTTTATTATGTAACTACACAACAGAAATTAGGAATATGAAATCATGGTGTTAGAGATCACATTTAAATTAGCTATCATAACTAAAGTATACATAAAATCAGTAATCTTTGCAAAATATATTTTGAAATAGGCTTAGAAAAATGTTAAGGTCATTTTGTTTACAGAAATTATTTATTGGCCTGGTGCAAACAGATGCTCAAGTGTTCAGAATATATGAATTATTTCTTTAATCCCAATTGCTAAAGGATGAGGAAAAGAGCCATCACATATAGAAAAAGTAACATAAATCTTCCTATTTAATTTCCATAAAGCCAAGGGAAGCCTAAGAAAATGGTTGTTTTTAGAGTACAGTCAAGTGATCTATATATTAAGTATACAGATTAATCCCTAACTAAAAATATTTGGACTGTGAAGTAATTAATATGATCAGAATGTACAATGTATCCGTAATGTAAAAATCAGTATTTCATCATTTCTTCTTTGATCATATTTTTACGTGGGAAAATAAAATACTCATGTATCAGCAAAATATTTGTGACTGAATTGTTCTGTATCATGAAACAAGTAGGCAATTATATCCCTTTTTACTTTTTTCCTGATGACTCAAGAAACCCTTGAAAATGCCTTCTTAAAACCAGCTTATTTTGTAGTTTAAAAATTATTTAGTACAAGCATCCTAACTTCCTAAGATTCTTTTTTTCAGTTTATATTCTTCCTAGCCAAATCATCTAGAAAATAACTATAAGTTTAAATATGTTTTAGGGTCATTCTGGATGGTGGGGTTTTGGAAAGGCATGGAAAATTTTCTGGTATTACTTTAAGTAGGTTAAAGAACACTGAGAAATAAAAAGCTATTTGAGATAATTAACATTGCTCATGAGCTTAATTTTAACTAGTTTTGAAAGTATATACACTTAGATTTTTGAGACCACATGAAGTTTCAGAGTTCAGAAACCCTTCCAAAACACCATGATGCTCGATGACATCCTTATTCTTTATCTCTGCACTGACCTGATGTTGCAGGCCTAAGAAGTCAATAAATTAAAATTCCCGAGAGTTTTGAACAACAAGAAAAAACCATACACACATACTCGCACACACACCTTTGTGCCTTAGAACAATAAGAATGTTTATGGTTTTCAGGAAATGTAAATAGACTGTATTTATCATCTGTATTAAATGACAATAAAAATTTATCTAAAGAAAAGTCTAAGGCCACTGATTGATGATAAGGCAAAAATATGTCTACATAATAAGAGTTAAAAGAGGAATAAATCTCATGTGTAAATATGGTTTGAAGCCTAATGACTGAGAAATATCTTTCACAGAACCTAAATATATAATAGTAAAGTACCCTGGATGGCAAAGCACAAAATTAACAATCATAGGGAAACTATTTTCTTTCTTCCAACACAATGACTCTTCATAAATAATAATTTTGGAAGTGCTGCACACAAGAGGGAAATATTTTACTGCAACTTTCCAACTGACCAGGCTTCCACATTGACACTGAGTATTCCATTCACGTGGGAGAACAGGTTGTCACGTGCAAAGCCTCGGAATAACCAGCCAGGAAACCCTGTGGAAAAAATCGGGGTTTATATGTTTTCATTGTTTGGGGACTGGATGTTAACCACAGGTTTAAGAAATTGTAGTGCTGGGCAAGTTCACAGTAGAGACATTACAAGAAAGCACTCTAGATGTAAATATCTTTGATAAAGGAAAACGTTAGTTTTTATCCAGACCTCACACCCAGGTAACACTAATTAAACAATATTAATTTGCAATAATAATCATGAATGTCAAGTCAACTTCTACCTGTCCCTACATCCCAAAGACATGGAAATAAAAAATATGGAGATACATTATCATGATTTTAGTGATATAAAAATCAATAATAATAGCCAAATGGTGATAAAGGTGAATTCTAAGGGTATACAGAACAAAATGGAAGCACTTATGGGAGACTGATACTGCTTATCATTTAAAAATATGTAATTAAACTATAAAATCATAGAAAATAAATATACTCTTAGCAACCATTTTTGGTAATATAAAAATGTTTTAAAACCAGAGCTCTATCTATCCAAGGAAGTTACTGTAAGTATTAGGGATTTTCCCTTTCTTTTTTGTTTTATTTTGTTCTTTTTTTTTGTTTGCTTGTTTTTATTTTGGCTATTCAAACAAACAATTTATAGATATATTAAAGGATTTTCATTTTAAGTTGGAAATTCCTTTGCTGGTAGTGGGAAGTCACTAGGCATAGAAATTTGGAGAACATTTTATACCTCAACAGTATTCTAGAGAAAAATGTAAAGTATCCATATTCATAAACTTTCAAATTATAGCCATAGGAAACCAATGCAAGGTCACTAAGTCTCTGCCACAGTGCAAAAGTGGTCAAGCTGTATAAAGCTTTTAACTATACTCCAACTCCACATGACGAAGATAAATCAGGCAAGATAAAGCACAAAAGGAAGGAACAATATTCACAATGCATTTAGATCACGTCTACACCTATTTTTATAAAGCAAACTAAGTTAAAATTGGTCAAAGATTAACCAACTGACTCAAGAAAGGCCTTCTCTTCCAGAGTTCCTAAATATTAAGAGGTTGGATAAACAAGTCTAAAATTTTGTTTCCAATATAATAATCTCAAAATAGCTTCATTTTAGATAACATTTTCATAACAAAAGCTGTTACTTTAAAAAGACTTAAAGGGCCCGAAATGGTTTCTTGGCTAGGTCACAGGTGCCCTCCAGAGAAGAACAGGATGGCCTTCTTGGCCATCAGGAATGCATCAGGAATGCAAGGCAATCCCATGCCCCGCGTGCCTGGTTGTTTATTCCGCAACTACCCAGCTGTGGTGAACTACCCCCAAGTGCACTTCAGAGGAAATATATTTAGGAATTCAATGTTTCTCCAGTGTTTTTGAAATGTTTCAGCTTAAAGCAATAATATCTACAGAGGTCTTTGATCTAAGTAGATCAACTTAGATACTTTACAATATAACTCTGAATTACTCCAGAGCATCACACAAACATACACTTGGACAACACTACATTTCTGTATAGTCCCTTTCCCCTCACTGCCTCCACAACTCCTTCCATACATTGTCCCTCAATATAGGACTATATGGATCATGGTGATGATGTCACTCACATGGATCATGCTCTGATAATGATTATCTTTTCTGTGAAACTACACCAAAACAACAACAACAACAATAACAACTTCTTTCTAGTGTCAGTATCAGGAAAAATTAGTGCACACTTAACTGGTTTATTTTTATGTTATGGAAACTGAAGTTTTGTAACTGATGTTACTTTTCTCAAAGCACATGTATTAGAATGATTATGGTTAAATGTGCAGCCTAATTTTCTACCCTTATTTTTCCTGACCAATCTTTTCTACACATTTTTAACTTATTTCGTATGGCTCTATTTTTACATTTTGGTAGGTACCTTAAGTCACTTTTGGTATTAAGGTAAACTTTAAAGCAGGAGTTGAAATAAAATTAAATGAATATGCACAAAACATATTTTAATATATTATAACTGTTTTCATTAAAATATAGAATTTTCCACCCATTAATATTAAAATACCTTTGATTCAATGAGAAACAATGTAACTAAAATGTAATTGATGTACAGGTGTTAGCTTATCCATAGGTTGAACAGCATAGTTCAGGAAACAGGAAATTATCTCAGCAAATTATCTATTTGGAAATCTTGCCAAAGAATGGAAAGCAAGTGAAAAAAGGCTTCTCATCTAGCAAACAAATAAATAAATAAAAAACAGCACAAATCTGAGTTCCTAGATTTTATTCCTCCAAAAATCTACTAATTTTACAGTCACAATCCTAAGAGTTTTTCTGTTATTCAACTCTACAGAACCACTGAAGATGCATATTGTCCATAAGGAAAAGCACATTGACAACTGTAAGAATTCACAAGGAAAGGGACAGGGAAATAAAAAAAAAGGGACAGGGGAAAAAAAACTAAACAATTGGTGAAGGGCATATATGCCCTCAATGCTGTGATACCTGAGTAGCACTATGAACATAGCTGTACTAAGGGGCAACCTAATAACAATATCCATTATGCAACAAACCAAAAAATTACTTTATGGGATATAAATTTTAAAGAAAACAGAATGAAATATCCTTCTCAGCGTTCCTGGGTATTTTAAAGGTTTCACCATTCCAATATTAAATCATTACTCATAAAAGCAACAAAAAAACAGACATGTAGTAACTATCAAATACTGCTTTAGATTATGGTATATTAAAGTAAGGATTCAATACATGATAAATGTTAATTCTTATTTTCTCCCTTTGAATGTTCTATTTCTTGACACTTTGTGAATGCAGTACAAAAAATGGGAAATATAGAGTTAATTGTTCTTTGTAAAGTGTCCTACACACAGAGTGGTTTAAATGTCTTCTAAATATTCTTAATCAAAATTAATGCTTTTTAAAGTAAGAACAAAGCAAACAAAACTTTTCTAGGGGACGATAATGTAACTGAATTAAATTGTAAATTAGCAACTATTTGGTGAAAAAAATGAAATTGAATACTACCATTTGCACTGATATTTAAAATTTTTAGTGACATTAAATCGGAAAATTTATATTATTCTTTGAATTTTTTTATGAAAAAGATTAAATTGTTATTTCAACACTGTTAATTAAGAATAATTGATTTTTCACATGTATTTTCTGATACAAATTTTATAAATCTGTAACAAACCTTTCCTAAGTAAGATATAGTGATATCACTCACAAAGATAGTAAATACCTTTGGGGGCACCTGTGTGGCTCAGCCAGTTAAGTGTCTGGCTCATAATTTCAGCTCAGGTCATGATCTCAGAGTTCATGAGTTCGAGTCCTGCATCAGGCTCTGTGCTAACAAACATGGAGCCTGCTTGGGATTCTCTCTCTTCCTCTCTCTCTCTCCCCTCCCTCCTTACACTCTCTCTATCTCAAAAATATACAATTTTTAAAAAGCTAGTAAATATCTTTAAGTATTTCTCCCAATAAATGAGTACATTTAAGACTGATCAAATAATTCCAATGATTTTAACAACACGGTATCATTATACCTCATCTGATTTCCATATATATCAACCCAAATTTTAGAGTGTCTTACTGATCACAGCAAAAATGAACTGGAGAAATGGATGCAATCCATGAGAAATATCAAATTATTAGTGTGATTATATCTCCAATATTAAGGAAACAAAATTACAGTTTATCTTAATCTTTCCCAAAATATAAAGGCATCTTTATTTTACATATACTTTAACTCAAATTAAACACTTATCTCCATTTGAAAATGATAGAGCCAGTTGATAGGCATCTCCTAAACTCAACCTCTTTTTCTATATGGTAAGACTGTAAGTAGCATTTACTTTTAGGTATAAAATGCTTATTATTCATGTTTGAAACATATTTTTAAAGAACCGAGATTGATAAAACTGTTGCAACTGTATTCTAATGACTAAATATTCATTTTTCAAATGAGAAACTATATTACTGTAGCCTGGCAAGTTTGCATTTTTTACTGTTGAAAAGGATAAAAACAATGAAAAGACATCATCTTGCCAGCCTTTCGAACCTCACTTATTACCAAGAATTTTTATAGTTCCATTTGTTTTCCAAAGTTATACACTAATAGTTTTAATGACAAAAAAAAAATTACACACACACACACACACACACACACACACACACAACTCCAGATCTTTGAGTTTACTATAATCTTTGTTCAAAGTAATTATCATTGCATCATACTTTAGATCAAACATCTAAATGTGCACTTAGTTCACAGGCATGAAAACTGTACCCATTTCAATTTAGTTTTATAACCCAGACTAGGCAAATGTGGAGAGTAAAGACGGTATGTCCAAAACTCTCTTCCTGGTTTATTTAAAACAAAAAATGATAGAGTAATATCCAATACTGCAAACTCAAAAGGGACAACTTCAAGCTAAAACTCCACAGACAGAATCCTTCTCCTCATTATAAACCATAGGTTTCTCACCAATACTCTAAAAGTCTCTCAGATTAAATAGATATTTTGGGAGCTCTTATTTTGTGCTCAAATTTTCCACTACCTTCTGTTCTTCAATGAATAGCTCTGATTACAATAAAATTTCATAGACTAAAAGAAACCTTCCATAGAGATCTCAATAACTAAATGCCTGATCTAGAACAAGACTAGCCTCTGATGTCAGGGAATCATAACATATTTGTCAAGGAAAACTAATCTCAGAAAAAAACCTAATCTCTGTTAAGCTATTCTGAACAGAAACAGCCAAGCTAAGCCCTTCAGGTACAGATGAAATAACATGGGTCCCTATAAAATACAGTCCCCTATTCATCTAAATGAAAGCACTTTATGTTGTATTTGAATTGTCTGTCATTTCTAGTCTCTTTACTCACATCAATGTATCTAATCATTTATTTACCTTTTGGAAAGTCAGGATTAGGTGGATTTTTTCACTATAATGTGGAATAACAAGTCATGAAAATTTCAAATGATAATGAAGTGCTTTTAAGCAAGAGAATTTTGAAGTGAGTCTTGGGTTTACTCACTAATCACTGAAATGAAATGGCTTACCTTCATGTAGGACAAAACTTTTTCTACCACGGGATGTGACAGAAAGTATTTTGTTTTTGTGATCTTTAAGGCCAACTTTATAACCTGAGTTATGTGAGACCTTTTACATGATCCATAATTAGTTTAGGGGATCCATATATTCTTCAAAATTATACATAACATTTTGTGTGAAGTAAGTATTTTTCTGTGAGAGTCCACTGCTTCCTTTATTTCTCTGATGGGCCCATGATCGCTCTCCAAATTACTAACAAATGGTTAAGGAGTCTGGATGAAGGGGCGACTCAGACTGGGAACACTGCTATATTGCCTTGGTGCTTTACCTTTAGTTCCCAAAATTATCATCTCTTGCAGGTCCTCGGCCTCAGCAGTATGTTTTCATTAAGAACCCTATTTCAGCTAGACACTTAGGAAACCAAGAAACCATACTCAAAGAAAATGAGGTTTATGATTACATGCAGAGAGCAAAGAAATTCATCTCAGAAAGCACTTTCATGAGCTATCAGGACGCTAATGAATCATATTTTGAAAGGACTTTAATATCAACAGGCAAGGGAAATACTATATACAGATGTGCTAATATCTCTTCTCTGATGAGTGTCTTAAACAATTTCAAAGACAGTGACTAAAAAGGAAAATATAGAAAAAAATAACAAACTTTATGTAATCTAAATAAACTATTAGAAAACATAATCTTGAACTAAAAGTAAAACTTCAAAATGGATAAAACAATTGTTCCAATTAGGACTTGCATAGAAGCTAAGAATAAGCTTCAAGGACTAAGCATTCTTTAAAGAGGGAAAAACAAACAGACAACAAGGAAATGCAAGCAAACATTGCAAGGCTAACAGTTTCTTGTTACCACATAAAGTTCAAAAGCTATTAATACATCTAAAATATCTGACAGATACTATACTATTGAAAATATGTTTGCTAGAGCCCACATCTGTTACAATTAATATGCCTCCTTTTCTGAAGTCAGCTTTGAAATTTGTTCAATATTTAGTTTGTCAGAATAAGAACTTATCTGCCTGTCTTTAAAACTCACAGCTCACATAAAACCTTCTTTGAAACAAATGATTTACAGCAACTAGGCATTTAAAATTTTTGGTTGCTTTCTGCAATGAATTGACCAACTTATTATATGACAATTACCTTCTTAAAGACAAAAGATGGCCTACTTGAAGCAGGCTATCCAAAATCTAAACCCATTTCACTAACCTCCCATTTACTGATGTAAAGCTGAATAGAGTAATAGTCTTCTTGATTATTAATATTACTATAAGATAATTAGTAATTCTTCATTGGTTTCTCTATTTTTATAATTGAACACGCTACTTTCTAATCTTCTTGGCCTTAGAAAATTGAGAAGAGAAGAAGAAATATTTATTTCATTTATTTTTGACTCTCCTCCCAGTCACCTTCTTGTTACCTCCTAATTGGATGTGGCTTTCCCTGGAGGCCACCTCAGTGGGAAGATGGCATCTTGGAGGGGCCTGCTGTGCTCAGTCTGTCTCAGTGTTGCCATCAGGGCCTCTCTGTCTCTGGCTGCCTTGATCTGCCCTCTGTTAAGACACGCTCTCAGAGGTCACAGGTCACAGAGTGACTGCTGGCACAGGAAGCAGTAGGGACCCTAGAAACCAACCCTCCCCCTGACATGCTCCCCATCACGCCCTATCCTCTCATTGCTACATGGTTGCTGTTGTGATTGAAGTTTGTATATCAAAGGGTTTTTATAATATGTTTTTGATTGATCTAAAAATAAAAAGCACTTCATCTAGGGAAAAATTGTCTCAAAGGCATAAAAACTGCCTGTTTTGGTCATTTCTTTAGTTCTCAGTTTCATTACTGGGTCTCAGGCATATGTAATTAAACTTTATTTTTTGTTTTGTTTATTTTTTTTCCTATTAATCTGTCTCATGTCACTTTAATTCTTGGATCAGCTAGAAGAATAGTGAATGGTAAAAAATTATTTTTCTTCAAAACACTCCAGGATTACCTGGAATATATACTTGCTGTTCATGGAGATTAATTTTGTCTTTGTTTTCCAAATGACTTCCATCATTTCTCTAACAATATTATTCCTAAGGGCCATTCACAGACCATGCTTCCAAATGAAAATATTTCCTTCTGAAGAGCTTTTTAACCATGAGTTAATAATGAACAGTATCGAAAAGTTTGAAGACAACTGAGTGGGCAACCTTCTATATGATAATCACTTCACTAATGAAGTTATTGCCCTCATACATACATTTATTTGTAGAAACTATAAACTCAAATAAACTGGTTCCCCAGAGCTAGATAATCAATCACATTATTTTGCTCTCATCTCTCAGGTGCAAATGAATGGGAGAATGAACCATCATTGTTTTGGTCTTCCTCTCAAAATAGTGGATGCCTGTCATTAAGAAGACACAGTAAGTATGACCATGAACATGAAATTCACGATCTTTATCAACTAGCAACAATAGCCACTCTGCAAGTACATGCCTCAACTTACAATAAAATCCTCTATCCTCTAGAAAGAACAGGTCTAATTTGTCACGAATGTTAACTGGCATTTGATAAACAGCAATCTGGTTCACACTTTTGCAAGTAGAAGGTGGCTGGTTGCTTCTTTTTCATTTGTCTCTGATCTCTGGGATTTTAAGCTTGTCCTCAGCAGAAAGTGAACCTCTTGAAAGTCATTTGTGAGAAGAGCAGGCAGGCGCTTTCCTTAGCTGCTCTCAGCAGTACTTACTGTACCTGAGAGGGAGCAGGGGAGTAGCCAGGAGAGCTCCTGTCCCTGGCAGGCTTTCAGAGAGCCCCAGTGCCTCTGAATCCAGGACCTTACCTTCCTGCTGCATAACTCGAGATGCTCAAGATGCCTGATGTCTCTTTCCTCTCCCTTCCCCCCACCAAAGGACTACAGTCTAACAGCAAGTGCCCTCAGGACATTTCAAACTTGCTCAGTGCCAATTTGGCAAAATAATAACAATGAAGCCAAGAGATTTATCACTTTAATTTTAAAAGACCATAATCCTTCTTCCAAAAAGCCTAAACTGCTAAAACACTGAAAGCAAAAAAAAAAAAAAAAAAAAAAAGACAGAAAGAGTTCTATTCCCTCCCTTTAAGAAAAATTTATACTTTTAAAACTTTAATAACAGTGCCTTTTTATACACAGAAATCATCATCAGACAATCCCAAGGACCTGAAAAACATTATGTTTTTCTCCCACTGTGAATAACAGTAGTCTTTTTTCAAAGTGGCAGAATGGAAACAAGGGCCAGGAGGGACTGGTTACTCTGTCGCCCCAAGGTCACACACCCAAATCTCTGACCCAAAGACTGTATTTTCCTTTCCTTCTTTCTGTCTGGGCTCTCTTTCCCTTTATCTGAACAGTTCTCCCGTTAGTCCACAGCTTAATGTCACAGAAACACAGGCAATTCCATGCTGTGCTCTAAAATCCAGGACTGTCGACTAGGAGAAACCAGGCCTTGGCAGCCTTTGTCTAAACAGTTCAAAATAACAATCTATACAGAAACTGATATCTTTTTATTTTTAAAAAGATTAAGTTCTGAAGCCTTCTAATTTTAGTGAAATTAAGTAAACAGGAAAAACAACTGCCTTTGGTCAATCAGAAAAGGAAAATCTATGCTTTCTGAATGAATTGTATATTAATATATAAATATATATATATATAAAGTTGAAAGTTGAAAGTTATATATACATATATCAAGTTGAAAGTTAAATACTAAATTTAGATAATTTAACATACACTTCAGATAGTCATTTAAAACATGAAACATGAAAATAACTTCATATAATACAACTCGATGATCACCACTGTACTCTAAAATGATGATATATTTGTGTAACTGCCATGCTAAAAGTAAACTATTCCTTATTCTATATTGATAAGATCTATATGAAGCATTTTAATATCTTACTCTTGGGATAATAAAACAATATATTCCATTAATTTTACATTTATGTATAAGATTAATATAGCTTAGTTTACCTGTTCCTGAGTGCAACGTATGAAGTAGTAGAAACTGCAGAAACCCAGCAAACATAACAGCAGCATCGGAGTGGTTAAATAAATGCTACTGGCATCAAATCACTAAATTCTAGCTAGCAAAGGCAGCAAATCCACAACACAATAAAAAATCCACAAAAAATGCAAAAGACATTTTAAATAAAATTCCCTATGGTCCTTGCATTCTAAATTAAAACCAAAAACAGCCTGCAGTGTCCAACATTATACAACGGTGACACTAAACAAGGCCATAAGTGCTGCTGTCATCAAAACAGATCTCTGCAGTGTACAGATTCTCATTGATTACCGCATTAATCTATAGTGCTCTGTGCTATACGAAAGAGGGAACGTTCCCACTGTAGCAAACACCAAAGCTCTGGTAGGTCCATAATTAACCATTTCCTGAAACCAATGCACAGAAGATGTTACCTTCCTGTAGGCAGAGACACGAAATGAAACAAAATGCTGTGGTCCCTTAAAACTAGCACAGGAGAAAAGACTCAGGCATATGCTTGAAGAGCTCCTTCTATTATCTCCCCAGTGACACTGCACTGAGACATCCATAGACTAAGATAACAAAGTCAAGCCCTGCTGGCTTGTGGACCACAGAAAACTTACCTGAAATGATCTGGTCTCATTATCAATCACTGGCAATGGTCCTGCCAAGCTCTGTGTAACAGATCATTTCCCCTGCAGTTTCCCTGAGAGATCTTACTCAGCCCAATGACAACAACTGGCACCAGGAGGCATAAACCAGGAGTATAGGAGTGATTGTTGAAAACACAGACAGAAGTGTTCCGGTATGGCCAGCCTAGAGCTAATAGTGGCTCAACTCCAGGGGGCAAAAGGACAACTCCACACAGGCTTTGCCAGGGAAGCGGGGGGGGCTCATATTATTCAACATTTTAAATGATGCAGGTTTTTGATAACTATAGAGTCACAACTCCTAGTCTTTTTCTCAACTTACAGATTTTTTCTCCCCGAGACAGAATCCTTTTCCTCTGTTAGGTCACTACACTTACTTTATCATCCTCATATCATGTATTACAGAACAACCGCAACAATAACAACAAAATTAGTTTATTTGAAATTATGTCACTCCTGCAATTTCACTTTTATCATGGTACATCATTCAGTTTCCAGAAACAACAAAGAGCAGTGACACACTTCTCTAATTCACCAGGGAACATTATTGAAAAGTAGAGGCAGACTGCTTCTAGTTTGTTTTAGAAAATTAAATGATCAAATGATAATGGGAGAATTAAGAACCATATTTCATTTATTTAAACTAAATTCATTGTGCTTAATTAAATTATATATACTATCAAAAATTGTCTGATAAGAAAAAAAATAACACTAAACCATGGATCATCTCACTATCACCAAATCAACTGCAAAATATCAGTCTCACACAAATCAGCAAATTTGAATGTTTTCTTCCCCTTAAGAGAACATGACTTTAGCCTCTAATTAGAATCTTTGGTTTTTCTTTATCTCAAACTTGCAACTGGCTTAACTTAAAGATTGGCCAAATTATTGCTGAGAAAAGAGAAAGGGAAATAAATATTATTTGAATGATTGTTACATGCCAAATATTGTGCTGTGTTAATTTTACTGACTACATGGAATTCTCATAGGTATATGGCAAAATCAATATTACTTATCCTATATTGTGATGAAGCTCAGAAAAGCTAATTAACTTGCCCAAGGTCACATGGTTTTTAAGGAGGAAAGTTGGAATTTGGACTTGACTTTGTCTGACTTGAAAGTCCATGCAAAAGCTTTTCCATACAACATGGTATGTACAAGCCACTGTAATTATTTTGACAGACTACCTCAAAGTTAAAAGTGCTAGTGACTTAGTGTGGAACACCACAGTGATGCAGGAGGGGCCTACAATCATCTACCTCTATTTTCTATATCTGGAGTCAGTGAGGATTTTCTAGAGTTGTTTAGGGGCTGACCTTATATGCTGAGTTTAAATTTCTTTCACTATGGCACTGTCGTAAAAAACACATATAAATGTCATTTCTATGGCCAGATCTGGGCCAGCAAATACACTGAAGAGAATATATGGAAGGACAGTCAGACTTTCAACAACCAATTTACCAACTTCCCCTAGGTATAAGTGGTACCATATAATTTTGTTTGATTGAACTGTAAAAATCTATGTCTCTTACTGACCTATGTAGTCTAAGCCAACTGAATTAAAATATTTTAATTCACTGCATGTGACTATTATTTTATCTGAGTTTTGAGGTGCTTCTTTATTGTATTTTCTCCTATTTCTTTTTTTTCTCATTTATTAAGTGGTATAAATGTATTTCAAATTATAAAGACATTTTGAATGCTATTGATCTAATATTTTTCTCTTATTCCATGTCATGCATTTGTATTAATTTGGTATAATTATCTTCAATTCCCTAAAGTACTTCCATAAGAGGAAATTTATCAAATGGTAACAAATTGTATCTCTAACAAAAGATCCTTAGAAAACCAAATAAGGTCTATGAAATGGTATACAGAGCTTTTATAATTACAGAGTTAAAATACAGAATCAATGTGAGAAGGGGTTAATGACTTTATTTTGAAATACCCTTTCACTTATTGCTGAGTACCACATATTTTGAGATTCTATGATAGTAACAAGTGTCAGTCACTGAGGATACTGTCCACATACAAGTAGGAAAAAATCCTTTCATTTTCATCGTATCAATTCAGAAATTTATATTAACAATATTTACTTATTTAAAGCATTTCTATCACTCTGTCCATTTTGAACCACCATATCCCACCTTGGGGTTATATATTTCATAGCCTCCCACTCAGCTGTGATTCCACAGCCTTTCAAAGACTAGTAGTAGACTGATTTCCCTAGGTAGAGAACACATAAAACCTAACATCAACTGTAATTTTGAGCTTGCTTCACATACACGATTTGACCTTGTGATACCATGGCCCAGCTTGTGTTTGTTTGTGGAAGGGTTTCAGCTCTTTTCAAGAACCCATGATCCACTGTTTTGAAAAAGTGACACAAACTTCCTATATTTGCACTGAACTATCCAATGATGAATTTAATTTGTCAAATATTTCTCACTCTCTGTATTAGCATGAGGTAGCAAAGCATGGAATACACTGACCACAAAACAAAACTCATGTGCAATTAAACAGCTAGCTATTGCTTTTCCTTATTTTCAGAGAATACTGACATTTTCATCTTTAAATCTTTTGGGGGTTGGCTATTACACCAAAAAATAAATCACAAATGTGATTCATCATCTTGCAATCTTTAGGGTTATGTTGCAAATCTAATGATCCCTTTTCAGAGAAAAATAAGGAAGATAAAGTTGGTAACTAGAAACTCTGCTTTGTTGAGAAAATGGAACAAAATCACTCAACACCTGACACACACAGAATGGGAACATTTCTACTGAAAATATAGATACAGAGGGAGTGTTAACTATATGTTTGTGTCCAATTCTTAAAAATAATGAAGTGAGATTCCCATGCCCCAAACTCATTGTTGCTTACCAGCACCTGTTCCTCTGGCCTTGACTGCTCCCTCTTCGGAACCAACAGACCTCACTTCTTCCCACCCTTCTGAAGAGATGGGTATCCCAGGTGCACACATGACAGCAACCTTGTAAAGAAATTCAGCCTGGGGATTTTCAGCTACACTTTTAAACAAATTCACGATCTTATCTAAGAAGAGCACAAAGTGCCTCCGCCACTCCGCTTACATCATTGAACATCAGCAACAACCCGTGGGTCAGGAGCAGCAGAAAATGGAAATTGAAAGAAAGTATTGGTGTAAAAAAGTCGCTTTGTATGACTGACGCAGGTTATTGCAGGCACTGCGCAGCTATGCAAAGGATTGCTTGGATAAAATACTGTACACAAGCCTCAGTGGGCCTGGTGGTGTGGAGACTGGTAGCATTTACTGAGGAGAAGCATATTGGCATCTCTGTTGGGTTTTAACCAGATCCACAGGATTCAGGAAATAAGCTCTCTGCCAGATGACACTATGCTTCTAGCCATTCCTTCTGTTTACTTATCTTCCAAATTGCTCTAACTAGTGGCCTTTCTCCTGCTGAGAGCTTATTTGTGGAGAGGGCTAAATAAAGGATTTTTATGACAACAAAATGGCCATTAGCCCATAGGATGATTTCTTAAAACATAACTCTTCTGCTTTTGTTTAGTACTATTAAAATCAATTAAATGAGAGTTTATTATTACATATTTGATTAGTGAAGAAAAATATTTTGTTTCTTCTTGAAGAAATATTTGAAATTAGGGTATCTTTGTACATATGCACATTTTTTTATATAGTATTTTCCTCCCATTTACATAAACTATTAAAGGTGGATTGTCTCCTCCTGTTGTGGTATTTTCCTAGCAGAGGCAAACACTTTTAAATATACATATATATGGATTTATTTTCCTATTATATGGGACCTGGTACATTTCCAGACTGTGAATCCTATACCTGCTTTCAGATGGAATGAGTACTCCTACTTTATGGGAGAAAAAAAGGAATTATATTTTCCCTTTATCATAACATAGTCTTTTCATTAACACAAACAGGTCTAGATATTTTACTTTAAGCATATTACTCTTCAAGTAACATTACTTTTTTTAAATTTTAATATAGAGAATGTTGTAAGTAGTAAAAAGAAGGTATATGCATGTATTTCACACTTCCTAAAGCATATTCATGTGCTTCAAAACAAATCTGAGAAGTGACTGTAACACTGTAAGAGAATCAACCATCTATAGACACAAGCATGGAAGTATATACCAAGACTGACTTGTCTAGAAACCAAATTCCTAAATCAACAACCTAAGGCTTCTACTTCACCAAATTCTTTATTTTCAAATTAAATTTCAGTACTAATAGAAAAGCCAGAAAGTACAGATAAAATTTAATTACAATCAAGTGACAATACTATTAAATAGTAATCACATACAATAAATACCCTGGAAATTATGGGTTTTTCTTTTCCTCTACAGGCCTAGTAACTGATACCAAAAAAAAAAATCTGATTTAAAATCACAAATCTCTTACAAGTGCACTTTGAGGTAATAATCAATACCATACTAAAGATCTAAGTTCTATATAATATTTATTAAGGAGAGTGGCATTGAAATACTATACAGTAAATAAATATATTATTTCCTAACTCTCCTCAAATACTTACAAACATTGAAAAATATCTGTACTCAACTACAGCTGACTTGTCTATATAATTCCTCAGCTGGTCACAATCATACCTAATAAAAAACAAGATGTACCTCCACATAGACAAATATATCAAGTAATTTAAAAAATGAGGATATCTAGATCATAAACTCTTGATCGGATATTCATAAAGTATCTGATTCTCTGTAGGACTACAGACTGAAGACTGTCCAAGGAGAAATAACATGTTGCTACTGTACTGATAGCTTTTTCTGCTTTGTGAGCCACACTGCACTGTATTAATATTTTGGCATTTAAAATCAATGACAGGACAAACTCTGGGCAGAAGAGGGTAAATATATGGTCTTTCAGTCTATACATGTGTAAACTATATGCTTTTAGTAAAATCAAGTTCTTAATCTTTGCAACCAGTAGCAGAATACAGTATTTGTGAAAAGTTAAAGCATAAACACAAGTTCAGGTTCAATGAACCTCTTCTGAGACATTTTCACTGATTAAAAAAATCCACATGGATCTCCTCATGGTTTTTCACTTCCCTTTAGGTCTTAACAGAAATGTTCTATATTGGACTTAATTTTATTATTTTTCAAAAGTTTTGTTGATCCCTGTATGCATGCACTCATAATTTCTTTCATCTAGCAAAAATTCTAAACATTGAATATACTAATTATCAGAGTAAAGAGAAAAAAGAGCCAGACCAGGTCTCTTCCTAGAAGGCTTATTATCCCCATATTACAGAAGAAGAATCTGAGGCTTAGATATAAGTGACGTACCTAGTCAATGGCAGAGTAAGACTTTTAATTTAAAAATAACAGTAATAAGGGTGCCTGGGTGGCTCAGTTGGTTAAGCGTCTGACTCTTGATCTCGGCTCAGCCCCATGTCAGGCTCTGTGCTGACAGTGTGGAACCTGCTTGGGATCCTCTCTCTCCCTTTTTCTCTTCCCCTCCCCTGCTCATGCGCTCTTTCTCACTCTCTCTCTCAAAAAAAATAATTTAAAAAACAAAAATAATAAAAATAGAAGTAATAATCAAAGGTAATCTTGCTTTAGATCACAACATCCTTTGGGAACTAACTTTTACCTAATATCTAGTACAAAACTGTTCTTGATGGTTCATGATTGAGACAAATAAATCTACACTGAGTAAAATGCACAGGATGCTATAGGCTGAGGTCCTTTGTGAGACTCTAGCATGGTTCTGGCATGCCTTGACCTCAGAACACCAGTTTATGGAGATGTTAATGGATGGTTCAGGATGAAACGTTCCCTGATCGAATGTATTTAGGACACACTTTGTATTGTATTATTTTCTAGAACAATCACAATGCACATTACCTGTCAAGTGGTGAGAAGTCCTTAGAGAAATTCTGGCTGAAGTTAGCACTGGCCCAACTTACTTGAACAAAATTTTTTTGGCAGCACACTTATTAAAACTATTATTGCTTTGCAGAAATACTAGAAAGAGTAATGCTGTATTTATTGATACTATTTCTTTTTATTTGTTAAGATATTATAAGGAAAAAGGGAGTGAAGTATTGGATTCTATTTTATAGATTCAGAGTTGATTTTCAGGACCATGTTGTTTGTTTGGGCAGTTTCTGTAGTAACAAGCACTGTTCCACGTCCTGCTTTGTCACTGGGATATCTGTGATTTAGCTATCACAAAGCACCAGCTCAGTTATCTCCTTCCTGACCCACATGGATATGCTTCCGGATCAAGGTCTTCTATTTATTCAATTCTATGTAATCACACTAAAGCAACTATGCTGAAGGATTCTAAACTAAAATAAAACAAACATACAACAAAACGTTAAGTCCAAATGACATATTCTGGGAAATCCTAATTGTATATATTTAGACACAGAATAAACCAATATTCAAAATACCACTAGGGGACTTTGTGGAGTAACAAAAAAGCTTAGCTCTAAAGACATGAGAATGAATAAAATACAGATGGTCTCTGACTTACAACTGTTCAACTTACAATTTTTCAACTTTAAGATGGTACGAAAGCAATGTGTATTCAATAGAAACCATAGCTCGAATTTTGAATTTTGATCTTTTTCTGGGCTAGCAATATGAGGTACAATGTCTTCTCATGATGCTGAGCAGCAGTAAGCCACAGATTATAGTCAGCCATGTGATCACAAGTGTAAACAACTGATATAACCATTCTGTACCCAAGCATTGTTTGTTTGTTTGTTTTTACTTAAGTACAATATTCAATTAAGTGAGATATTCAACACTTTATTATAAAATAGGCTTTGTGTTAGATGATTTTGCCCAACTGTAGGGTAATGTAAGTGTTCTAAGCATGTGTGACATTGACTAAGCTAAGCTATGATGTTTAGTAGGTTAGGTATTATATGCATTTTCAACTTAATATTTTTAACTTATGATGGATTCATTGGGACATAACCCAATTCTAAGTAAATGAAAAACTGTATTAGGATTTGGGAAATTAATATATTTAATTGTTTTTTTCCCCAGGATTGAGAGCGAATTTCATACTTGCAATTTCCTGAGTCATAAGGACAACTTATCTTGTATCAGGATTTATAGGTTTCCTACAATGGTGTGTTGGATACTAGAAGAAACTCTGGCTATAAAATGCCTAGCCTGAGAAAATTTGAAAGGTTAAAAATACTCAAAGAACTTGTTGCTTGATTATCAAGGGGCCCTGGATCCCAAAGCACTCTGAAAGTCAATTATTCTGAAATTCTGAAATACAGGTATGGGAATTATTGCTTTCAAGTGTGGTAATGAAACCATTTACAATATAAATGAAGATAAGCATCCTATGAATATTGTCATTCTTTGTCTCACAGTGTGTTAGAGGACAAGCACATATGTAAAGGATCTTTCAAGGAGAATTGCCTTGATCTGTGTTGTTTTCTAAGCTAGGTAGATCTAGGTGTCCCAGACCCTGAACCAACCACATGAAGAAACGGAGTTGATGCTCGGTATGGAATAAAGGGGATCAGAATAGCACATATGTCAAAATGTCACACAGTGGCAGGATATGGGCCCCAGTGAGGTAGGAAACACTTCAGAGAAGATCTTTTTAAGGAAATGAGGGGAAAAGATGAGTGAGCAATGACAGAGAGATTAAAGAGAGAAACAGAAGGTAAAGGTAGGTCGTATTAAGAATAGTGATTACTTTGTAAACCTGATCCACCTACCACAGACTGTTTCTCCAATTTATACCCTCTGACTGATCCTACACATTTTCTTTTTTTTAAATTTTTTTTATGTCTTTATTTTATTTTGAGAGACAGAGACGAGAGTGCGCAGGTGAGGGTCAGAGAGAGAGGGAGACACAGAATCTGAAGCAGGCTCCAGCCTCTGAGCTGTCAGAACAGAGCCCGATGCGGGGCTCAAACTCATGATCAATGAGATCATGACCTGAGTGAGCCGAAGTGAGCTACCCAGGTGACCTCACCCACTGAGCTACCCAGGTGACCCTGATCCTACCCATTTTCTATAGGAGATCTAGTAAAATAGGACACTAAGAAATTGAGTATTTCTCATGGTGCTGAGATATTTAAAGGATAATCACAACTTGACCGTTTCAGCCTAAAGCCTGTGCAAATGCTTTAGCCATTACTGCATTTCTCTGTTAAAAAAAAATAGAAAAGATGCTAAAAGAAAAGAAAAACAAATCCAATGGACAAAGACAAAATATTGGCTCTCTGAGCACCATTTCTTAGCAGTTGTCTATCCTTTGTAACTCAAGTTATTGATTATAGCAAAACGGAAAGGCTTTTGAGTTTGAAGCTGGATAGGAAAGGTATTACAGAATGAGGTATCTCTGACCAAGGACCAATTTTAATGTTAATTTCTTGTCCTGGGATTAAGTCATAATACAGACCATATAAATTTAGTCTACAAAATCCACCTAAGGAACACAATGAGATGTCAATTCCTTACAAGAGATTTTTTGATTTTTCACCCAGGGTTCAGACAGAAAAAGGTTCCTCATTTATCTGAGCTGTGTGAAATTTAATATTAATCCTTTCTTTGTAGGGGAGGGAATCCGAGGGCGATGGTCTTATGCACAGGTGTCAGTTCCAATTACCTGCTTCTTACAAGGGTAAAACTGCCTCTGATGGCCCTGTGTTGTTTAAAAACCCAAGCCCTCACAAATTACATTACAGGTCTTGATTCCATCACAGGGGTGTTGATGAAGTATCGCCCCCATGTACGTAGGGTTCAGTTTTCTCCTTTCATTTCTGACTCTTAGAGATTTCTCTTTATGCAAATTCAGCTACACCTTTTTAAATAAACTTTCATTTTCACCATTTATAGGTTTTATGTAGTAGAGGTTAGTTTTGTTTATTTTTAATTTCTTTAGTTAAGGCAGCTATATAACTAAACAGGAAGTAGTTTCAAATGGTGTGTTGAGTAGCTTTTTTCTTTTGATATGTTGGCAGTTTATTTAAAATCTCATTTATAAGTCCCGGGGCACTTGGATGGCTCAGTCAATTAAGCATCCGACTTCAGCTCAGGTCATGATCTCGCAGTTCATGGGTTCGAGCCCTGTTTTGGGCTCTGTGCTGACAGCTCCGAGCCTGGAGCCTGATTCAGATTCTGTGTCTCCCTCTCTGCCCCTCCCTCGCTTGTGTGTTCTCTCTCTCTCTCTCTCTCTCTCTCTCAGAAATAATAAATGAAAAAACTGAAAATCTAATTTGTAAGTTCAAAAGCCATTAAAGGTATATATATTTATTTGTCTTTATAGGATACAATCCAAGTAATGCTATCTCGTGAGCAATGATGACTTTTCTATTCTCCTGTGGCTCAAATACCTAGGTTCCTACAGTCATGGATTTGAGCTATGTCTTCACTAAGAAAACAACCCATAAAAAGGCTAAGTAGAAATATTAGGCCATGTATTATAAGACTTCAAACAGCAAGGTATTAAAGAGAGCACAAAGTCAAAATGAGAAAGAAGATCATTTACATGATATACAAGCTAATTAATTAAATGCTATAGAAACTTTCTATGCCCCATTACTATACCCCATTTCCCTTTTCTATGTATTTCTATCCATTTATTGTCTTTTTGTTGTGGTGATGGTTGTTAGAAGTACTTTTAAAACTGTTCAGGAATTAAACAAAACAAATCAGAACCCATAATTTCCCAGAATAGGAGACTCCTTAAGTTCTACCAAGTCACATAAAAGGCCAGTAGTTTCTCTGGTTTCTACTATGACCAAAGGACCACAGCACTACTACTTTTGTTCATTCCTCCCTCAATTAATATTTTTAAAATGTCATCTTAAAAATGATATGTATGCTCCAGGTTAGGGTAAAGCACACATAAAATCTCCCTCTACTCAAACACAATATAATATATATTTCAAGTAATAAATAATACGCTACAAAGCCCAAATAAGACAAATGCAGGGCTCAATTCTACAGAAACCACAGCAGTGAGTGATTGAAGCTGTCTGTCCCGCTGATAGGGAGACCAGCTCTGGGTAGAGGCGGCTGTAGCTGTAATGCATCTTAAAATTCATATGGAACCACAAAAGACCCCGAATAGCCAAATATTGAAGAAAAAAACCAAAATGGGAGGCATCACAATCCCAGGCTTTAGCCTCTACTACAAAGTTGTCATCATCAAGACAGTATGGTATTGGCACAAAAACAAACACATAGACCAATGGAATAGAATAGAGAACCCAGAATTGGACCCACAAATGTATGGCCAATTAATCTTTGACAAAGCAGGAAAAAGTATCCAATGGAAAAAAGACAGCCTCTTTAACAGGTGGTGCTGGGGATAACAGGACAGCAACATGAAGAATGAAACTAGACCACTTTCTTACACCATACACAAAAATAAACTCAAAATGGATGAAGGACCTGAATGTGAGACAGGAAACCATCAAAACTCTAGAGGAGAAAGAAACCCTAGAGGAGAAAGAAAGAAACAGCCTCCTTGACCTCAACCGCAGCAATTTCCTACTCGACACATCCCCAAAGGCAAGGGAATTAAGAGCAAAAATGAACTATTGGGACCTCAAGATAAAAAGCTTCTGCACTGCAAAGGAAACAAGAAAACTAATAGGCAACTGACGGAATGGGAAAAGATAGTTGCAAATGACATATCGGATAAAGGGCTAGTATCCAAAATCTACAAGGAACTCACCAAAATCTACACCTGAAAAACTAATAATCTAGTGAAGAAATGGGCAGAAGACATGACATACTTCTCCAAAGAGGACATCCAGATGGCCAACAGACATATGAAATGATGCTCAGCATCACTCATCATCAGGGAAATACAAATCAAAACCACACTGAGATACCACCTCACAACCGTCAGAGTGGCTAAAATGAACAAATCAGGAGACTATAGATGCTGGCGAGGATGTGAAGAAACGGGTATCCTCCTACACTGTTGGTGGGAATGTAAACTAGTGCAGCCACTCTGGAAAACAGTGTGGAGGTTCCTCAAAAAATTAACAATAGAACTCTCCTATGACCCAGCAATAGCACTGCTAGGGATTTACCCAAGGGACAGGAGTGCTGATGCATAGGGGCACATGTACCCCAGTGTTAATAGCAGCACTTTCAACAATAGCCAAATCGTGGAAAGAGCCTACATGTCATCAACTGTTAAATGGATCAATAAGATGTGGTTTATATATACAATGGAATACTACTACATGGCAATGAGAAAGAATGAAATCTGGCCATTCGTGGCAATGTGGATGGAACTCAAGTGTGCCATGCTAAGTGAAATAAGTCAGGCAGAGAAGGACAGATACCATATGTTTTCACTCATAAGTCCAACAAGAGAAACTTAACAGAGGACCATAGGGAGAGGAAAGGGGGGAAAATTAGGGAGAGGGAGGGAGGCAAATCATGAGAGACTCTTGAATACTGCAAACAAACTGAGGGCTGAAGGGGAAGGGGGAAAGGAGAAGGGGGGTGATGCACATGGAGGAGGGCACTTGTGGGGAAGAGCACTGGGTGTTATATGGAATCCAACTTGACTATAAACTATAAAAGTAAATAAATAAATAAATAAAAACATATCATATAGTATATATAATTATCGATGTTCTTTCTCTCAACCATCACAAAATATATTTATGCCATAAACGTTAAGAATATATAATAGATGTTTTATGACTATATAGTATTCCTTTAAACAGTGCCCTTTAATCATAAAATTGAGCTAACTTCCAATTTTTATATTATAAACATGTTTATAATAATATTCACCCATACCCATCATAAAGTGTTTCTTTTGCCAACTCTTTGAAATGCAATCATATTTTTTAAACTAAACACAAATAGGTCACTTAGAGGTAAGGGTTCTGGCCAGTAAATAAATTTGACAGTTTCCTCATTAATTGGGCTACAAACAATTTCTTGCATAATTTTGATTCAAACCATCCAGATTGAGTTTGAGCAATTTCAATCACTATCCCAAGTGCCCTACTCATTGAAAAATACAAGGCCTTGGATGATGATGCTTATTGTACCTCATGGTTTCCCAAAGGTGCTTAATCTCTAACCTGATTCATAGCTTCCCAAAGAAACTACTCTCTCTGGAGCCTCCTCAACCTAATTTAAAATGTTGGGGGATTATGCCAGTTAAATTTTCAGTTCTTTCCTTTCTGACCACTCAGCCAGAAGTCAGTTCACTATAAACTGTTTTTATATTACACAATTATTGTGGATGTTATTGATGTTGTTTCATTTCTTTCTTAAAATTTAATAACAATTCTTTACTGTAATTCACACTATAAATTCTTCTGTGTATAACTGAGTTTTTTCTTTCATTAAAATATGCATTAAGTTAATGCCTAGTAATAGCAATATTGTGGTTTCCTTTTTATAGTTTAAAGAATTAATTAATGTCCAAATTACTAAAAATAATTAAAGAAACAGAATTCTGAGAACAGAGAAGTAAACTGTAATCACACAAGAAACAAAGGAAATAATTCTGTGCCATCTAGTGAGCAGGTATCTATTGACTGAAATACTTTTTCCAAATGCACAATCTTTAAATCAATAAACTAAAGGGATGCACCAAGAATTAGAAGACAGAAAACGTCACCCCGTTTCAAACTCAATTATCCTTAACTGTACTTTTGGGTAGATCTTTTCTCTCCACTCAAGTATATAATTTATTAGTTTCTTACTTTTGTAATTAGCTCCACACATTTAAAAAATAAAGAAACATCAAGCAGTGTACAACTTAATGCAACAACCACATTTCTACGTATGTAACTATAAACTATCATTCTAAGTATAAAGCAGTATATAAAGGCAGAAATATGATGTCTCCACTTAAAATCACAATCAATTTCCTTCAGGAAAAGACACAAACATGCAAACGTTAAAAATAAAATCAGATACTTCAGGAAAACAATAGAAGAGGAAGTGAAATTCAATCTTACTTTTAAATCATGACTAGAGCTACCAGGGCATTTAAAAGAGTGGGACATAAAATGTCAAATAACAGAGATGGAAATGTATATGGTATGCATAAAGTATCATGTTGGGGCACCTGGGTGGCTCAGCTGGTTAGGCATCCGACTCTTAGTTTTGGCTCAGGTCATGATCTCACCATTCTTTTGTTTGAGCCCCACACTGGGCTCCTCCATGCTGACAGCACAGAGCCTGCCTGGATTCCTTCTCTCTGCCCCCTGCTTGTGCTCTCTCTCTCTCAAAATAAATAAATAAATAAACTTTAAAAACAAAGAACACAGTGTTAGAGAAGGTGAGTCTGTGAGGATAAATTGGTGCTAAACTATGAAGACTGATGGTCTTGGCTTAGGTTTCGGATTTTATACTCTATGAAATGACCCAATTTGAAAGAGTTTACCATTAACCCACTGGGACAATCAACTGCTAGGACAGTAATAGTTACTTACATTTGTTGAATACTCCAGACTCTGAGAATTCTTTCCTATTGTGTCTATATAGGCATGACTTCTGGTTTCTGTTTTAGACATTTCCAAGGTCACTCCTCTATTCCTCAATCCCTCAATCCCTCTCTCATTTATGGGCTCCTAAGCACTACAGTGCAGCAGAATTCATACTAGTTAGTGTGTCAGAAAATTAATTTAAAGTACTTGGGTACCTCAGTCGGAGTTCTAAAATATATATGAATACATACAAGTCTTTATTCTGTCTTCAAAACATAAGTCTAGTCATTTCGCATCACAATTTGCATAATTTTGGATACTTTTTCCAGCCAAATACATCCCCATATAAATAAGCAACTTTTTAAAATGGGGTTCTCATATGATACAAAATTAAAATTCTCTTGGAAGAACCAGCACTTCATAATTTATAAAGGGTCGGGCTGAGATTCGGAAAAGTCCCTGAATGAAGACTGTCAAACTCTCTGCCATTTATAACCTCGACTACATGCTGGAATTAGTATAAGTGATCCTTAAAAAAACAATAACAATGCTCAAGCCACAACCCAGAACAATTAAGTAAGAATCTCTGTGCTTGGGGGCTTGAACACTGATACCATTTGTAGGAAGCTCAAGTGATTATAATGTGCACTGAACTAGTCCTATAGTTCTCAATTTAGTCACACATATTAAAATAAATTGGGGCATGTTTCCACAATGACTAAATCAGAATCCCTTTTGGTGTTGCTCTAATAATTTTTAAAGAGGATTCTAAGGTATGTCCAAGGAGAGGATCACCAATATAATCCATCCCTCTCATTCTGTAGCCCAAGATATCTCAGTTCTTGAAAGAAATGGGATGAAAAGTGTTCCCTTGATCAGTAACCTCTAGTCTCTTTTTATTCCACACTTACGGTTCCCAGAACAGTGTGTATGCCCAGTATCTCTCATTATTCATGCCAGGCTCTCTGACTAGAATACCACATTGAATCTTCCTGCCCAAATTCTACCCCAGTTCCAACATGAAACCTTAGCATTCTGGCTTTCCTTTGAGTTTTTGCAGCATGAATTATCTATACATCCTATTTAGTGTCATAGAAATAAAAATATTTATTGAGCACTTGCTGTGTTTCAGGTACTAGGTACACAGAAGCCATACCACATTATCTAATTTATTTTTTTTTAATTTTTTTAACATTTATTTATTTTTGAGAGAGACACAGAGTGTGAGCAGGGGCGGGTCAGAGAGAGAGGGAGACACAGAATCAGAAGCAGGCTCCAGGGCTCAACCTCACAAACTGTGAGATCATGACCTGAGCTGAAGTCGGCTGCTTAACCAACTGAGCCACTGAGACGCCCCATCACATTATCTAATTTAATATTTACAACTACTGCATGGGATATGAAGTTATTCCCAATGGCAGAACTTGAGGCTTACAGAGGCTAAGAAACATACCCAATGTGTTCGGTCTCTGGCTGTGACTAAAACACTGTCTTCATGATCTTGGATAACAATTTTCTTCATAAAGTAACACTCAATAAAATTCTTGATGATCTTATATTTTTTATGGATGAAGAACAAATGAGACAAATGTCAAACATTAGTATTTATCATGTATGCATACAAGTATGTAGAAGTCTTAATCTCTTTCCTCCTATGAATGTTATTGCTATAAACCTAATTGTGCCCCCCATTCATTCATATGTTAAAGTCCTCACCCCCAAGAGAGAATATAATCATATTTGGAGACATGGATTTTACAGAGATAATTAAATTAACATGAGGTCATTAGGATGGCCCATAATCCAGTATGACTGGTATCCTTATAAGAAAAGAAAATTCAGACACACACAGAGGAAAGGCAATGTGAAGGCTCAGGAAGGAGATGGTCACCTACAAGGCACAAGAAAGGCCTATGTATTTTGAGAGAGAGAGAGAGAGAGAGAGAGAGAGAATGCACTCACGCAAGCTGGGGAGAGGCAGAGAGAGAATCCCAAGCAGGCTCACCCTCAGCTTGGAGCCATGACCTGAGCCAATATTAAAAGTTGAACGCTCAACCAACTGAGTCACCAGGCACCCTGGAAAAGTATACACTATTATTTCAGACTCAGAAGAGTTTACTGGGGATTAAAATTAGATATGCCCTTGGGTATGGAATAGGTGCTGAGAAAACAAAAACAAAAAAACCTTAACTACAGAAGTTCAGCTCAGTTGGTAGAACAAAACACTTGAAGAAGATGGTTACAGGCAATAAATATTAAATCCAGAACAGCTGTAAGAACCAGAAATACCCCACAATGTATGAAGAAGAATGATATATAAGGTAATATCTGGATTTCCAATATGGCAGTTGGCATCAAGGAAGTCAGTATCCAGAGATCCAGCTTCTAATTTCTGGATAGGAATTGATGAGGGCAAGGCAAAGTTTTAGTTCTAGAGGGACTCGGGCAGCAGAACTGGCTCCATGGACATAACTAAAACACAGCAAAAATCTGGACCCTGGTCTCAGGAATAGGTTAGAAGCCAGGCTGCTAGGGCTGGGTCTAGACTGCAGATAGAACAAGTGGTTGAACTGTAAATGCTAGTCCTCAGAGGGCTTGGCTGGAGCTAGGGACAAATTGAGTTCCAAGCTCTTCCAGCTGCAAAGAGAAAATGGCTTCAGGAGCAAGGAAATCAGGTAGCCCTCAACATCCATAATGTCTCCTTCCCTGTTAAATAGGGTGTGAAAGGAGAGACTTTTTTTTTTTCTTTTTTGCTTCTGAAGTCTCTACCAGGTCTAAGATTCTGTTACTCTGTTAAATTGAACCAAAAGTAAGGACAACCTTTTCATTCACTGGATAAAATGGGTCAAAAACACTGCAGTATGATTCTGCATTTTAAAAGGATACTGAAGAACAACTTACTGAGATAAAATAGTGGCACTAAAATCTTCAATATCAAATCTTTTTCTAAATGTACTCTGAAGCATAAATGTTTCCCCTTAAAATGACCTTTACTTATGAATCTTTTAAAACACTCTATGTTAAAATTGTAAGCATATATTACACATAAAATTTGTATGATTATTTTTGAAAATGTGCCCCATATTTTAATTTAGTTTCTCCTGATTTAAGAATAGGAATATCTTTCAGATGTAACTAAATGACTAATATTTCCAGCTAATCTTTCAGATGTAACTAAATGACTAATATTTCCAGCTATGGATTAATTTAGGAGAAATATTATTGGGTATAATCACGTTAGATTTACAAGCTTAATTTCTTTTCTTTTTATAGAATTTCCTTTTAGTCACAACTCTTGTTTTAGAATCAAGGAGATTTTTTAGTAGTTATACATTAGGCGGAAATTGTAACTCTGAAAAAGCCAGCTTCTCACCATGATGATTTCCAAAATTTGCTTAACACATATTCTTAGAATTAGCTCAGACTACACACATACATACACACAGAGAGTTATTTGTATCCTCTCAATCTCTTCCTAAGATTTAAATTTCACAGATGATTAAAACTGCTAATGTCCATTCCATATCCACTGTAAGAAGAGGAAATTAGTTCGCAGAATCCCTCTAAGGCATTTAAACAGTAGCATCTAACACCCTAAATCATGCCTCTTTCAGTCTTGAAAGGGAGAAAGAAACTTATCTTTCCCTCACCAATACCAGACAATAGTCTCCCTTCTCTTTTGTGACTATTCTCATCTCTGTCCTTTGTAATATTAACAAAAACCAGGGCAGGTAAAACTGTTGGGCTTTGGCACTAAATGTCAACTTGTCCAACTGTTGGTCCTACAGCAATCTCTCTCCCCTGAACAGATTAAGAGGGTAAATTAAAGAAAACGTAGGAGAAAGCATTTGTTTAAAAGTTAAGAAGTGGAGGCAGAGGTCTATAAATATGTGTTCATCAGCCTCTGTGTGAACGGGCTAAGCAGAAGGACATAAAAGGAAACAGGATAAAAGAAATGAGGTGGGCTCTTCTGAGAGAGCCACTATGGGCAGGGGCTATATTCTAATCATATATTCCCAAAATCTGGTAAGTGCCTGTCATACAGTAGGAACTCATTGAAATACTAATGTAGAAAAGGTAAAAGAGAAGCCAATGCTGTTTTAATTCTACATGGATCCATTGTTGTTTTGAGGTTCTGGCAGCAAAAATCCCATTTATGAAAGGCCCAGAAGACACCAAAACTAGTTATTTACAACTTAATGAGGGGGACATTAAATAACAGTTTTTTTATGTTTTCTTATTTTAATGGATATCAAATTAATGCATGTACATGATGAAAATTAAAATAAATAACAGCCTGATACGTTCAATAATTCATTTTCCCTCACATCCCATCTGTTCACACTATTATTCCACTTCTCAAACTTATTTTTAAATATTTATTTTGAATAAATATTAAATATTTATTCATAACAAAACTAAATATTTATTTATTTTGCCTCTGTATGTAGACTGCTTTATTGGAGATATCATGCACTGGTTTCTAATTTTAAAATAATACTTATGGTTAAAAGTGATTAGAAACATTAGCTCACTTTATTATATCCTTTTGCTTTCACAAGCCAATAGTTTTATTTCTCCTTTTATACTTCCATATAAATATACAAAATCTGGGGTGCCTGGGTGGCTTAGTGAGTTAAGCATCTGACTCTTGATCTTGGCACAGGTCATGATCTCACAGTTCATGGGATCAAGTTCAACATTGTACTCTGCGCTGACAGTGTGGAGCCTGCTTAGGATTCTCTCTCCCTCTCTCTCTGCCCCTTCCCTGCTCACGTTCTCTCTCTCTCTCAAAATTAATAAATAAATAAACACATAAAAAATATACATGTATACATAAGCCTATATTTCTTGTCCTAAAATTTCAACAAGCTATTTTAACTTTTGAACATTCTAGATGAGAGCATTCATGTGCTTACCTGCCCTTCTTCCCTGCCCAAATCCTCTCACCCCCATATTAGTCAGTTTTACCTTTATTTTGACACAGACAAAATATTTATATTCAATTATATAAACATATGTAAGTATTCAATGAGTAAGGGAGTTCATTCTAAAACTTGAAAAGCAGTAAATGGCACTTACAATATTATTACATATAAATACTCTAGAACCAGGTAAAAATAATGTGCAAAAGTTAAATTTCCTTTTCTAGGGATTAACTGTCAGGCTTACTGTTCACTCAGAGAAAAATGTGCCTAGGTTAATAGTTGAATGGGCTGTATCAATTAATAAAATAATGTCACATTTTTGTTTGCCTCATATTTGAAACTTGATTTTCCTTAACAGTGGTTGTTTTTGTTTTCTCAGTGTTTGCTCCTTTTTATTGTTGAAAAAAGAGACAGCCTTTCCTTATACAGTCAATAATGCCATGAATTCGTTAGTCATTGGATATTTCTTAGAGTCCATGACATTCTTCTTAACAAGGATTTTCTTCTTGGAGCCTCCTGGAAATGATTTCCAGTTTTAATCTGTACATATTGCTTTCTCCACATGATGTCATTCAGGGATTTCTTTGCATTGGATTCTTGATTCAGTTTTTCTTGTTTCTCATTTGTCCCACTTTCTTGATTATTTTTCTTAGTTTTCTTGAGTGATACATCTTTAAATAATTTTCTCAGAAGGAGACTGCAAAGTTGGTTTTCTGAGAACCTGGAGTTGATTGAGGGTTTAGATGTACATAGAATTGTATTTCAAAATGGTTTTGCTCTTCCATACTTCAAAAACATTGAACAGCTGTAGTCTGGAATCCAGTGCTGATAGAAAGTGTAAGGGCAGTTTAACTCCTCTTGTTGTGTATATGACCTGGTTTATTTTAACTTCCAAAAGGTTATAGATTGATCCCTTTTTCCTTGGCATCTTTAATGCTATTGAATTTCCTCCTATGTTTCAAATTATGATCTCTGGACTCATCCTCTGGGCTCCAATATGTTTCCTCATTGGTCAGTTTCACATTTACCTCTTTTTGAACGAAAAAGAATTTATAGCCTTTACATTAGCTTTTATTTTAATATATCAGATAAGGTTATTTTACTTCCTGGTTAGGAGAATTAACTCATACCTGAGACAAGTTTGTGATCCTGAGTCCTGTTGTATAACCTTATATTTTGTCAGGTATTTCTGCTCAACTGCTTCAGTGTTATGGGTTTTGGTACCCAGAGCTTTCTTTTTAAGCTTGCTTAATAACTCTAACTTTTCAAAAAATATTTTATACAGAGTATCTGTGTGTTTGGGTGGGGAAGTTGACCTGGTGATGTAGACATTTCAGGATGTATCAAACTTGACCAGGAATGTAGCATTTTGTACTGTATTTTTTGCTCTTGAATTACTTCTTACTTCTAGGGTCTACTTGTTTACCTTGATCTTTTCTAGTTCCTCTTGCTGGCATTCTTCATAGTTTGTGGCCTTTGTTGTTCATTCATATTTAAGACTGAGTACTGGCTGCACTACTAGGGATTTACCCAAGGATACAAAAATACTGATTCAAAGGGACACATGCACCTTGATGATGATAGCAGCATTTTCAACAATAGCCAAATTATGGAAAGAGCCCAAATGTCTATTGACTGATGAACAGATAAAGAAGTTGTGGTATATACACAATGGGATATTACTCAGCCCCAAAAAAGAAGAAATCTTACCATTTGCAATGACATGGATGGTCCTAGAGAGTATTATGCTAAGAGTAGTCAGTCAGAGAAGAACAAATACCATACATGATTTCACTCATATGTGGAATTTAAGAAATATAACAGATGAACATGGGGGAAAAAGAGAGAGGCAAACCATAAAACAGAATCTTAACTATAGAGAACTGAGGGTTTCTGGAGGGGAGGTGGGCAAGGGGATTGGTTAAATGACGCATATTAAGGAGGGCACTTGTGATGACACTGGATGTTGTATGTAAGTGAGGAATCACTCAATTCTACACCTGAAACTAGGTTTACACTATGTTAACTAACTAGAATTTAAATAAAACTCATAGGGGTGCCTGGGTATCTCAGTCAGTTAAGGGTCCGACTCTGGATTTCAGCTCAGGGCATGATTTCACGGTTCACGAGATTGAGCCCATGTCGGGGCTCTGTGCTGACAGTGTGGAGTCTGCTTAAGGTTCTCTCTCTCTCTCTCTCTCTCTCTCTCTCAAAATAAATAAGTAAACATTAAAAAAAGAATTTAAAAAAATTGAAAAAGAAAAAAAAAGATTGAGTACTGGCTGGATTTATGTGTGTAGCTGATACGAATTTCCATGTTGGTCTTTTTACCTATGCTGTTCAAATGGACACGAATGGTGTCTCTAACATCTGCAAATGAATAGAGTTCATGAGCTAGTACCCTTCACTTTAGGGTAAACAACGTATGCCACTCAGCATTAAGCTGTAAAGGTGGGGGTGCAACAACTCCAATATGTGAGTTTTGCTCAGGTGGTCCACTGGATCTCTTCTTGATTTCTATCTAGGGATTAAACGTGGGGTTGTTTTTGTTGTATGTAAGGGGACAAAGAGGAGAAGGGAAAGGTAAGGAGAATAAACGGTTGCTCTGTCAACAAATGTTGAATGAATCTGCCAGTCTGAAGCTCTCCTTCTCACCTACCTCCTGCTCCAAGGAACCTAGTATCTGAGCCTTAAGTCTCTGTAAGACACTTCACAGCAAACAGTTTTCTCCACCACCACACCCTCTTGTTCACTTGGAAACCTCTTATGCCCAAAAGTAGGCTACTTTCTTCTTTCCATCTTCTCAAAAACATCTCATCTGCTCCATATCTCACTTCCTTTTTCTTCACTTTTATGGGATCTCATGGGATAAGAAAAATAAATGCTTAAGTTTGGGCAGCCATTTGAAGAGGAAGCCCTTTTAGTGTTGCATTTGTTTTAAAGATACAATTTTTTTTAAATGTCTGTAGCCAAATTCTTACCACAGAACCTGACTTTATCTTGGTGCATCCAGTCTCTCTATAAACTCCCTAATCACAGTCTTCTGAATAGCCAATAAAAATTGTCATGAGGGCAGAAACCATGGCTATGTATATGTGTGTATTTATTTATTTAATCACTGTACCTCTAAAACCTAGCACAGTGTGTCTGGAAGGCAGTAGGTTCTTATAGATATTTTGTTTCACATTATGTGTATCATCTAATAGTCATGTAATATTACATATAAATTACTACAGAAATAAATCTGACCAAGTTTTTTAATTGCAAGCCCTCTTAAGATTATAGGAAAAAGCACTAAGACTATCAAAAGGATATAAAATGCATTCTTTGCTGTCAAGAAAACACAAGTAAATCAATAACTTCTGGTCATAATTAAAAGTTCTGTGAGCAATAGGCACTGTACTGCTGGAGCTCAAAGATGATACTCTCAATATTTTTTGTTTAATGATTAAAGAATAGTATAGAGAATTACATTTTCATTTAATGAATTTAGTACCTCATTTTTGCAAAGGTTCCAACTCTTTTTCCTTATTCCCCAATGATTAATTGTCATGTACCTAAACTTAATAGTCAATAATTCACAACACCTAAAACCTATGCTCTGGTCCCTGGAAACTGTCTTTGTCTTCAGGGGGAAAATTCACACCTGTAATTAAAGATCCATAGTCTTACTTGATATCCTTGCAGGTATCATTTCTTAGAATAAACCAGGTATCACATGCTCCTAAAAGGACCGATAAACACAACCTAGCAGTAATAGTTACAAACAAACCAGTAAGTCCTTATTATACAGGCTGACCTCAGAAGCCATTCACGGAGTACTTTCAAAGTTCATAGGCATAATCAATTTGTGTTGTATTTTCTGAGTATTCAAAGTCAGTAAGCAGAAGGGGATAAAAAAAGGAAATCCTGTTATCCAATACCAGGCTCTTCTTATAACTAGTTCTGTCTGAGGATTTATACTTTAAATTCCTTGTAAGTGTAAGTAGCTTACTCTCCTGATAAAAGCAACAATACTTCCATGTTTCTTCTCAGAACTGGTGCCATTTCTTTCTCTCCTCCATGTCAGCACCATCTTTGTCTCTTTATTTCTCAAGCCTCTCTACTCAATTCCTTGAGGAACAAAAAAATTTTTTTAACGTGTATTTATTTTTGAAAGAGAGAGAGAGAGAGAGAGAGTGCAGGGGAGGGGCAGAGAGAGAGAGAGAGAGAGAGAGAGAGAGAGAAGCACAGAATCTGAAGCAGGCTCCAGGCTCTGAGCTGTCAGCACAGAGCCCAATGGGGGGCTTGAACTCACGACTGCAAGATCATGACCTGAGCTGAAGTTGAATGCTTAACCAACTGAGCCACACAGGTGCTCAAGATTCTGGAACAGAGGCTCTGCACACAGTATTTAAAGTAAACAGTATTAAAATGAGGGACATGCTAGACCCTAGTACATAGATTTTTGTGAATAAATGTAAATGTGCAATCTTAAATATTTCTTTGTGTTAAGAGTTTTGAACCTTTAAAGAGGGGTTCAGAGCCTGTGCATAGACAAGAGACAACCCAGACCCTAGGAAGGTCCAAAGATAAAAAACTGGTAGTCCTCAGGCGGTATGCAGCCAGCAAATGTGTCTGGCTGGCCCATAGCATGTTTGTAAACAATGTGAACAAATTGGAGAATCCAATTTCACATCAAAATGAAAAGAAGTGGAAATATAAAAACTTCATTCTTACTTTCACTTAGAACAGCTATCCCTTTAAAATGTATAAAAGCTTTTCAGTTTTCCTACACCCGATTTTTATTTATTTATTTACTTATTTATTTGAGAGAGAGACAGAAAGAGAGAATGAGTGGGGGAGGGACAGAGAGAGAAGGAGAGAGAGAATCCCAAGCAGGTTCCAACCTCAGCATAAAGCCTGATGCAGGGCTTATCTCCTGGTTCCTGGGATTGAACCCTGAGTCAGGCTCTGGGCTGACAGTGCAGTGAGATCATGACCTAAGCTGAAATCAGGAGTCAGATGCTCAACTGACTGAGCCACCCAGGTACCCCTCTAGCAAAAGTTTCTAAAATCCTTGGAATTTCCTACCTGATGAAAACCATAAAGGTATCTTTTGTTAGGTTAAAGAGGTGACTTTTGGACCACACCTAAGGTTGGGTGCTGGTTACTTGGAGAACTAATCATGTGATTAGAGGATTGGAACTTTAGGCTCTAGCCTCCTGACTTCCTGATAGATGGAAACTGGAGGTTGAACCAATTACCAATGACCAATGATTTAATCAACCCTGCCTATGTAATAAAGCGTCCATAAAAATCCAAAAGAACTAGATTCTGACAGCTTCCAGATAGGGAACATACAGAGGTGCTATTAGAGTGACATGCCTGGAGAAGGTGTGGGAGCTCTGCATCCTTTCCCCAGAACTTACCTTATGCATCTCTTCCATCTGGTTGTTCCTGAGTTATATCCTTTTATAATAAATCAATTATCTAGTATGTAAATGAGTTTCCTAACTTCTGTGGGCTGTTCTAACAAATTAATCAAACCAATGGGGAGGTTGTGGGAGCCTGTTGGTCAGAAGCATTGGTAACAGTCTGCGCTTATGATTGGCATCTGAAGTGAAGGGCAGTCTTTTGGGACTGAGATCTTAACCTGTAGGATCTAATGCTATCTCTAGGTAGGTAATATCAGAATTGAATTAAATTGAATTCTCCAACATCCTGCTGGCACACAAGAATTGCTTGTTGGTGTAGGAACTCACTCCGCCACACACACACATTCTGGAACTGAGTCCAGAACCCAAAATAATGGGCTATAATTAAAATGCAATATTAATTTCTGTTCCCCACTCTCCTTTAAATTTTACTCTATGGGGATAATCTTCCCTTGACTCTAAGACTCACAATCTGGCATCCACTCTCCTAAGAAATCTCTTCCCAAATCATTCTTCTTACCCTGTTAGATCCTATAAGAATATAGTTCCCTTACCTTTTCTTTGCATGTTATATATATATGAATGATTATCTCACACTCATTGTGATGTTAGATATCTCTGGTATAGGTACCACAAGCAAAACCAAGACAGGAAGAATGCTAATTTAGTATCCTATTTTATATGCATCATCTCATCAAACCACTCAATAATTTTACATGGATATTCTTATCTCCATTGTGCCAATAAGAAAACTAGGACGTATGAAGGTTAAGTAACTTGCACAGAGTCACAGGATACTGCAGATTATCATGGCTGGTTCCCTAGATAGTCCTTAGTAGACAATAGTGGCATTTGGTAACAAAGACATTAATAGATATTTCAGAGAGTAGAATTTCTAATACATTTTGAAATAGGAAAACGTCTATGCTACCTTGATAAAAAAAAAGTATGCTTTTTATAGTTATTGTTTCATTTGGTAAACATTGAGTTGGGATTGGTTAAAATATTAGAATAAGATAACCATTTTGATAGGAGTTTATTTTCAAGACATTTATTGAAAATGAGATTAATTATCAGAGAAAAGAGTTGTCTGAATCAGATAAATGCACATGTGATGCCCCTGTGTTCCCAGAAGAAGAGATTTAACCTCAACTTCAGAAGTGTATATAATCAACCAACGTCCCCAGAATGATAATTCCTAAGGAGGGAAGACAGTATGCAGAGGCAGTAAGTTCCTTACATTACACCAGTTCCATCCTTCCAATTACCCATGCCACTTGTCATTTTTTTCTTTCATAATCTGCTGGTATTGTGAAATTCAATTCTGACTGATTCTATGCCCACTGTGATTTAAAACACATATTCAGAAAGAGCTGATGTAGAGTTCTTTAAGAAATGGGAAAATATACATATATACATATACATGTCCATTAAGAGCTATCTTCACACCAAATAAGCGCACCCAGTTACATTTTTATATAACAATTTATTATTTCAGGAGATAAAAATATGTATTCACAAAACAATATTAGGGTACAGAGGCAGCAAGAGTATACTCACCATGTGACTTTTAAAAAGACCATGGAGGAGCGGGCAAGATGGCGGAGAAGCAAGGAGCTCTGTAATCCGCGCACGCCTGTATGGATTGAACTGAGAAGGACTGAAGTGATAAAACTTGGATTTGCAAGTGGGAGAAAGAAGAAACAGACGCCAGAAAGAAGACAACCTCAAAGATGCCTGAGTGAGGCATCTGGGAAATTAGGGGACGGGCAGGACCCGGTGGTGCAGGGGGAAGGAGCCCCCGAGCCCAACACAGGGAGAGTGTGCTGTGCCCCGGAGAGACCAGAGGAAGAGAAAGAGAGACGGAAAATGCACCTAGAACCATCTCTAAGGGAGGAAAAACTCGCCTGTCTCCCCATATATAACTGCCGAGCGC
>CM053577.1:81932440-81947603 GCA_028646485.1 Cryptoprocta ferox
AATGAGTACAGAAGTGTTCCTTTCTTTTCTGTTTGGAAAAGTTTGAAAAGGATTGCTATAAATTCTTTGAATGGTGTAATTAACCAGTGAATCCATATGATCCTGTACTTCTGTCTTTTGGGAAGATTTTGATTATTGATTTAATCATACTAGTAATCCATTTGTTCAGATTTTCCATTTTTTTCATGATTCATTCTTGGATAATTGCATGTTTCTAAGAATTTATTCATTTATTTTATGTTGTACAATTTGTTGACATATAATTGTTCATAAAAGGAATGTTGGTTTTTTATTTTAATTTCTAATAACAGTTTCCTGTATCAGGAGTTTAGTATTAGGACTAAGTTGACTGTATAAAATGAATTGAGAAGTGGAAGTGGGTTATTTTCCTTTTTTTTAATAAAAAAAGGACTTTTGTAAGATTGATATAATTTACTCTTCAAATATGTTAAAAATAATTTTCCAGTGAAGATAGTTGGTTCTGGCATTTTTATTATAAATATAAAAAAGGACTTTTGTAAGATTGATATAATTTACTCTTCAAATATGTTAAAAATAATTTTCCAGTGAAGATAGTTGGTTCCGGCATTTTTATTATAAGTTGTCTTTTATTTATGAATTCAACTTCTATACTAGTTATAGGAGTGTTCAGGTTTTCTATTTCTTCTTGTGTCAGTTTTGGTAATTTGACATTCTTATGAAATTTCTGCATTTGATCCATGTTAATTAATTTGTTGGCATAAGATTGTTAATAATATTCCAATGTTTATCTTTTTAATTAATCCAGGGTCTCTAATGATGCCCTCTCTTTTGGTAGTTTTATTTTCTATGGTTTTTCTTGATCAGTCAAGGGGAATGTTCATCAATTTTATTAGTCCCTTCCAAGAGCCATATGTTTTTATTTTATTGATTTTCTTTAGGTTATTGATTTTCAAATTTTCTACTCTATTGGTTTCCACTCTCATCTTTATTATTTTCTTCTTTATCCTATATTTAATCATTTGTGTTAATTAATTAGTTAATTTTTATTCTTAAAGTAGAAACTTAGATCATTGATTTTATAATTGCTTCTTTTGAAATGGAGTGTTTAATGCTACACTTGTCTCTCTAAGAAGTGTTTTCAGTGCATCTTACAAATTTTGATAGGTTATATTTTTGGTATTATTAGATCAATATATATTTTAATGTCTCATGATATTTTTGGCCTTGTCATATTTAGATATGTGTTGCTTTATTTCCAAAATTATGCTATTTCCAGAATTTTGAGCTATTATTGTCTAATTTTATTTAGGTTTTAAATGCTAACTTTTTAAAAGTTTTATCTATTTATTTTGAAAGGGAGAGAGAGAGAGGACGCGTGGGAGCATGCACCGCACATGCCAGTGGGGAAGGGGAGGAAGGAGGGGGAGAGAGAGAATCCCCAGTGTGGGACTCAACCTCACAAACCATCGGATCATGACCTTAGCCGAAATCAAAAGTTGGACACTTAACTGAGCCACCCAGGTGCCTCATAATTTTATTAAATCTTGATCAGACAATATATGCTGTGTGGTAATAGTTCTCTAAGTTTATTCAGTTTTGTTTGTTTGTTTGTTTTTAATGGGCTGCCTGAGGTCTATCCTGGTGGTTATTCCATTTGACTTGAAAAGAACATGTATTTGAATTATTTGTTGAGCTTAGTGGTCCCAATAGCTATTCTCTGTCAGGCATTCTAGAATCTTACCTTGAAGAAGAGCAGTTTAGAATCTGGATAAAGACTCATAAAGATCCATCTATACCTATTTCTGGGTTAATTGTGCGGTACTACACAAAACTTACACGCCAGAATAAAATGTTTTTAACCACAAAGGCTATACATGTTTTTTTAATCTTTTTGTTTGTTTCAAATTTTTATTTAAATTATAGTTAGTTAACATATAGTATAATACTAGTTTCAGGAGTAGAATTTAGTGATTCATTACTTACACATAACACCCAGTGCTCATCACAACAAGTGCCCTCCTTCATATCTGTCACCCATTTAGCCCATTCCCTGCTCACCTCTCCTCCAGCAACCCTTAGTCTCTTATGATTTTTAAGTATGTTGGCTTATTCACTAATTTAGACCATGTAGTTTTAGAACAATTCAACATAAAACAGTTGTTATGCCTTTATGTAATAATTCACTTTAGGATAAATATAAATATACTATAGGTATTATACAATAATCTTTATGAGTCTAAATTCTGCAGTTGTGTAGTATATTATAGTGTTTACTATCCCAGCATAACAGAATATGAACAAATCACACTTTGTTTTTTCATTATTTTTAATGTTTATTTATTTATTTTGAGACAGAGAGGTAGAGAGGGGGAGAGAGAATCCCAAGCAGGCTCTGCACTGTGAGTGAAGGAGCCCGATGTGAGGATTGAATCATGAACTAAGCCAAAATCAGATGCTTCACTGACTGAGCCACCCAGGCGCCCCTATTTCATTATTGAAATTAGAAATTTAGGCCATTAAAAGTAGAAAAATAAGATATCAAGTTTTAGGAATGCTATGTTGAACAAATACACACAATAATTTTATTAGTTTTCTTTATAATACATATCTCTGGGAGATAAGATACATATGAAAATTTTACATTATCAATGAATATATGTGAAAAATGAAGATGTTATGTAATGTATATAATCCATTTGGATATGGGGTTAACCTTTAAATGAGGTAATATAGCTAAACATCTCGAGTAAATTCTAGAAACTGCACAATGTTCAGAAAATGGGGGTGTATGTGAGAAACAGCTGTTGATGAGGTTCAAAATGTAGGAAAGAACCACAGTATGCTAAACAAGAGTTATGATTATATCTTGAATACAGGGAGTGATTTTCTCAAATTTAAATTTTGGAAGATGTGAAAATGGTATGGAGGATTTATTGCAGGGCCAATAGAAGGAATAAGAAAATCTGTTAGGATATCAGTTATAGAAATCATGATAGAAAGAGATCATGACCTCAAATTAATACAATGTCAATAGACATGAGGAAGCAAATTTGAGTCATCATATTCAGGGATCAGAGTTAATATTTGATGAAGCATTAGGGAGAGGGTAGATTAGGATCACTCAGATTAATTGCTCGATGGGTGGTCATATAGTATAGTAATCACCAATTTAATTTATTAAACAATGCCAATTTATCGTATAAGCTTTCTGAGAAATATTTTTCAGAAGGAATTTTAATAAAAAAAAGGAAATCTTGTTTCCATCTCACATGGAATCTATTGGAATAAGAAATGCAGAAGAGCAGAAATGGAGCTCAGTGTGACCTTAACATTTAATAAGAGTGAAGAAGAAAGATTTTTAGCAAGGAATATGAGAAGAGGTGATGCAGTAGGATGTAGACAAGAACAGAAAATTATCATTAATATCCAGAAAACAAAAAAGATGGGTAGTCATACATACACTCAATAGGTAAAGGGCTAAAAAGTGTCTATATGTGAAATTGGCACCATGGAAGAAATCACCAATGTCTGTGAAAAATAACTAAATACAGCTGTAGAGACTGGAGTCAGATGATTGAGAAATAAAAGGGATATAAGAAAGTGGAGAGAGTATTAATTTAGGTTACATGAACAGGTTGCTTGATTTGAAAGATTTTTAGAGAAAAAAGTGGCTCGAGAGAGAATAGATTCAAAGAAAACAAGTTTTGATTATTTTAAATTCTTTAATAGTTATATGCCAAGAGTAAAGGAGCAATAGAGAAGTCAAGGTTGAAGACACAGGAAAATGAAGGGGTCAGCGATGTAGTGAAGTCCTCACTGAGCAGAAGGGGTGATATCCAGAGTGCAGGTGTGTGCATTTACTTTCCATGAATAGAGGAACATCTTATATTATAATGTCAGTCAGGACATATAAAATAAGGATTGGTATGTGTTTGGATCCTACTAAAACACAAAGATTCTTGGACTGAATTTAAAAAATTGTTCAGTTTTGTGCTATATATAAAAAGAAATGCATCCCCAACAAAATTACACAAATAGATAACCTAAAGGGATAGAGAAATGTGTCTGTCAAAGAGGAACCAAAAGAGAATAAAAATACCAGTGTTAGAATTCAGTTCACAAAAAATTCCGCAATGGAATCCCTACATTTTATGCTCAACTTAACACAGCAACCAGAAGGACCCTATTAAAATCTGAGATATTTCAGGCCACTTCTCTGCTCATGTATTTTATAAAACTTCCAAAAGGAAAAAAATAAACTAATGAAATAGCAAAAGCAATAACAAATGACTGGGATAAACACACACACACACACACACATACACACTCTGAAACAAGTACCAAAGAAAAGTCTCTCATTTTCACCTGCTTAGTAATCAATTATTTTTTACTGTCTCATCTACTATATTGTCAAAAAAGTTGAAATACCACCTTCATAATTTTGTCCCCAGTTTCTCCTAGCATAAGTGCCTTCACTGAATAGAGAAAGTAAGGAAAATGAGTAAAAATATTCAGAAGATGCAGCATCTATAATAAAGCTGAGTATCTCCTGTTTTCTTTTTCATGTTTTTCAAAATGATACTGTAACTGTTTTTGAGTGCTGTATTAAATAAAAGTCAGCATTTCACATTTTATGTTTGTAAAAAATCTTCATGCTTCTATTTATTCTTTATGTTACAGTACTAAAGATGGATTTTTTTCTCTTTTTTATGTTTATTTTTTTATTTTGAGAGAGAGAGAGAGAGATTGAGTGGGGGAGAGGCAGAGAGAGAGGGAGACAGAGAATCCCAAGCAGGCTCTGTGCTATCAATGCAGAGCCGAATGTGGGGCCCAAAATCACAGACTGTGAGATCATGACCTGACCTGAAACCAAGAGTCAGAAGCTTAACTGACTGAGCTACCCAGGCACCCCAGATTTTAATACACAAGACAATTGTGTCAACATAGGAATTCTGTACTTCATTGTCATCAATAATCACCTTAGTAATATCATTGAGAGTAAATAAATCTAAGGCATATTTCTTCTGCTCTGTATGTCTGAATCTGTAACATTTCATGTGAAAGTATAGAGTATTTCTTACATCTGAATATAATTTTTCTGCCATAAAATGGTCTATTGTATTTCTTAATGATTCCCTAGATGGAGTTTAAACTGCTGTTAGTGCAAAGGCTCTGAATAAAGTTTTCCAGGGGTGCTTGGGTGGCTCAGTCAGTTAAGCATCCAACTTCAGCTCAGGTAATGATCCCCCAGTTTGTGGGTTTGAGCCCTGCATAGGGCTCGGTGCTGACAGCTCAGAGCCTGGGAGCCTGTTTGGATTCTGTCTCCCTCTCTCTGTGCCCCTCCCCCACTCATGCTCTGTTTCTCTCTCTCTCTCAAAAATAAACACTTAAGAAAAATTTTAAAAATAAATTATAAAATTTTCCAATGTTCTTCATATTTCTGATGTATGGCGTGGAGTTTCAGAAGCCATATTCTATCACAATCATCTTTCATGTAAGTTTGTGTTCGGTTGCTTAACATCTGTAAATTGTTAAGGTATTACACAGACTTTAGTGTAGATTAGTTTGGAACATATCCCAGGGTACTTAATCAGGGTATAATCCTGCATGGTGGAGTCTTTAAATTTAAAAACGTGTGTGTGTGTTTTAAATAAATTGCTTTTTTTTTGGTAGAAATATTTGTATCTTGTCCTTTAAAAAAACAGTTAAGAAAGGCTACCCATCCCACTTTTGGATCATTACCCCACTTTTTGGATTCTCTATAGTTGCAGGCAAGCATAATACTTGATACTAAATTCGAAAAGAGACTTCGTAAATATACATAACTGTGTTGCTTCTTGGCAACTGTTTGGCTCATTTTTATACATACCTGAAATGTTTGATATTAATGTGTTGAAAGGTACAATAACAAATGTTCTATTGTATTGTCATCTATTTTCTTTACAACTTGTATAAACAGTTTCTTTTTTTATTTGTAAGCTTTGTGGCAAGAGTAGGTTATATAATGGTAGAGATTGGGAGATAGGATTTTAATGAAAATATTTTTATTTTTTATCATTAATTTTGCTTTCAGATTGGAGGATAGATTGACCACACTTATCATTAATTTTGAAATACAAATTTAAAAATGTGAACACAAGGAAATAAAACATAGGAAAAATTTGGACTTAAACATTATTTTTCCTGTTAAAAATAGACAAAATTAATGAAATATCCAGACTTAAGTGAATAAGTAATATTTTGAAAATATTAAAGTAGTTGCTGCTACTTATTAACTGTAACCTTTTAAATCAATCTGAAATAAAATTAAGCAAATTTTAATATTTAATACAATCATAATTTGTCTGCTTTTATCACTCCTGTGGCAATTCTGCACATATTCAAGAATTGGAATCTGTCCAAATCTGGCAATTACTTTTCACTGGCCCATTTATATAACGCTTAAAAATATGAAACAATCAAAATAAGATTATGATAACAATTTTCTAGAAAACATTCAGATGTACAAAGAAGTGAGGAGTCTCCTTTACACTTGTTTTTATCCGTATTTAATTCTCCTTTCTGCCTCCTTTTTTAACTTAACTCCATTTTGGAATTTTTATATTAATTATATATTTTTTGTGTTTTCTGTATGGCTTTAAAGGAAACATATTTATCCTAAATATACTTTAACATTTATAAAAAAAAAAAGACTTACTTTTGATGATGTGATGATGGATGAATACTTTTGTTATAGTGTAGTAAATACAAATTTAATGTCTACTTAGGTGATACAAAATAGTCCAAGATTCTTACCAATCTCTTTGAACTGCGTAATTTCAGAACTTCTCTTTACTGTTTTATCAGCTAGAGAGGCAACTCACAAGGAAGCACATCACCTGTCCCCCTCCAGGGTCTAGGCAGAGGAGAATCAGTGTCACTGTGCATGGAGTTCTGGCCTTGGGGTATTACCCCTTATAATGTTATCCTTGATAAGACTGTGTTCAACTAATCAGAACTTCTGAGGGACCTTATCATGATATAAAGATATTGTGATACATTGTGCACAATATAGCCTTATTTGGGAAGCACTGTAAATTACAGTTATGTTCCGTATTTCCTTTATTTTGTTATAGGCTTATGAAATGCACTATTTATCTTAACATCTTAGCATATGAGAATTCAACTAACTGCTTTTGTGAATCTGGTTTCCTTCATTTCATGACCTGAGGAAGTGTAGAGGAATGAATTAAGCTCTGTCAATCTTCAACTTTTTAGAGTAAACATCTCTAAGTCTTAGTTTTTCCTATATTATTAATTCATTTGAGTTTTCTTGCTTGGAAGGCAGCAGTTCTTAACAGTTCATCTATACTCTCTTCCTTGTTAAAAATATATAACTTTTCTCCCTCTTTTTCTGATTCTCACTTTAGCTTTTATTTTATCTTATTTTATAACTACAGTTATTTTTCTCCCGTTCATTCAAATGTTTTCAGTGGTACATTTTCTTCTTTTTGCTAACTAAACAAGGCTTTGTCTTTTACTATCTTAATGTTGTTTCTCACTTACTGTATCTGGGATTTATTCACCCTTATGTGATATTTTTGAGTAATTGTTGACTAAATCAGTATTTGTGAAAACAAGGACCTGAAGTTTGGTGAACAGCCTTTCATGTGGGTGCTGTTTCTCAAGTACAAAGGAAAACTGAAGTGTGTTTAGAGGAAGGCAACTGAGGCAGGGAAGTGGAATTATACTACAAAGCAGAGGTACTGGTGATATTTGAAAAGAAGGTTCATGAGGCCTTAGGCACCTACCTTAGCTCTGTGTCGACTATGTTTTGCTGCTATTGTTATTCATTGTATCTGTTATCATCATTGTCCTTGTTATTACATTCATTTTAAATGTCACCAAGAGGAGAGCTGATATATAGATTTCTTTTAGGTGGTAATACATCTATAATTTATCAGTGGATGTGTTGCTAGATGACTCTTCCAAAATAGCTCCTGTAGTGGAAACTATACGGGAGTAGTCACATATGAATAAACCCAGCCCCAAATTTATTGCTTTAGTAAATATGTACATGGAAACTTTTATAGCATAATATCAACCTGAGGTTACTTTATTACTAATAAAATAGAGAAGATATACAGCTTGACCTTTCCTTTTGTGCCTACCTTTTATTGTTTGTTACATATGAATATCTTTTAATATTGGCTTTAATAATGCATAAAGTTTGAGAAGACAGTTTCTAAATCTTTCAAGACATTGACGTTTATGTACATAAATATTAATGCCATAGCTCCTTATATTTGTCTAATCAATCAACGACCCTGCTTAGAACATTTTTACTAACTAACAGATATTTTTAATGAAACTTCAGAGTCAGTCATACAAAATATGATGGATACATGGTAAAAGGAAAGTCGGCATCACAGGGTTAAGACACTCAGAAAAAATCTTACTCTGGCAGCCTAAAGGTGCTGTGGTTTCAGATGGGTTTCAGTCTAGGCATTCATGTACTTGACTTGTGCAAGGATCATTTTCACAAGAAATTTGCAAGGATAAGTATAAAGATGACAACCATTCTTCTTTTCCTTAAAAGATATTTTCATGTGATAAAGATACATCATTTCCAAATGGCATAGAAAATTTATACTGTTCTCTCTTCTTCAAATAGGTTATGTGGGTATGCAATTTATGTCGAAAGCAACAAGAAATCTTAACCAAATCTGGGGCGTGGTTCTTTGGAAGTGGCCCTCAGCAGCCAAGTCAGGATGGAACCCTAAGTGATACAGCTACAGGTGCTGGTTCTGAGGTACCGAGAGAAAAGAAAGCACGGCTACAAGAGCGATCACGGTCTCAGACACCCCTGAGCACAGCAGCTGCCTCCTCCCAGGACACAGCTCCTCCCAGCGCACAGCCAGACAGGAGCAAAGGGGCGGAGTCCTCACAGCAAGCCATGGGGCCCGAACAGAAGCAGGTTTCATCCAGGTCTAGAAGTGAACCTCCAAGAGAGAGGTAATAGTTCTTTAACCCTGTAAGCAAAAGACAAGGTATTTGCATTGAGAGCAAATCTATTTTCAGGAATTTAACTGCTATGAAGAGGAATATGTGGAGGTAGTACTTCTCAGGCCCCACTTCGAAGGCAACAACAGCCCTGAGGTGTTTGTTTACCTCTAGAATGTGTCATTCTTTAGGAGACCTTCCTTGAAAAGCTTTTATTTCCTAACATGCACAGATGTAAAAACAAGTTACTAACTTCCAACCCTGAACTCAGAAAAGCTCTTAGATCATTTATTCACTTAGAGAACTAGCACTTTAATTGAAAGTGTGCTCCAAGAAACTATGACCTGACACAGTGGAGGGTGCACAGGTATATTAGCAAAGCCTTCTTGGAGGACATTTCTTTTATGCTTGGCTCTGACAAGTGACTAGGAATTAACCAGATGAAGAATGGAATGAGTATTCCAGGTATATGCACAGGCATGTGGCCTGAAGGAACAAGTTCTCACACTAGAACCTAAAGGATGCCCACTGCCAGGAGTGTGCATAGCAGAGGGGGAGGGCAGGGTAGAGCAGGGGAGAGGTGGCTGGTTAGGTATCAGGGACCAAGTTATACTGGGCCTATTGGCCAAGTTAGATTTTATCCTAGGAATAATGGAAAGCTACTGAGGGTTTTAAGTATGGGCTAACATGATCCGATAATTTACTCTAATTGATTCATTCCTTCATTCAAACAATGCATTTACAACGAGACAGGATGCTACGCACTGGGAGACAGTGTCTAACTAGGAGGACATAGCCCTGTGTCATGAGATTGGTAGTTTGGAGCACCTCACATTCACTGAATGTAGTTATTAATCAATCCAGTAGCCATGTGTATACTATAAACAAACACTGTGCCAGGAACCAGAGTATAGAGGTGATTAGGACATGTTCCCTTTTCTGACAGATCCCAGGGAAGACACCACAGATTATCCTAGGGAAGACAGACACCTGGGCAATTAACTGTACCAGAAAGCTCATTTGACCAAAACTAGAAGATACATATAGTACTTCGGGAGCCACAGGAAAGAGGTGGTGCCTTCTGAATTAAGCCTTCCAGGGTCCCCAGGAGTTACAGGGTAGGTAGACAGGATAGGAGAGGACATTTCAGAAAGAGAGAATGAATGCACCTAAACAATATGGAGAGAACACACAAAGGACACTAGAGATACTTCAGTGAAAGAATAATGGATAGCTTTTGGTGACAAACTATTGTGGGTTAAGAAGAGACAAAAATATTAAAGGTGCAATTGGGATTGGTCAGAAAATGATACCTGTAAATAAGAGAATTTGGAGCTGTAAAGTTTCTAAAGGGAAAATATGAATCCTGTTTTTGACATATGGTAAAAAAAAAAAACTACAAAGAATTCAAGAATAAGAACTGAGAAGCAACTTTTTGTTTTAACCTTTTAAATTAAATTTGAAGAAGATTGATAGAGACAAATGTTAATACTGATTATATAAATTACTTCTGATGATATAAATACATAAGAAAATACCGAGGACGTTCGTTGGGGGTATAGAAGGAAAAGAAGAGATGGGTGGCACCTTCAGGGAGATAAGTGAGACCAAAAGAATAGCAAGAGGTCTGTTTAAAATTATTGAAGAATCCTTCATCAGGAGTTAGTGGAAATGGAATAATTAGAGGTAGAGGTGGGGAAAGGCATACTCAGGGAAGCAAAAATCAGAGAGACTGCAGCACTCCTTCCATTTGCATGACACTCTATATAAAGCACTTTCCATAAAGCATTTTCACATATGGTCTCTCCTTTAATGCTCATGTGAACTTTGCAAGGTAAACATTATCAGCATTTCAAAGAAAATAAATTTATTCAATATAAACTTCCAACAAGATCAGTGATGCCTTAATGAGCTACTAAATGTCTGCAGTACAATCATCACACTTGTATTAAAACTGTATTTGATAATTAATATATGTTCCTATTAGACTCCTTACATTGTAAAACTGCAATGGCACCCTTGCAATTCCACCCTCTGATGTAAATCTCTTTAACTTCAAAAGAGCAATGTGCACTAAATGTCTGCAGCAGAATTTCCCATGCTATTTTGCTTACCTATGCCATTTGAAACCCTTTACCCTTTCTTTACACTACTATTATCCCCTTCTCAAACTGACCCCACAGCATATTGTAGTAACTACTACTTTGGTAATCCACAATAGAAATTGCCCTTTTTCTCATCTTGTAGTTTTTCTTGATTTTTATTCATGACATCTGCTTTTGGATTTGCAGTCAAAAGATGTTTTCGCTGGAAAGCCCTCTATGGGCCTCAGTGTTTCAAAAAAAAAAAAAAAAGCCTTAGATTGTTCCTACTTTAATTGCATAGTATATTGTATAGTGTCAGGGTGCTTAGACAAGGCCCTTACTTTTTGTAAATTCTGGTATAGTTGCTGGAACCTTCCCAAATTAGGTGGACTCCAGTGTATAAAAAAGGGCCCAAAGGAGCAACTGAATGATATATCTACAAGATTCAAAGATTGCCACACTCCTTCCCTTTCCTTTTATCTTTGCAGTACCTTAAATGGGATGGAGAGAAAAGTAGAAACAAAACCGTTTGGTTTTTGTTTGTTTGGTTTTGTTTGGTTTTGTTTTGGGGCTGTGTTCTGAAATGAGAGAGAGGGAAAGGAAGAGGGCGAGGGAAGGAGGAAAACTGAATAATAATTTGAAACATTTCAATATTGCTATTGCCCAAGGAAGGTAAAATGAAGGCTAAAGTTCAGCCATTTTTTCCCTAACCACCTCCCTTAAGTGTTTGGGTGCACATAAGCTTGTTAAAATTACTTTTTTCCCCCTACTATTAAAGAAGTGCTACTAGATTTGATTTTTGAAATGGACATACTTGTATTCATTTTTCTTTAAAAGTTTCTATTATAATAAAAGCTTGCCAATATGTATTGTCGAGATGTATATCAAGTATACATATTTAGAATTGAACTGGTATCTGTGTATTCTCTTTTGGTACTATATTTTACATATCTTAGTTTGATCTAAAACATTTTTAAGTCTTTCATTCACAAGCAGAAGTTAGCATAAAACGTGTTCATTTATTAATTTATTGGTGATTTTCGTTTATCTAATTTATAGGGAATTTTAAATGTGAAAACAACTTTTAAAGTTCCTTGAGCTGCTGTAATGTAAAGGGGCTTTATTTAGAAAGCTAATCAGATACACGGGTTTAATGTGGTTCTTTATCAAATCGCTTAATTAGACATGAGATGATAATGAATCATTTGAAAGGATTTAAATGGAACGTGAAGAAACGAGGTTTCTTAAGTCTGATCTTCATTTTTAGCTTTACACATTGCTTTTCTTCTTGACGTTCCTTTATGTATCACAGGAAGAAGACTCCAGGGCTCTCTGAGCAGAATGGCAAAGGAGCCCAGAAGAGCGAGCGGAAACGCGTGCCTAAGTCCTCAGTGCAGCCGGGAGAGGGGGCCGTGGAAGAACGCGAGCGGAAAGAAAGGCGGGAAAGCCGACGGCTTGAGAAAGGGCGGTCACAGGACTACCCAGACGTGCAGGAAAAACGAGAGGATCGCAAAGCGGTGGGTGATGAGAAGCAAAGGAAAGAGGAGGAGTACCAGACCAGGTACCGCAGCGACCCGAACCTGGCGCGGTACCCGGTGAAACCGCCGCCCGAGGAGCAGCAGATGCGCATGCACGCCAGGGTGTCCCGCGCGAGGCACGAGCGGCGCCACAGCGACGTGGCGCTCCCGCGCACCGAGGTCGGCGCCGCGCCGCCAGACGCCAAGGCCGGCAAGCGTGCACCGGCCGCCGCCAGGGCTTCGCCGCCGGACTCGCCGCGGGCTTACTCGGCCGAGAGGACTGCGGAAGTCAGGACGCCTGGCGCCAAGCAGCTGACGAACCACAGCCCGCCGGCACCCAGGCATGGGCCAGTCCCCGCAGAAGCCCTGGAGCCCAAAGCCCAGGAGCCCCTCAGGAAGCAGAGCCGCCTGGACCCCAGCTCGGCCGTCCTCATGAGGAAGTCCAAGCGCGAGAAGGTGGAGACCATGCTGCGGAATGACTCTCTGAGTTCTGATCAGTCTGAGTCCGTGCGTCCTTCCCCGCCCAAGCCACACCGGTCCAAGAGAAGCGGCAAGAAGCGGCAGATGTCCGTGAGCAGCTCGGAGGAGGAGGGCGTGTCCACGCCGGAGTACACCAGCTGCGAGGATGTGGAGCTGGAGAGCGAGAGCGTCAGCGAGAAAGGTAAGGGCGGGCTGCGTGGACGCTGAGCGCGGACATGTTTGGGGCTTGCAGGCGCAAGTGTGCAGGGCTAGAAAGTTACAAGTGCCTTGAAACGTGCATCTTAATGACTAGTTAACACTGCTCAATGGTATGTTAGAAAGTTGCTGAGACTAGATTACAAACTCATCAGGAGGGCAAAACAAAAATTCTATCTAGATGAGAAGATAGATGTTTACTGAACTTATTTTGGTAATCATTTGGCACTATGTATGTCAAATCGTGCAGTTTTCCTTAATATGGAGTTGTATGTCAGTTGTAGCTCCGTATTTCCGTAGAAGTGGAGGGAAAAGTGCGACTTGGAGTGCTCACGGATATAGCTTCACAGAGAATAGAAAAGAAGGTTTTAGCTTGCTTGCTTCCTTTGTTCCTTTTTGGTAGGATTTTGAAACATAATCATAAGCTTCAAATTTAGGTTACGAGAGTTCTTAATGATTTGGGTTCTTGTCATTCTGGGAAATTGAGTATGCAGTCTTGTGTTTTTAACTTCTTATTTCGGGGTGGATTTGTCTAGAATAAAAAAGCTTTTCTGGAAAACCAAAACTATCCCTGATAAAGGAGAATGTACCAATTTTTTTAATGCTTATTTATTTTGAGAGAGAGGCAGAGAGAGAGAGAGAGAGAGAGAGATCGATCCAGAATCCCAAGTAGGTTCCCTGTTGTCAGCATAGAGCCCAATGCAGGGCTCGAACTCATGAACCGGTGACATCATGGCCTGAACCAAAATGAAGAGTTGGTTGCATAATTGATTGAGCCACCCAGGAGCCCCTACAAAACATTTTACAGTGTTGTGTGATGAGCTGACTTTTTTTCCTTTTGTGTTCTGCACTGTGTACAATATCATAGCCACATGTAGCTATTTAAATTAATTACAATTAAATAAACTTAAAAATTCAGTTACTTAGTCGCACTAAACCACATTTCAAGTGCTCAGGAGCAGTCATCATGGAAAGTTCCTTTAGATAACATAATGCTGGCCTAGAAAATATTTCAATTTAATGTTGAAGTTATGTATTTGTCTTGAAGATTCACATCATTCTGCTGCTGTTCATTCAGATTTAAATTGGCTGTAGTCCTAAATTTGATGGTAGTGGTAGTCATCCTTGTAGTGCTTCTTAGTTATATTTTGGGGTACTTGTTTTTACAGTTATTTGGCTTGTTTTATAGTTGCTAAATTATATGCTAAATATTATACATTTATAAAAACGTTAACTTTACCTCCTCATCTACTCTGTCTTCAAACTGCATGGCTGTCTCCTCCCCCCTTCTATGTCCTCTGTCTCCTTTCTCTCTCTGTCTACATACAGATAGATAGATACACATATACAAACACATGTATCGATCTATTTATCTATTTTTTGGTCTAGATAAATATATAGGTAGGTGGATGGATGGATGGATGAGTGGATATATATATAATAATTGGGAACAATTAGGAAAGTTTATTCTGTCATTATAATTACTGCATCTCGGGTTAAAATAGCTGTCTTTGGAAAGTGATTTTGGAAGAGATTACGTAGCAGAATGTGGATGCCATGTTTTAAGTTTCAGGATCAAGGGAAGACCGTCCCCATAGAATAAAATTTAAAAGGCAGTGGGAGACAGAAATGAAAATATTCTATGTGTATGGGATCATTTGGCTCTTTTAGCACAACTTCTGATGACTTATGTTTGATTTATAAGTCAATATGCATACAGTTATGCATACTATCTATGGTATTTCTATTTTTTTCTTAATAATAGGCAGTTTATTTCAACATTAAATGACAATATAAAATGCAAGTGACCGAAAATATCCTTCTTCTAATTCTCTAGTGGAGTAAAGCATAGTCTGGGTCCTACATTATTTTTTTTTTAACTTTATAGTTTATTGTCAGGTTGGTTTCCATATAACACCCAGT
>CM053577.1:81948103-82038625 GCA_028646485.1 Cryptoprocta ferox
TTTGGAAGCTACTCTTCCTCTTCTATTTTTGGAGTAGTTTGAGAAGGTATTAACTCTTCTTTAAATCTTTGTTAGAATTCACCCGTGATGCCTTCTGGTACTGGGCTTTTGTTTGTGGGGAGATTTTTTTGTTTTGTTTTATTTTGTTTGTTTTAATTAATGATCCAATTTCATTACTAGCAAGCAGTCTATTCAAATTTTCTACTTCTTTCTGATTTAGTTTTGAGAGATTTTATGTTTCTAAGCATTATCCATTTCTTCTAGGTTCTCCAATTGGTTGGCATAAATGTTTCATATTTTCTTATAATCCTTTGTATTTCTGTCATGTTGATTTTTATTTCTCCTCTTTCATTTCTGATTTTATTTATTTGAATCCTCTCTTTTTTTCTCATGATGAGTCAGGCTTATGGTTTATCAATTTTGTTTATCTTCTCAAAGAATCAGCTCCTGGTTTCTTTGATCTTTTCACTGTTTTTTTTTTTTTTTTTTGCTTGTTTGTTTTTTGTTTTAGTCTCTATTTCACTTATTTTTGTTCTAATCTCTTTATTTCTTTCTTTCTACTGGGTTTTGGCTTTGTTCCTTTTCTGGCTCTTTTAGGTGTAAGGTTAGGTTATTTATTCAAGATTTTTCTTGTTTCTTAAAGTAGGCCTATCTTGCTATAAAATTCCATTTTATTTTATTTATTTTATTTTATTATGTATTTATTTTATATTGAGAGAGACAGAGAGACAGAGAGTGAGCAGGAGAGGGGCAGAGAGAGAGGGAGACACAGAATCCAAAGCAGGCTCCAGGCTCTGAGCTGTCAGCACAGAGCCCGACGCGGGGCTCAAACCCATGAACCGTGAGATCATGACCTGAGCCGAAGTCGGCCGCTTAACCAACCGAACCACCCAGGCGCCCCTAAAATTCCATTTTGGATCTGCTCTGCTTTTGCTGCATCCCAGAGATTTTTAGATCATTGTTTTTTTTTCCTTTCTTTTGTTTCCATGCATTTTTGATTTCCTCTTTCATTACTTGGTTAATCCATTCATTGTTTAGCCTCCAAATATTTGTATTCTTTCCAGATTTTTTTTCCTGTAATTGATTTCAAGTTTCATACAGTTGGGGGTCAGAAAAGATGCATGGCATGATTTCAGTCTTCTTGAATTTATGGAGACTTGTTTTGTGGCCTAACATGTGATCATCCTGAAGAATGTTCCATGTGCACTGGAAAAGAATGTATTTTGCTGTTTCAGATGGAATGTTCTTTATATGTTTCTTAGCTCCATCTGGTCTAATCTGTAATTCAAAGCCATTGTTTCCTTATTGATTTTCTGTCTGGATGATCTATCCATTGATGTAAGTGGGGTGTTAAAGTCCCCTACTATTATTGTATTTCTGTCAATTTCTCCTTTTAAGTTAGTTAAGAGGTGCTCTCATATTGGATGCATAGATATTTATGATTGTTATATCCTCTTGTTAGATTCATTTCTTTATCCTTATGTACTGTCCTTCTTTGTCTCTTGATACAGTCTTTCTTTTAAAGTCTATTTTGTCTGATATAAGTATTGCTTCCCCAGCTTTCTTTTCAATTCCATTTGCATAGTAAATATTTTTCTATCCCTTCACTTTCAATCTGCATGTGTTTTTAGGTCTGAAGTAAGTGTCTTGTAGGTAGCATATACATGGGTCTTGCTTTTTCATCCATTTAGTTACCCTATGTCTTTTTAATGGAGTATTAAGTCCGTTTACATTTAAAGTAATTACTGATCAGTATGTACTAATTGTCATTTTGTTACTTGCTTTCTGATTGTCCTTATAGTTCTACTCTGTTCCTTCCTTCTTTTCTTGCTCTCTTCTCTTTTGGCTCTATTGTTTTCTTTATTGTTATGCTTGGATTCCTTTCTTTTTGTGTGTGTATCTATCATGGGTTTTTGATTTGTGGTTACCATTAAATTCATATATAACATCATATGTGTATTGTAGTCTATATTAGGTTGATGGTAGCTTAAATTTGACTCCATTCCAAAAGTACTAAATTTTTACTTCTCTCTCCATATTTTATGTAGATAGTGTCATATTTTATATCCCTTTATTTTGTGAATGCCTTGAATGATTTTTGCAGATCTAATTCATTTTACTGCTTTTGTGTTCTAACTTGCATACTGGTTTTGTAATCTGCTACCTTTATCATATGTTTGCATTTAACTGTGAGTTTTTTTTCCTTCCCTAATTTTCTTACCTCTACTTATGGACTTTTCTTTATACTCAAAGTCTTTCCTTTAATGATTCTTACAGGGCTGGTTTGGTGGTAATGAACTCCTTAACTTTTATTTGCTTAGGAAACTCTTTATCTCTCCTTCCATTCTGAATAACAATCTTACCAGGAAGAGTATTCTTGGTTGCAGGTTTTTTTCTTTAAGTACTTTGAATATCATGCCAGTCTCTTCTGGCCTGAAAAATTTCTGTGAAAAGTCAGCTAATAGCTTTTATGTGATTTCCCTTGTATGTAACTGTTTTCTCTTGCTGCTTTTAGAATTCTTTCTTTATCACTGCTTTTTGCCATTTTAATTATTATGTGTTTTGGTGTGGATCTCATTAGTTTAATTTTGTTAGGGGCTCTCTGTGCTTCCAGGATCTGGATGCCTGTTTCCTTCCCCAGTTTGGGAAGTTTTCAGCTATTATTTCTTCAAATAAATTTTCTGTCCTCTCTTTCTTCTTTTTCTGTGAAATCTGAAATTATTATAACGCAAAAATTATTACCCTCATTGAGGTCATGGAGTTCCCTTAACCTATTCTCATTTTTAAAAACTTTTTTAAATGTTTTATTTATTTTTGAGAGAGAGACTGCATGAGCAGGGGAGGGTCAGAGAGAGGGGGAGACACAGAATCCAAAGCAGGTTCCAGGCTCTGAGCTGTCAGCACAAAGCCCTATGCAGGGCTTGAACTCACGGACCGTGAGCTCATGACCTGAGCCAAAGTCAGATGCTTAACCGAATGAGCCACCCAGGCGCCCCAACCTATTCTCATTTTTTACGATTTCTTTTTCTCTTTGCTTTTCAGCTTGCTTGCTTTCCATTACCCCATCTTCCAGATTTCTGATCTGTTCTGCATTCTCTAAACTGCTATTGATTCCCTTGAGTGTATTTTTTATTTCAGTTATTTAGTTCTTCATCTCTGTTTCTCTCTCTCTCTCTCTCTCTCTCTCTGTTGAAGGTCTGAGATCCTCCGCTCTTTTCTCATGCTAAGTGAGTAGTTGTGACCATTATTTTGAATTCTTTACCAGGTATATTGCTGTTTCCATCTCATTCAGCTCTTTTGCTATGATTTTGTCTTGTTCTTTCATTTGGGATATATTCCTATCTCATCATTCTCTCTAACTCTTTGTGTTTGTTTCTATGCATTAGGAAGGTCAAGTACATCTCTTGATCTTGAATGTAGTGGCTTCATAAAGAAGAGGTCCTGTGGTCCCCTGAGCACAATGCCCCCTGGTCATTAGGACCATGTACTCTAAAGGTGTCTCCTATGTGGGGGCATATGGCCTACTGTTGTGGCTGAATCATATTTGCCTTCAGTCTAGTTAGGTGCATCAGGCAGAGTTTGGTCTCTGTGCTGTTGAGGTCCTATCTGAGGCCACCTCAGGCTTTTAGTTGAATGGTGTTAGCAGACAGGTACTCTTTCTGCTGTAGTTGCATGCACATGGAGCCACACAGCTTCCTGCACTACCCCCTGAGAGGCTTTCATTGGTGGGCCAGCCCAGCAGTGAGACCAGATGTCTGCTCTTAGTTCCTCTGTTGGATATGTAGTTACTCCAAACTGCAGGACACTCCTTACGCTGCCAGCTAAAAGCCTCTGGCATGCTGATATGTGTAGTTATCCCCTCCCTGCCACCCCATCGCCAGGGCAACAGTCACTTTGGAGTGGTGCCAGTCCCTGCCAGTGCTGCTTGTAGGTTATGTCTGGGCAAGAGCTGCTTTGGAGGAATGCCTGCTGAGTGGGGCGGGTCTGCATGGGAGGTGAGGGCAGGACATACAGTCCTAGCAAGCTATGTGGAGAGTATTTGTGCTGGTTCCATATGTCCACCTATCTAGGTTAGGGGAGGGGAAGAGAAATGGTGCCTACCAGCACCTTTTTACTTAGAGAGGTCCCCTAAAGATCTCTGTCCCTCCAGTGCATGTTCTGAGATTAGTAAATAAATCTCCTTCATAAATATCCCTGGCACTTTTCAAATTGCTATTTCTATTCTGTGTGTTGGCCAGGTTATTTGTTAGGCTAGCTCTTTAAGGGCAGGAACTCAGTCTCCTATTGCCCTCCAGCTTTCTTAGAGCTAAGTCCACTGATTTTTAAGTTACTCAGAGGTAAGCCCCACTGATTTTAAAATCTTGTAAAGTTAAGCTCCACTGGTTTTCAAAGCCAAATGTTACGGGGTCTGGTTTTCCCAGTGAGAATCCCCTGTGCCCAGGGTGCCTGGTATGGGGTCTGACCCTCTTCCTTCTCCATGCTTGTGGTATCCTTCCCTTTGTGGTTAGTCTCACCAGGGGTTAAGTTCTCGAGCACATCTCTGCCCCTCCTACTCTATTCAATGCAGCCCCCTCTCTACAATTAACTGTAGGTCTATTCTGCTAGTCTTCTGGTCAACTTCAGTTTTACACGTATAGCTGTTATCTGGGTGTGTTGGTGGGAGAAAGTGAGCTCAGGATCCTCCAAGTCTGCCAGCTTCCTCTATCTCCCGTCCTTTTTAAGGCCCAGAATATTTGCCTAACAGGGATACCATCTGAACACAAAGTCACATTCAGAGCATGATTATGTCCAAAAAGCTGTGCATAGATAGCTATAGGGTTTTAGTAGCCAAGGTGCTGACATGGGAATTTTCAGAGGTTGAGAAAACCTGGAGAAGTGGACTTTGTAGCTATAAACTTAAAATAAGATTTGAATGGTAATTTTGATAAATTGTGAGCAGATGATTGTAGAGTAGCATGAGAAATTCCTGAGGGCCACAGACTTAGCCCCCCCTCCTCCACTTCTGTGGGCTTTACATCTAGGAAACCCACCACGTTCTCACAGAGAACAGCCAAGAAAAAAATCCTCATGTTTCTCAGAAGAAAAGCTGAACAAACCGAAAACCAACTCTTCTTAGATCCATCAGAGAATGTTTTTCTTGTTTTGTAATGCAAGTGCCTTGCTTAAGGTTTGATTGCTGAGGCATCCACTTCAAAGACAGCTATCTAATAAACACAGTGCCAGCCACAGACTAGATAAAGAACAAGCCCACCTCTTTACCCTGAAGCTCCTTTGTTTATGAGCTTCGGGTTGATTTCCATAACTGGCCATTTGAACTACCTATTTTTTTCTTTTCCCTTGCTTTAAATTTCTGCTGTTATGTTTGAAATTCACCAGAAGAGTGAACCCCAGAACTCTGGGTCCTCATCCTATACTCCAGCAAAAGCAAAACCCCAGGCCTGCGAGCTCTCTTGCTTGCCCTTGCCCTCATCCTCTCTGTCTCTTTCTCTCTCAGTGTGTGGCCTCAGGTGTGCCATGTAATTTCCAGGACTTGTAAGTAATAATTTTTTTTCAAAGTTTCCTGATGCTAAGGGTGTCTTGCAATCATAAGAACCACAGACTGCGCCAGCCACAACACTGGCTACAGACAGGCTGAGACTGGCACATAACAATACCTGTAAAAGATTTACAATGACTATATATCTTGGATTTCCTGGTACTCTTATATTGATAAAATTTAATTATTTCAATAAATGTAGACTAATAACATGTTAATTATATGTAGATAAATGATTATGCATTTGTAAGAATTTTCACATTAACCAATTAACCAGTTTATTTTTCCTTTAACTTCTCACGGCATGTTTTTGATACATTTTTAATTTTCATATTAATCTCTAGCTTTCTGTTGCAGTTATCCTCCCTATTACTGCAGCTCCTTGAAAGGCGAGTCTTTTTTATTTTCTTTTAATCCTATAGACCAACCATCCTATGCTTGAGACAGAATTGATACTCAGTAAATTTCTGTTGAATTGTTCATTTCCTTTGTCATTTGTATAATGACTACGTCCATCCACTGGTCAGTTGTCAGTAGGCATGGCAACATACTGCTCATTAGTAGGAGCCAAAAACCTCAACCAGAAGAAAAGGGAAAAGAGTCTGCTTTTTGTAAAATGTGTGGCTCTTTCCACATGCAATCATCTTCCCAGCTTGCAGAATTATAGCTGTTTCATATATATGTATATATATTATTTTCTTTCCAGGAATCAAGCAGTCTGCCAAGCAGAAACAACTCATCTCACAGAACAGCACAGATATTATAAAATAGTATAATCACTTGCATATTCAAGTTTATAATTAATTCCATGCCTTCATTAGGTGAGAGTTATGTTCTCAACAGTGTCTCCTCCCCCATCTTTTTCTTTCCTCCTGCATCTTTTATACCTAATAGGGATGCAAATAAATTCTGCCCTTTTATGCCTTGTGTGTTTTAAAATTTGAACAATAAAACAAAGTTTCTGTAGCAATTACAACCACCTTATACAGGCAAACACATATGCAACTGTTATACTCATCAGATTTTCCAAAATAATACATTTGAGGAGATAGCATTATAGACTGGCAGGTCCCATCTATGATCCTCAGTAACCTTGTATCAAAAATTGTCATATCAAATTAAACAATTGTCAATCATAATAGGTCTGGTTTCCCAGACCCTCCTCAGAATCTTTCCCCTAAAATGTTCTCCCTTGGTACAGCAAGTAGGTAAACCTGATTTTGTCTGACTGCAGGTGTGCTGCTGCTGTTGTTATCTGATTGTTATATAATGTGATAATGTACGTTTTGGTTTCATTACATAACTTATAGCAAATTTGTAAATTATTTCAGTATTTTTAGAACTAACAGATTAGAAAGTGGTCATGTAAAATTTCCAACTATCTTTGCAGTATATTTTGTTATGAGAATAATATCCTATTATAGTTCTTGAAAACTTAGTACTTTACTAAAGTTTTGGGGTATAGTTCTTTCAAATGTCAAAGGTCAGCTCCATCCTAAGGAGAAATGTCTTTACTAGCTAATTTTAGAAATAAACATATATCCTGATCCAAGTCTAGAATTTAAAGATGAAAAAAACAATGAGTCCAACTCCCTTTTTTTTTTTTTTAACAAATGAGTAAATTGACTCAGAGAGGTCGTGAACTGTCCAAGGTTTCACAATGCAGTTACTCAGGAGTTTTTAATGGTGGTAGTAGGGTGGGATGGGCGGAGGGACATATGTTCCTTGCCTCTTAATTTAAGGTTCCATTAGCGGTAGTATTTCTATGAATGCTGTCATAATAACAAAACACATAACCAGTAAGGAAGTACATGTCCATGCATGTGCACACACACATGCTAGATATATACTGCACAAGAACCTTAGAAATATCTGTACTATAAATCCAAAGTTGGGGATAAAATTGGGAACAGAACCACATAAATACATTAATGAAACATAGAAAAACATGCAGATTTAAAGGAGAAGAGTATAGCATAGTGGTTAAGAACTACCTTTGTTACTTGTCAGTAGTTATGATCCTAGACAAACTACCCAATTTCTCTGTGTTTCATTTTCCTTGCTGTAAAACAGGCACACTAATGGTACTCCTCCATACTTTTCTTGTGAGGGTTAAATGAATTAACTTTGTGAAGTACTTGAAATAATGTCTGACACATGGTAAATGCCATAAAAATGTTTGGTAAGTAAATAAAATATGGGGCTTAAGAATGAGCATTTTCCATCCAGCTCATGCTATCCTTCCTACGTAAGTAGTAAGTCCTGTCTTATAAGTAATGGTACATTATGAGAGAAAGAGAGAGAGAGAAAGAGAGAGAGGTGAGGGGAAAGAGAGAGAAGGGGATTTGCCCATATTGTAGTGGTAAGAATTAGCCTCTGATTTAAGGAAGAATTTATTGGCAGTAAGTGCCAAATACAGATCAGATGACAGGATGGCAAGTTTTTCTCCCCCATAAAGAGTATTTTCAGAAGACTAATCTGAGCAGGTTGTGGTGAATGTACTCATAAAGAATCAGAAAAACCTATCAAGACCTCTTCTTTGTAATTTTTAAACTCTGATATCACTTATTTCAACTTTTATCATGATGCAGCTGGTCCCTTTTCCATTCAAATAGAATATATGCCCTTCCAACTTTAAGTGCTTTCAGAAATTCTAGACTAAAATGATTTTCAACTGCATTTACGACTGCACTATGGTCCACCTGAGCCAAATATAACAGTGATTCTGGCTGTCATTATTAGGGCCCTAATGATTTAAAAGTAGCAAAGGGTTCTAGTGGCTAATCTGTACCTGTGGCCCTTCACCTAGCAGCAGATGCTTAATTTGAAGACAGTATCAAGAATGAGAACCTGAGAAGTAGAATGGAAAGGAAAGCAAAAAGTCAGACAGGAAAATCTGACTTGTGAATAGTGATGAGCAAACAAAAAGAACAGAAATTACCACATATTTTGTTTACTTCAATTCTTGCAAAACTAGATTGAGACATGAGATCACCTGTAAGGCAAACAATTCTGGCTATTCTAGCTTGAGAGATTTCTATACAATAAAATATACTTATTAATGAGGATGTGGAGGTCAAATATGCTTTAACATTTTTACACATGAACAGAAAAAGTTCTCATGTCTCAGATTCCAATGCCTTAATTATTTAACGTCCTGACATTTCAAGAGGACAGAAGGCATATCCTCTAGAGTTATCATGTCAAATTCCTACTCTACACAGGAAACAGTTAGTAGACTTACACTTCTCTTTGTTTATTCTCTGATATAGTGCATTTTGACTACTTTTCTGAAATTCAGGACCATTGATGCATTGATGAGAAGTCATTCTGAGTTATAAACCTTTGTCAAAATATATATGGCTTTAAATTAGACTATCTTATTAATGACCAACAGCTTGAATAACACTTATTAGACATAGAATGAATAGTTGTCATTTTTGTTGTTGCTTTGTCTTAAATAGGCTTGGATATGGTTTTCTGCGTTAGTAATGTCTGACTGCATCACCTGCTACAGAAGAAGAAATCAGGCAGTCATGAATTTGTGCCCAGAAAACTGTGGCCCAGGACATATTTACTTTTAGTTATATTTGATTTTCTCTCTCTTCATTTTTTCCCCATCCCTTTCTCACCATTTTTAGGATCCTTCTGTTACCCTTTAATTGCCAAAAGCTATGATGGATCAGAATTTTCATTCAAGTAATAGGGTCTTATCCAGTAATGTGTTATTTGTTGTTGAGTGTAATGCTTCTAGGAGAAAATCTGTAGAAATATAATAATTAAGAAGAAACATTTAGTACTATGGGAAATTAGTTATATCCCCTCTGTCATAGGCTAGAGTAATTCTCATTTCAAACTGGAGTTTGACCTGGGTAGACAGCACTAAGCATCAACTGAACATCTAGACAGCATGATGAGAGGAAGGCAAAACCCTGTGTTCATCACCAAAGTTTCAACTTAATATCTTTCTTTCCCCACCCTCAGAGTCATTATCTTAAGACCACAGAAAAATGTGAAGTTCTGTACACATTTCTACATTCTGTATTGGCAGCCTCTTAACTCCATCTCTCCACCAAGATTTTCTATAATCTGAAACTGGTCACTCTTCTCAAATACCAGGGTTATATAGTTGAGACTTTGTTAACTCAGTATTTTGCTTTGGATGCCAGTTCCCATGAAGCAATGAAGATGGATTATCTTTTCCCCAAAACTATGAACCTAAAGAATTTCCTACTTTGATATGTCTTATTAATTGAAACAGAAACAGGGCCAATTCCACATTCCAGTTTTCTAAAATGTATTTCTTCCTCCAAGAAACCACTGGCAACCATATACCTAAAATGAAATTATACATCTTGCTGCTCCTAGTCTTGAGATAAACATCATATTCAAGAGCATTTTATGACTAGCCTACACATAAGAAAGAAATTGATATAGTTTTCAATTAAAAAAAAGGAAACATAGACACACATACATCAATCACCATTAACACTGTATTCTGCACATAAGTTTATCCACTCCACACCAACATATCACAACTAATATAACCACGGTCATTAAAGAACATAAAAGAAAAATTTACTTAATAAAACTGTACCATGGAGAAGACTGTTTGAATAAATTGTCTTGTTTCTAATAAATTCACATTGGCCAAGTTTTCACTTGTACTTCACATACCAGATAAGTTTTGATTCCCTTCCTAATTCCATATGTACTATTGCTGGTGGTGATGTTTACCAAAAATGTCATCCATTTTTAAGGATTTATAAAGTTTCTGTAAAGTGTTCTCCTGCTGTTTATTTCACACCTGTTAACATAATTCGTTCTTTATGATGCTCTGTTTTGTTACCTTGGAAATGATATCATAACATAACAGAAACACCTGCCATTGCAAGATGATTCCTGCTTCAAATTAGGCTGGAGTTAACCTCATTTCTATATACATAATGGAAAAATGTTTTTTGACACAGATTTTAAAGTGAGAAAAATCTGAAACCATGCATGAAATCCTATCTTTTCTTTATTATTACATATGATCTGGGGGTAAATTCTAATAGATTTCAGAAGTAAATATGAATAGCTATATACTTTTGTTAGGAAGCGAAAGGCATATTATAGACAAGAAATTTATTGTCTAACCTATTAAAATACATACTGAATATTTTTAGTATTCTACTTTCTGTCAGAATATCACTTTAAAATAATAACAAAATATCTCATATTTTGTTGCAAGGGATAAAGAACATATTTTCATTTAAAATGATACAGTGTGGAGACAAGCATAGTCTTTAGAGTGAGGCATACCTGATTTACTGAGTTTTAAAATACAGTTTCTTCCTCTGTAGATTAAGGACAATAATAGTTAACTTGATATATAAAATTACATATAATATATAAACATATATAATATATGGCTAAAAGAGATAATTTATGTAAAGTAGGTAGCATATGCTGGATAGTTAATGGGAGACTGAATTAAATTCCCTCACACATACTCAGCTTACAAATTTTAAAAAAGTGATCTCTTAGAAGACATACATAATTTTAAAAGACCCACTGAACTAAGGCAAATGCAGAATTTAACTTTTAATAATTGTTTAAAAATCATGATATAAAATAGTTTATCCAAAGTATGTGAATTACAAATATTTTACTACTAGATTGTTAGAACTAGAAAGAAGTTTATAGTGCATCTAATTCAATGCTCATCACTTTCCAGGAAAAGAAACTATTTAGATAAAAGAAATTTAGATTATTAGCTCCAGTGACACATTTAATTAACAGTTCAACTAAGATGAGAACAACCCATTTTAATCCAAGACTAATGACTTACCCTTCCTATCACCAGCCTCCTCTATGCCAACACTACTCTAAGCACATTAAATTCTGAAAAACACATATTTGAGATATAACACCAAGGATTTTTCACTATCTTTAAATGCCTATTTAAAAATTTAAAATGTCAGCATTTACTCTTCCATGGGTTATTTAAATTGTGTAGTAAAGTTCAGGTAACTTTATAAAATTCCAAGATGTGAGGAAAAATTAATTAGGACTCTTTTCCATTCCCTTTATTTGAGAGAAATTTTCATTCTTTCCAATACTAAGCATACTGGCCACCATTCAACACTGTCATCCCCTGGGAAAATACAACTTTTTAATGATACATCTGCCTCAAAATGCAGCCTCTAATTTACCACATGTGATAATAATGGATTCTAAGATGTACTAGTCAATTGGTTTAAATAGTCATAACTTGGAAGTATATTTAAACTTTTTTGGAGGTAGGGGTATTGAGAAAATTAATAGCATAGAAAGCCCCTTTGGAGCTATTCTCTATTAACAGCACACTGATGACCACCAGACACAGTTCACCTGCCCTATATCACTGGTACAGGAGAAGGTTAACATTTTACTTATATAATTTCTGGCATACATCTTTTGACCATATCACTTTTCAATGAATCTTTTTCCAAAGTCTATAATTGTGTTATTCAATGGCTAAACTTTATAACTGTTTCAAATAGTTTGTTAAGCTCTCCAATAACAAAAACATTTGTGAGACATTATCTTTTCCTACAAGATGTGCAGAATGGTCTATCACAATATTGTTGACAATATTGGAATTCATACCCACCCCAAAATACAAGATATATATAACCCACTGCTCATCAAATGGTAAATCAGTAAATTATCAAGGTTTATTTTTTCTGCTATTCTTAGGAAGGATATGGAACATTATCACCCTAAGGAATGATTCCTCTCTCCTCCTAGGCTTGTCCCCAACTTCCTTTTCACACTGCAAAACTCTGGTGAGGACTATTCACTTTTACTGAAAAGTATATCTTTTCATCTATATGACAATAGGAAAATAGTTATACTTTATATACCATATAAATGTTGGTATCTCTTAAGGACAGAGATATAAATATGAACTAAGATGGCCCCTTATTCTTTGGTAACTTGACAATGGGAAACCTACCTCCAGGTGCCTTAATTCCTGATCTGAACATTTCTCAGCTCTGAGAAGTCTGATAGCACTGCCACACACAGCATGGGTCTGCTTTCTTTTTCGAGAAATGAGAGCACATTTTCTTGCAAACTTACACAGAATTCAAATAGCCATTATAAGGAGCTTAAGGCATTAAGTTTTAAGTATAATAATCACACCAGATGGTAATATTAAACCATAATGTATTATACAATGCAGTAGAGATATTTACTCTCCTTAATGCTTTGTAACTTCTGCCAGGCAACATAATAAAGCATTCTTTAAACATTCAAAATATGCTGAAATACCCTAAACTGATTAGTTAGTTATGTAGATATCCTCACCACAGACTGCTCGTCACTGTTTTAACTGTTGACGTTACTCACATAATTTCCGATATCATTCTATTACTAGTAGACAGACAGGATTACATATAAACCAGAGCAATAGTGTTTCTTGCTGGTGATGACACATTTAAAAACAGTGGTGTAAAATGAAGTAAATAATCTTTTTAAGGAAAAAAAAGTGGATAGTCAATGATTTTTTTAATCAAAATGTCACAGTAAAGGAAGTCTTTCCTATTTATTATGTATCACTGATTAGAACAGTTTGCTAAACCAGTATAGCTCTACTTAGTCACAAATCAGTTGTTCATAAGAATGAGAAACATTTTTCCTCTAATTTAGCATGAAGGGAAGTTGTCCCAGTTTGTACTCATCCCACAAAAGTAAATACAAATAAATTAACTTCTTTCCTTCATTACTATTTATGTAATACCTTAAATCAATCTTCAAACTTCTTACCTTATCTAAAATGAAGAACTTTAACTTATTTTAAGCTCAGATTTAAGTAATTTGAAGAATGTAACTAAAAACATGCTTTCTGAATTAATTTGGAAAGGTAGATTGATTTGTGTTTGATTTGTGATTTTTAAAATAACTTATTAAAACAGCAATGCATATATGAGGGAAATACAGTCTTTTGAAAAAAAAACAATAAAAATAAAGAATTAAAAATAAAGATAAAAATTGAAATCTGAAATTTCCTTTCATCCAATATCTGATAACTATTATAATCCAATTCATTCGTTGAACATTCAACAAATATTATTCAGTGTCTACTAAGTGCCAGATATTAATCAGGCTCTAGGAAAACAGTCCCATTATCATGAAGCTTATATTCTAGTGGGAAGCAGACAATAAAAAAGATACAAGGACAGTATATACTCTGTTAGGTAGTGCTATAAGAAACATAAATTAGAATCAAGAGCCAGGGAGAGGCAGGGGTGGTAGGTGGGAGTGCTTTTTTTGGAAAGAGTTTTCAGGAAGGGCATCACTAATGAGGTACCAGTTGAACTTAGGCACAGCTGTATGCCAGACTAATGAAGGAAGAGCATTCTAGGAATAGGAAACTGCAAGTGTAAAGGCCTTGCTTGATTTGTGAACAGCAGAGGCCAGTGACTAGAGGGAACTATGTGAAGGGGCGTGTAAGAGGAAACGAGATCAAATTGGTAGAGGATGGCGGAGAGGAGGTCAGTTCTTGCAAGGCCTTGTAGGTCCTGATAAAAGCTAATTTCCTCTCATATATATCCTTCCAACACTATATACTCTATGTGTGTGTGTATGTGTATGTGTGTATAGTGTGTGTGTTAGTTACACAAACCTACATATGTATATAAAGATTTTATTTTTTTAATGTTATTTATTTTGAGAGAGCATGAGCATAGCATGACTGGAGCAGGGGCAGAGAGAATCCCAAGCAGGCTCCACACTGTCAGCACAGAGTTCCATGCAAAGCTCAAACTCACCAACTGAGCCCAAATCAAGAGTCAGATGCTTAACCCACTGAGCCACCCAGGTGACCATGCAGTTTTCCTAGGATTTAAAAGTATAAAAGTAGGGTTGTTCATGGCAAACTTCACTTTAATGTTGGTAGATGCTAAAGAATTGCCTTTTAAAACAAGCTGGACTGATTTACTCTCTCAACAGCAAAGAATGAAAATGGCCATTTCTCAAAATCTCCTGCAACACTGGATGTAATCGATCTGAATTTTTGTTGATCTGATGGTGAAATGAGAGTTTATTGCACATTATAGTTGATTTTCCTTTATGTACTTCTTTGCTGTTTGTAATATGCTTTATGTGAATTTTCTGTTTATGCTTATTTTTTGTTGGATTACACTTTTGTTTTCAAGAGTGCTTACTTGGTTGTTTTTGTTTTGCCCCCCTTGCTCTCATTCCAATCCTCTGATTTTAACCAGTGTCAACAGCCAGATGTGTATCCCTTCTCAGATTCTTCCTTGTTCAATAAAAATATATGCAAGCCTATATATATATATATAATTCGTTTGATTTTCATTTATTTGAATAGTCCAGAAAAGGTAATGCATGGAGATAAAGAGATTAGTGGTTGCCTGGAGTTGGGGTCAGGAATGGGGATTAATTGCAAATGGACATGAGGCATCTTATTGGAGGAATGAAAATGTTCTAAAACTGATTTATGATGATGGCTGCACCACTCAGTAAAGTTACTAAGAATCACAGAATTCTACATTAAAGAGGTGAGTTTTATGTGTAATTATATCTCAAATTGGTTTAAAAAAAGAAATTTACACATTACTCAGCAACTTCTTTTTTTTTTCAAATGACAATATATCATCATTGATATCCCTGTAAGTTAGTAGATGTAGTCTCAAAGCCAACCTTTTGTACTTTTTATACACACATACACACATGCACAGCCTCACATATGATTTTGCATCACTTAGATCATATACACTTTAATTTGGGCACACACATATTTGCACCTTAATTTTACTACAGAAGAACAATACAGAAAAGCTCTGAAAGCAAAATAAAATCAGTAAGCAAAATATAGATTAAGAAAAAATACATATATATTTGCAATGCATTCAACAAATAAGATGCTAATATATTCAATACATAGAGTGCTTACAAATTGACAAGAAAAGACAAACTAACAGAAAGTGAGTGAAGGGTATGAATAAGCAATTCTCAGAAAATCAAACCCAGATGGGCCAAAAGACATGAGATCATACATAAGCTTAATGAAAATCAAAGTAATATAATATATTAAATTAATAATAAAATGTTAACTTACATGAAGTAGGTTGACAGGAATCAAAAAGAACATTAGTATTTATTACTGGTGGATATATGGGGGAAAATATACTATCAAACATTTCTGAATTATTAAAACATTTCTGGAAAGCAGTTTGGAAAACCTATATTTTGGAATTTATCCCTAAGATATAAACCATTAAAAAGTAAGGATATATGCACAAGGATAATCACTTTAGTGTTGTTCTTAGCATGAAAAAACCTTGAAACAATAAGAATATTGAATAAATTACGGTACATACTAATTGGGTTTTGCACATTTATTTTATATGTAGCCACCTTACTAAATTTTTCATTTTCATTTTCATTTTGGTATACAATCTTAGGTAGCAATAAGATACCTCTTTTTCTTTCCACATTTATGCAAGTTATTTTATTTTAGATAAAATAAGGCTAAATTAAATAATAATAGTAATTATCCTAAGTTCTAATATTTATTGCTATGGTTTTAGTGTTCCATCTGTAAGAATAATAATTGTTGTTAGTTTTTGGTAAATAGTTTTTCTTATTTATATTTCAGAAGCTTTATTATATTCTCGCTTTCTTGGAGTTTAATTAGAATAGACTATCAATTTGATCATATGCTTTGAAGCATATATGATATAATTATATGATTTTCTCCTTTACTTGTTTGAGATACTGAATTTTGTTGTTAGATTTCCTGATATTAAACCACCCTTATATTCATATACTAAATGTTACCTGGTTATTTTGTTGCACTAAATCTTGGAGTGATTATTTCAGAACAAGTTTGTAGAAGGTAAACTTTCTGAATATTTTTATGTCAAAAATGTGTTAAATTTGTAACCATAATTAGAGAGTTCAAGATTCAGAAAGTTTTTGTTTCAGAAAACTGGAGATACTGCTTGATTAACTTCAGACATTCAGCCAATGATATAAGTCAGATAACAACCTAATTTTCATTTCTTTGTATGTAAACTTTCTGATTTTTTCCTGAATCCTTTTAGGATTTTTATCTTCATATGTAGAGTAATAAAATTTCACCAAAGGGTGCCTTAGTGTAAATCTTTTTTCAATAATTTTTCTTACTACCTGACATATATATTCTTTCAATCTCAAGATTCAAGTCTTTCAACAATTTGAGAATATTATCTTCTAGTATTGTATTTATGTCCTCTATTTCCTTTTTTCTCATTTTCTGTGTCTTTTATTAATTGTAATCAAAATTCTTTAAGTATCTATGACTAATCTTCTAATATACTTTTTATTTACCTTTTGCTCTTCACTCATTGAAATATTGTCTATTTAGCTTACAGATCACTAATTCAGTCCTCAGCTCTGTCTACTGTATTCATCAGTTCTATTGACTTATAAAAATAGTTTTTGCAAACACATTTTAATATCTAACTCATCCTGTCTACTCATAGCTCCTTTCCACAGCAAAGTGTTTTTAATGTATGCTAATCTGTCTTTGAGTTCTATCAAATCTCATTTAATCATCTGTGTTTATGCTGGTGTAAATTTCTTCTGCCATTGTGCAGATCATGGAGTTATTTCCTAAAGATCCCTATCTTCTAAACAGGAAAGTTTACTGTCGGTTTAGTGGGTGGGTGAGTGCATTGATTGACTGGCTTGTTCTCCCTTCTTGAGCATATAACAGACGTGGAAAATAGTAATACCACTCACCTCTACCTAAACACACAAAAACGTTTCTCAGCTTTTTCGTTATCGAAACAAAGTTGACTGTTACCTGATAGTGAAACAATTGTGAAATTCCCTTAGATGTAGACATTTTACTTCTCTTCTAGCCGTGTCACCTTTGTATACCAAGGCACCTTTGTATACTCAGGCTCCATTTGATTCCCTCTCAGACCCCGACACCTGTACTATACTAAGCACCTTCCTCAAATAAGTAAATTTTCTTTGAGTACAGTCCTCAAGTCCTCAAGTGTTAGATTGCTGGTCTAGAACTTAAGAGTCAGCTATCTCATGTTCTTATTTTCTTAATTGTACATGTATAGGAGTAGAGTTGGGAGGTGAGATGAACTCAAATGACCTTGACATTATGAGTGATATTCTTGACTAATTGCACTGATAGTTTTCCCCTTTATATTTATATTGGCTATCAATAAACATAATAATTAATTCTCTAGTTTTATCTTGGTGATAATTTTCTAACTGCTTGTGTTTAGAGCTGGCATGTTGTTTGCTTTTGTTAATTAAGTCCTTTGGATTTTCTTTCAAGATTATCTAAAAAGTTACGGTCTTCTAATCAAATGCCTTACATTCTATCTCTCTTCTGAATTTGTTTGTATTTTAATTTTTCTCTTTTATTTAAAGGAATTTTAGGTAGCTAGAGACGTGTTTGTATGTGTGGTCTCTTCAGTATCTTGATCCAGTCTTCTGTATTATATATTCACTCTAATTTTAACAATTTTTAGTTGAACTAAAAAACTCATAGTAAGTGTCACATTCCTGAAAGCCTTCCTTGATCTCCCCAAACTGAGTTGTTCAATTCCTTTCTTTCTTCTACTTTAACTTACTCAAAACATCTAGGTCATCCATCTATGATCCTTATTAGTATTCATTTACCTGCCCATTAAGTATGTTATCTTTGATACTGGGGACAATGTAATTATTTTCTTTTTAGAACCAAATTATTGAGGTCTAAATGATCCATTTTTATTATTATCAATACCAAATGGGACAGTGGAATACAAAATATCTAGACAAGACAATCATTTATTAGGAATTTATAATATGTATCATGTTAAGCATGTTATAAATGCTAGTAATCATCTATCTCCAAAACACTGAGAGTAGGAAATCTCATCACACTCACTCACACAAGTGAGGCTCAATATGGTTAAGTGGATCAGCTTACGTCACAAAACCTGTAAGATCAGGCTCTTATCTATGTTTTTCTGTATTTTCCTGGATAATAATACCAATATTAAAGCATATTAAGATGTCAAAATCCCAACTGAAAATCAATGTACATAAGCTAATGCTCTAAGAATAGTGACAAAGTATGTGAATTATTGAAAATGGGACAATTTAACATCCATATATGTACATGAATATACAAATATCACAAGAAACATTCAAAATATTAAAGTATATATTTGTTTTCCTATGTGAAGATCAGGTGTAAATATTAATATATAGAGTGAAACTACAAACAACCAGAACCATAATGAATAAATTATATTAAATTACTAAAGATTTATCCTTTGGATCACATTTGTTTTTGTTTTTGTTAGTCTCATTGTCATTTTTTGCCATGTAGGATACAAATCTTTCCAAAGTATCGAACACACTTGCAACATTGTCATAAAAGGAAAATTTTAAGAATGACAAATATAATCATTACAATTACTATTTAAGGCCTAATAAAAACAAAAGACTGTATGTATATCATCAATAGTTCTTATACTAACCCAGAAATAAAGATGTTAACTCCACTTTGCAAATGAGAAAATGTAAGCACTGAGAGTTCAAATAGCCTGTCTAAAACTTTCCAGTTAAAGAGTATGCAGGCAGCGATGAGCCCAGGTTGTGCTGAGTCCGTATCCTACCATCTCTCACAGTCTCTAAGGCCCTTGGAAGGTAGCAATAGGAAGACTTGGATTTCTACCACGTACTGGGTACCCTGCTAGGAAATCTGCCCATCTGCTTTATTTATTCCATTTAAGGTTGTGACCGCCTCACAGATGAGAAAACTTAGATGCAGAAAACTTAACGCCATCGTTGCCAGTAGTGAAGGAGCTGGGATTTGAAATTACTCTGACTCCAAATTCCATATTCTTTTCTCTCTCTAGAGCTGTCACTATAAGGAGCAGGTATCTTTGCACATGCTGCAACCACTGAGAACTGTAAATTCTCAGGTCCATGGAGATGCATAGGTCAGCTGGATTGTGCATGTCATAGACCCAGACTGCTATATTTTTAAAATTCTTGTGTCTGTTTTTCTAGTTTTGACTGTCTACTGAAGCTGCCAAATACTTCTTACCAGGGTACCTGTTAAACTAGAGTGGGTTCTCTTTTTTCTTCTAATTCAGTTTTACAAATTTGAGGACTAGCAATAAAATCCGGCTTTTTAAACAGCTATCATATACTATGATAGTATACAACATGCTTATTATTGTAGCTTGAATCAGTGCTACTCAAAGTATGGTCTGTGGATAGACATCAACCTGAGAAATTCTAGAAATGCAGATTTCTAGGCCACATCCCATACCTACTGAATCAAAATTTCTAGGGGTGGGGCCCAGAAATCTGCATTTAAATTAGCCCTTCATATGATTTGTTTGCATTGGTCTGGATTTTAAAATGCTCACATTTGGGGCGCCTGGGTGCCTCAGTCAGTTGAGCGTCCAACTTCAGCTTAGGTCATGATCTCATGGTTCATGGGTTCGAGCCCCGCGTTGGGCTTGTGCTGGCAGCTAGCTCAGAGCCTGGAGCCTGCTTCATATTCTGTGTGTGTCTCTCTCTCTGCCCCTCCCCTGCTCACGCTGTTTCTCTCTCCCTCAAAAATTAAAAAAAAAAAAACATTTTAAAAGGCTCACATTTTTCATAAAGTGAGGCATGGAACAAGTCAAGATGACTAATTGCACCATGACTCAGTTTCCTCATCTGTCACATAAAAATAATAATAAGGTTGTTTAACTACATAAAAATATATAGATGTATAGTACACACACACCCCCCCACACACACAAAAGAACACTGCAACAACATTATGTACTTAATAAACATTAACTGGAAAATGTCTGCCTCCACAGCTGGTAATATTTTCAAATGATATGCTATGCAAATTAACTCTTATTATGATATGGTTGCTGTCACTAATACTAATTTTGTAACATTTAGGCCATCATACTCCTATTTTATCTTTCGGGATGAACTGAGCCACTTTCCATTCTGCTCAGTATAGGAGGATTCTAACTCCCTTGATTTATAAGTAGGAAGATTGATGAACTTCTCGTTGCCATTTACAATTTCTATTATCAACACATGTAGGGGATATGTCTCTCTCCACCAAAAGAGTGCAAACAAGTCAAAAAGATATATTAAGAACACCGTAGGTAATTAATCAGTGCCTGAGAAACCAAACTGATCAATTCCTATTTCCCTCTAGGAACACCCTCTCATTTTTAACTTTGTGCTTTCTGAACTGTCAGATTTCTTTGAAATAACAGTGTGGAAATTTTCATATTTTAGGGAGTACCTCAAAGTTATTTTTTAATATTTTGCCAATTTTCTTGTTTTGAAAATAAATGTCTGGTCTTTTTTTTATCTAGTATCATGGGCTGATATATATTCTTTTTCAGTGCCCTGGTATATTTTACTCAAGATACATCAAAATTTTATCCCTTTAACCTTTCATACAGCTTCCCAAATAACCTGTGGGACAGAATTTTGCCACGAGAAGACAGACGATAGCAGATATGTATTCCAAAATATGTTTCTAAAAATGTGTTATTTGTGGAAGAATAAATAATATAATAAAAGCACTAAGATAAAAAAAATGTACAGTAACAGAATCATATTGATGTTGCTATAAGAGAATTTGGTGGATCAAACTGCACGATATCCCCAAAACAGATGTCTCTAAGAAGATTATCCATCATAATGACCTAGTTCCATAATCAGGCTCTACCTTGATATTTTACTTAAAAAATGGATGTGGAATATACACAATTTATGCTTAACTGCTACAGTAACATTGATAAAATATTGACCTAAAAATAATCAAACCTCACAGCAAAGGAACGAATATATGAATAAAGTAAAATATACTTTTCTCTGGAAAATAAAGCTAGTGTACACAATAATAAATTCTGAGAAAAAAAGTAGCTGGAAATGGCTTACACCACATAAAAGTAAGTGTCATTCAAGCACATTAAATAATAAAGTTTCTGAAATAATCACCTAGCCAGAGAGTTTGGGCTGACACAAATAATTGGCATAGGCAGAGAAAAAAATAATTTTAAATTCAAAAGAGCCAGCAATATAATAAAGAAAACAAAATTTTTTTCTAGAATAACTTAAAAAGCATCTGTAGAAAATCCTAATAACTAAACTCAGTGGTTGAAATAGTTTTTAATTCTTTCCAATTATTTTGCAAGACTCAAAGTGGTCTCATCCTAAAGTCGTGTGGGTAGAAAACTTATAAAGGAATAATTATTAAAAAAAAAAGTCATATATTACAATATCTGAACAGGACTACTAAGCAACAATCTAGTTTTGTAACATGAACATCCAGACCATGTTTTGCTTATTATAATTCATGGATGCTTCTTGAGATTACATGGGTAGGCAGCATAAAATAACGGTTTGATGCAGTTACCATTTTATGACAGGTATCACAAGCAGAGGTCGACTGTCCATTTTTAGCAGTTTGCAAGGAGTTAAAGAAATATAATCAGGAAAAAAATCAAATAGGGCACAACTGCATTAAATGAGCCATAATCATGAATGCTTACCTAGCTCTTTCTGTTCTACTTAACACCCAAATCTTAGCAAAAAACATGAATAAAAAAGACTTCTACTTATATAGTTTTCAAGAGTTTTTTCCTCTTTTTAGTGATTCAATGGCTCTGAGCAGTAGGTGATGTGAAATGATATTATTTCCATTTTATAAGTAGAAAACTAAGTCAAGAGAAGCTGTGATTTTTTTTTTCTCATCATAGGGCTGCAAATAAGGGAAGATTATTCAATTCCTACTGTGTCACTGTTACCAACACCCCAAACATGGCCATTTCTTATCCTCAGTGAAAGGCTCTGCTCTATTACAAATTGAATTCATAGGTTGTTTTTAAATGCAGATTCACACACTACTGAGGTAGTTATGGACTATTGTGATATTTCACAGATAATTTAAGGAAAAGAATGGTTCTTTAACCATATGTGAAAATACCACCACTAGGTTTAGCTTAACAAAGATCACTTTAGAGCAAGAAGGGTAAAGATTTCTAAGCCTCCTGGAGTCTAATGGAGGTGAAGAGAGAATATGAAAACAATTCTGAAGAAATTTCAAACATGGAGGAAATACCTAAATTTTTTCAATGACACTAATAAAATGGGAGCAATTATGCTATAGTGCAGACTGTAATGAGTTAATTTAATGTCATAAATCAAGAATTAACACATGTAATAGTGTGGAAATATTAAAGAAAGAATATTATACTCAAAAGGAAATTCAGACCTCAATAATGTATATGGTGCTAAGGCTACAGAAAAAAAAATATACACATACACAAATCTTGAAATTAATATAGTTTGATCAGTTCAGTTAACTTTAAAAACTATTTAAGGAGTAAAAATAATGATAGTGGTATGTTGGAAAAGTAACTTATTAAGATATTAATCTGTGTTTTTTGTCCCCAGATTTCATAGCCATATTCAAATCAGACTAACTATTCTCTATTTCTTGTCTTAGGCTTTTTTTTTTTTTTTTTTTGTAAAATAAATGAGCACATTGTGGATTTTATGAGAGGAATCCTAAAATAATTTCCAGTCTGGAAGGGGCTGAAGTTTGGCAGTCCTGAAAATTGCAGAGACTCCTGCATGGCCTGGTAATGCCCTGGGCAAGTGGCAAAAACTTTAAGAGGATGGTTGTGTGTATGCAAGGAGACTGTGTAAGGGCAAATATAAATTAAAAAAAAAATTAAAAGAGACCCCATTCTCCTTGTTCAAAGTAAAGGGAAGAGAGTGTTTACTTTAGAAAAATTTTGTTCTTAATCTATCTCTTTAAAATGTATGTGTTTTATTTAATGTTTATTTAGTATTTTGGAAGAGATAAAGAGAGCATGCAAGAGCCTGAAGTGGGAGGGAAACAGAGAGAGAGAGAGAGAGGGAGGGAGGGAGGGAGGGAGAGAGAGAGAGAGAGAGAGAGAGAATCTGAAGAAGGCTCTATGCTGACAGTGCAGAGCCCCATGTGAGGCTAGATCTCAAGAACCCTGAGATGATGGGGCGCCTGGGTGGCTCAGTCAGTTAAGTGTCCGGCTTCGGCTCAGGTCATGATCTCACGATTTATGGGTTTGGGTTTGAGCCCCGTGTCAGGCTCTGTGCTGACAGCTAGCTCAGAGCCTGGAGGCTGCTTCGGATTCTGTGTCTCCCTCTCTCCCTGACCCTCCCCTGCTCACGCTGTCTCTCTGTGTCTCTCAAAAATAAATAAAAAACATAAAAAAAAGAACTTGAGATCATGACCTGAGACAAAACCAAGAGTTGGATGCTTAACCAACTGAGCTACCCAGGTGCCCCCGAAATGTATGTGTTTTTAAAAGCTAAATAAACCTCTTGCCAGCCTTAAGACCCAGGAATGTCTTTTCGAAGGACTTGGAGCCATTTCTTTGAAATGTAATCATTAAGGGAGACAGTATCCCTCTCTGAGTTTCTGCAGGAAGGTAGGAAGCTAATTCCTTCTGATGCCTGTCTCCAAATTACACTACGTCTTGCATTAAAAATATGAGGAGTTTATTTTACCTTTGGATAAACCCAATTAGCTGACATAGGTGGTCACCCTATTTATCAGATAAATTTAGGATAAACTATATATGATGAATGATGCAAGCACATCCTCTTACTTGAAGAGTGTAAGGTTATTGTTCATCTTGAGGATGCATATGCAATATGTTCTATCTGCTTGTTTATATAAAGAGGTGAGATTTCTGTCTTTGCAATCTCTTGGTGGATTGCCTGTGGTGTGCATCATATTCTATTCTAATGCTTACTCAATAATAAACTGTTTTATTTCTCTTCTACCTTTGTAGAGAGGATTTTCTGGATAGAAAGAAAATTTTGCTTTTATTTTATTTCTCCAAAAGCTGGACCAGAGGCACACAGCCTCTGCCTCATTAAGACTGCCATGCTGGCAGAAGCCTTCACAATGCTTTGGTACTGTATACATAAGTCATACCTCTGAGGGTTAGGGAGGTACAGGGTTAGGAGAATTAAACTTCAGTGATTATAGAAAGTGAATTTCCCATTGGCCTCATAGGATAAAATCTCACAAGCAGAATTAAGTTAATGAAAGTAAATTAAGATAGTCCAAGTGACTTTATATACTCACTACAAAGTTAATACTACTAAAATCTGGAAAATAGAACACAGTTCACCATGTGACACAGTATACACAAATTAAGAAGAAAGAAAGCCGTCACAGCACGTACCCACATTAGTCTACAGCATGAGAGAATGCAGGTCACAGTAGGGAAGTGATACTAAAGCTCATAAATTAAAAACAGCCTGAATTTTTGTTCATGCTAACAAGAGGTAAATATAAAGAATTAACATCAATAAGCACCAAAATATATGGAGAGATTATTTCTGGTAATGGGGTTTATACATTGGGATGGGTGTTCCCTCTCTGATGGAAGGGAAGTAAGAAGACATGAGTACAGAGAAGCTTTGAGAAGGAATTTTGGATCTTCATTCTCAAAATTATGTGAGCTGGAAAAGTAATACTGAATCATGTTATTAACAAATAATCAGAATGCTAATTTTAGTAACACATTATATATAAATAAAACTTGGTAGTCAAAGAAAATAAGGAAATCTAAGTATTTATATAAACTTTTAATACTTTTCCACTACTGAAAAGCAACTCGCTCACATTTAAAAGAGAAAAGGAAGAAGAAAATTTAGTATTTATCATTTAATCATACTCTGTTAACTATTAAAAGATGATACTTTCTAAAAGCACATGAGAACTTCTCATCTTTTAAACTCATAATATTGTCAAAATTTATCAATTCTTAATGAAATTTTAATAATGTAAGAGCAAAAACCAAGGATATGTATAATAATATTATCAAGGAAATAATTTATTTCATTTTATGATAAAATATATATGCCTTACTTATTATAATAAAAAGTTTATGTATGGTTCATTTGGATATTGAGAATTATGATTTATCAATTGCTAATCATATATTTAGTTTTCAAATTTACACATCAAAGTTCTTGTGATAATTTCTATTATTAATAAAAAGGGACTCCAGTTAGATGGCATATTCAAGAATCTATGATTTAATAAAAGTAATCACAGATACAAATATGTACACATACATACATATATGTTGTTCTGATACTTGATATAATGCATTATATATTAGAAAATAACTTAATTGTATATTAAATATCAATGTTATATATTGTTAATATATGTATAATATACAGTTTATTAGTGTTTTTATATGCCAGATAGTTTGCTAAAGCTTTGACATATATCTTATTTAATGTTTATGAGCCAGTGAAAAATGTATTCTCTCTCTCTGACACACATACTTTTAGCAGGTAAGAGATTCGGTAGATAAAATTAGAAATGCAATGAGACAAATTGCTCCTTTTGTTCCATTCATGGGCAGCAGCCTACAGCCTATGGGCCAAATCCTTCCTGCTATCTCTTTTTGAATAGCCCAAGAGCTAAGAACAATGATGATCATTAAAATAATAAGCATAATAATAATAATAATAATAATAATAAGAGACTTTAAGGACCACAAGGTCAAAAATACTTGCTATCTGGTCCTTTACAGAAAAAGTTTGCTGATCCTGTAGAATAGAGAAATTCTGAAAATTGAATAATTATCTACATCTTTTTGGTTTTTCTATTCCTATTTTAACATAATTTCTTGTGGCACAGATGAGATGACCACGGAGGCTGTCTAAACTAGATTTGGTACATGCATCACCAAAGCTCAGGGTTAGAAGCATAAGGGCCCAAATGAAGCAGTGGAGGTGGCACGTGGTGGCCAGTGCTTGGTGACACAGCATCTGTAGATCCTGATGGCCCCTCCCGGAGGATGCTGTGAAGACTGAAGGAATCACCCCACAGAGCGCATGTCCAGGGGTGCCCGGAGCCAGTGCGTGGTGACATTAGCGATCCATGCAGGCACAGAGCCAAGAGGCAGCGGGTGGGACAGTGGAGGGGAAGGGAGGATGCAGGCTCTGGGCCTAGACAGGAGTGGCATTAACCCTGGCTCGAGTACCCCTCTCAGGGCCCCAGTTTCTCATTTGTTAAGTGGAGGGGGGGAGGGGAGGCCCACCTTGTAGGGCTGTGGGGCACATCAGTGACAAACCAGCAAAGAACCGGAGCTCAGAGCACATGTCCACGTGAGCACTGTGTTAGGGATTGCTCTAGTTCAGACTGTCTTGGTGTTCATCTCAGCAATGCCACAAGAAATTAGTTTAAGTAGGAATAGGAAAAGATTTCTATAATCCCTAAGCAAAAGTATATAGAAATTATGTATTTTCTCTTTAAGGAATATTAGTGCTAGACATATTTTCTAGTTCTAAAATATATTTAAACATGACGTTTGTATTTGTTTTACAATTTAGAATTAAATATTTCAAAGATACTATTTTTAAGGCTTTCTGTGAGTGCAAATAAAAAATTGGGTTCAAAAGAAAGTGTCTTAATACAAGCAACTAAGGATGTGAATGATCTTCCAGCTGCAGTAGTAGAAGGTTATTTGCACTGTATACTGTAAATTAAATGACATTAATCCCACAGTTGAATACAGAATAGGAGATTAGATATTTGCTACAGAAAATAGAAGAATTAACCACGCAGTCTTAGGCTTCTGAAATAAAATTAAAAAGAAATAACATCTGCAAAAAGCATTAGAAAATCATAAAAACTGCAGTAACTTATTATGGAAGAATAGTGTATTATCCTGTAATATTCTGCTTTTTAATTTTCTAATACGTTAACCAAAAATCTAAGTAGGGAAAACACTTTCCTACAGAGCACTGACAAGGCTAAATAAAGACAAGTCCAAATGTTTGTAGCAAATACAATCACTTTGTAAATCTAACTTGGTATTGTGTATTTTAACTGGCTTATAAAAAAGATGGCAAAAATACAATGCATTATGGATTTGGGTCACATATTTCCAAAAATAAGCCTTCTAATAAAAGAGTGAATTACAAGAACAGACGAAATCAGTCTCTATTAATACCATATTTGTCTATAACGTGTTATCTATTTTATTTATGACTAGGAAATCTCAGTGCCTATACATATTTGACTTTCAGCCAAATTCATATGCCTACCAAAGATTCAAACTGAAGTAAATTAATTCCTTCCAGTTACAGAACCGACCAAGAAGTGTATGATGAAGAAGCATTCATGAAATGGAAACTAGATTGTCTGCAATTCTTAAGTAAATGTTCCAAAACACTAAAATCTATCTGATCCCATCCTTCATGCACATACCATTCACTCCTGAGGTAGGTTCAGATTTGCATTTGGCTGGGTGGAAAAAGCTTGTAGGGCACCACCTTTGATTCTTCTCCACTCAAGTATTTCCAGAGTCTTGTGTAAGAAAGAACAGGACTAAATATCCTATCATACTATTAATCTGAACATAGTGGAGAAGACAAAGCCAGAGGTAATTGTTTTAATAAGAAAGCACCCAACATAACTAAATTCAGTTCTAATAATTTTGTTTAAGGAAAGAGATATGCTAAAATGTGAAATTATATTTTAGAGTTTCAAACTTTGGAATTTCAAAATAACTTGATTGAGAAAGAAAAGGTAACAGAGAAGTGTCATTCATTCATTCATTCATTCAAAGTTCATAGTGTACTATTTGCATCATTGTGGTGATTGCTCAGCAAAACACCAAGAAAGTTGAAATATGGTTCATATCATCCAGGCAATCAGAGCAAAGTGAAGGAATTAAAACATGTCCAGAAAAAATATATGAAACTTAATATTCCCTTTAAATTTTGTTATAAACACTCAAGACTATTTATAATATGAGAATTTGACTTAGAAGAAATTAATCACATGATTTTATTTTAAATGCCACAAGCTCTGATGCAGGTACTCTGGATTTTCAACACCTTGTCACCTTTTGATGTACAGAAAATGGGTGAACCTCTCTGGCCACACTTTTAATCTCTACCTACAATAATTCTGTCTATAATAATTAGCATAACTATCAGTGTGGATACAAGTCCATGAAATAATGCAATTTGGAAATTACTTTGCAGAACATTTAAAAAGTGTTAAACTAATTAAAAATAAATTATATGGGGCACCTGGGTGGCTCAGTGAGTTAAGTGTCTGACTTCAGCTCAGGTCATGATCTTGCCATTCCTGAGTTTGAGCCCCGCATCAGGCTCTGTGCTGACAGTTCAGAGCCTGGAGTGTTTGATTCTGTGTTTCCCTCTCTCTCTGCCCCTTCCCCACTCAGGCTTCCTCTCTCTCAAAAATAAATAAACATTAAGAAATTTTTAAAAATTAAATTATATAATGTACATTATATATATCACATAGAATACAATCACATAAACAGATTGACATATATATTATATGTTATATATCTAGATATACTTATATGATATATATCATATATAATACATATGATTATTTATATATCCACAAACCTACAAATCATATTTTTTGAGCACCAATCTGTGCCAGTCATTGTTGTTGGCACTAGGAATACTGCAGAAAATAAAACAAAGTCCCCTCTTCACAGAGGTCACAGTGAACAAATAAAGAGATAGATATGTATTTTTTTTTTTTTTTTTGGCAGGGAAAAGTACTCTGGAGAAAAATTAAAGATGACAAATGGGAAAGGATATTCTGTGGTAAGGGAAGAGCCTATAATTTTTAATGGGGTGATTTGAGAGGGCTGCTTTAAGAAGGTAATATTTGAGCAAAGACCAAAGGAGTTTAGGCATGAGGAATGGGAAGAGCATTTCAGGAAAAGAAACAGTTGTTCTAGGAACTCTAGGCATGTTTTTGTTTAGTATGAACTAGGGACAGGAGGAAGGTGCAAGCAGAAGGCAGTGGGCAGGTGGGAGAGTAATGGGAGATGATGAGTGTGTATGTGGAGTATAGATCACACAGAGTTTGGGTATCACTACAAAGGTTTTGGCTTTTACTGTGAATGAGATGAAAAGTCTTTGTAGGTTTTGGAGCAGTGATGTGACATGATTTGTTTCACATCTTAAAATAATCACTTTAGCTGAGCTTATGCTTGGGGAGTAGAGTTTGGGAGAGCAGAAAAGAGATGCCATTTAGAAAACCAATGCAATAATTCAGACTAGATAGATGGTCTTGTACCAGGTCAGCAAAAGTGGAGGTACTGAGAAGAGGTTCATTCTAGATCTATTTTGAAGACAGAGCCAACAAGATTTCCTTATGGATTGGACATAAGATATGACAAGAAAAAAACAGAAGTCAGGAGAATTCCAAGATTTTTGGTTTGTGGTATTTGAATAATGATGTTGCCTTTTGCTTCAGTGAGGACTATAAAACAAGCTAGTTTGGAAGGTAAGACTAGGAGTTGGATTTTATACATGTTAAGTCGGAGTGCTTAATAAACATCTGCAAATACATTTAATTGCCAGGCTAAGGTCTCCCTGGCCTCCCTATTCTCTGGGACAATTAGAACTTTGACCTTTTACAGATACTTGGGAGCTGAGAGACATCTGCAGTGGCTAGAGACACGTATAATCAATAGCATACTTGGAGGAAAAGAAATCTTAATCCCTGAATGATATTGAGGATATTGCCAAAGGAAAGGGGAACAGGAGTGCTAGAGTCAGAGTGGTAGAAAGTGAGTGAGAAGAACCAAGGAACCTGTCCTGAATTCCTGGCTGCATGGCTTCCTTCCCATAGCATCATGCGTATCTTTCAGAAAGCTGACTAATTGGACTTCAAGAAAATGAAAGTTTTCTTCTTTGTCTCAAACTAAAATTGAGAAAAGGGATCAATCTTAAATTTCAAAGATGAAACAATGAATGAAAACTTAATTTGAAAATAGTGGGACTTTTCTGAGAATCAAAACAAGTGTTTCTCTAAGAAACAGCCTTATTATATATAATATTACAAAAATTACACAAAACTTGCATGAAAAAAACCTCCACAATTCATATTCTTTTTTAAAAAAATTTTAAACATTTATTTGTGGGGAATAAGTTTAAGAATCCTCTGAGCTTGCATCAATGGGTTGACAAGGTTTAGGGCAGAAAGCTGCCACAGGGCAAAAGCACCCAGGGTAGAACAAAGCATAGAGCAGAAAGCCACTTCCACAGGACTAAAGCCTCTGAGAACAGGTAGAGGCAGAAAGCCTCCGCTGCAAGGCAAAAATGCCTAGAGCTAATTAGTGAGAAAAATGCCTTGTTAACCCTGAGGTAGAATGCTTTATCTGTCTTAGCCCCTAGAAAAGTTAAGATAAGGGTGCCTGGTACCTGCAGTAAACAGCAGTCTGCTCAGAGCATTGAGATTTTGATTTGTCTTGACCCTAGCCTCTAACACCACATATCTACAAAACCTCTTTTCTCTCACAAACTTGAGTCAATGGTTACTGTTTTATTGTTTCTTTCTGCATGTCTATCATGTATGTAAGCTTTCTGATCCTAATAAATACAGAGAAAGGACACTTACTCAGGGCTCTTGTCTCTTCCCAGACAATAGCCTCTTTCATATTCAATTCTGCATCTGCTCTCTTGCTGGACAGGTGAAAACTCCAGACTCAAAGTGTGCAACATTTATTTTTGAGAGAGTGAAAGTCAGGGAGGGGCAAAGAGAGGGGCACAGAAGATCTGAAGTGGGCTCTGCAATGGCAGCAGTAAGCCCAATATGTGGCTTGGACTCAGGAACTGCAAGATCATGACCTGAGATGAAGTTGGTCACTCAACCTACTGAGCCACCAATGAACCCCACAAAATTCATATTATTAAATAGTTTTGAGAAAACATTTCTTCCATGGAAACAGGACAATCTGATATCAGAAAGTTTTGCTTTCAGATGAATGAAAATTCACAAGGAAGCATAATCATGTAAGAATAGCTCTGGGATTTTGAAAAATATCAAGTATGATGAAGATAAGAAAAGATATTAGAAGACAAGTACAGAAAATTCAGCATACCTATAATAGAAAAGAGGGCAAAGCAGACAGGTGAGAAACAATCAAGGAATGATCAAGTCAACTTAATTAGCTGAAAAAAGGCAGATGCCTTAAGATCAAACACACACACACACAACTAGGCAACATCAATAAAGACATTGACAGTTAACTATGTCTGTATAATTTTTTTCTTTTATTTTGATGATATAGTAACTTTATAGGTATCCAAAACAGACTTATCAAAATCGTTCTTCTTTTTAAAGAATAGTTTTGAGGTAGAAACACGAGATGTGCTCAGGCTAGGCCATCTCAGAGATATTGCAGGTTTGGTTCCAGAGCACTACAATGAAGCAAATCAAATGAATTTTTTGTTTGTTTCCTGGTGCATATAAAAGTTATGTTTACAATATACTATAGTCCATTAAGTGTATAATAGTGAAAATGGATGAAAAAAAACAATGTAAGACCTCAATTTAAAAAACACTTTATTGCTAAAAAAGGCTAACCATCATCTGAGTTTTCAGTGAGTTGTAATCACTGATCACAGATCACCATAACAAATATGACAATAATGAAAAAGTTTGAAATATTGTGAGGATTACGAATTTGTGACATAGACACACAAAGTAAGGAAATGTTGAAAAAAAAATGGTGTTGAAAACAAAATGACTTGCTTGACACAGAGTTGCCATAAACCTTCAATTTATAAAAAATGCAGTATCTGTGAAGTGCAGTAAAGTGAAAGCCCAATAAAATGAGACATGCCTGTATACCTTCTTAACTTATTTTATACAATCACTGTTATATTTTTTACACCATGTCCTGTAATCCATCTTGATATCCCAACTTTTACTATTGACAAAACTGAATGTAAAGCATTGATAGGGGAAAAAGAGCATCAGATATAGGGTAAAATGAGAGGGAGTCACTTGTAGTCAACCCACAATAAAAGCAGGATAGTCTTTAGTTCTTTAGTCTAAGAAAGAGCTCAAAGGAAAAGAAAAGAAAAGAAAAGAAAACAAGAAAAACATATTATCCTGGTAAATAGAAATAAAAAGTTAAGTGACAGTGTTGATAATTTTTCTTGAAATAGTTTAGTGGAGATGGATGGTCCAAGAAGGATGATTTAAAAACAGATGAACTGGGCTGACACCAAAAAATGCTAAGGGTGTTGTGGAATCTCTGATATAAACTGCCCAGGATTAGGCCTTGTTATCTAGTGATTAAGAAACACATGCCTAATAAACATTAGTTAGTTTCTAGGAAGGATTTTCTGCAGCTACTAATATTAACATTTCATAGACATATAAAATGTCAGAGTTGAAGTCATAATCTTATTTAATTCACATTTTTCCAACAAACATGAATTGGGTACCTAGTGTGTGTTAAGTAGTGTGCTCATCATTGAATATTCAATGTAGTATTTATTCTTTCCACAGCTGCAAGAAAGTTGCTAATCAATAGAATATATTTTATAAAGGTGTGTAAAAGGTGTAGAAAGAGCTAACTCTAACTCTGCTTGAGACACTCATTGAGAGCTTCATGTGGGGGATGACATTTGAGTTGCTCTTAGCATTTGGAAAACTACTTTTCATCAGTTGATCAAGATTATTTTGGTACTGAAAGAAACTAAGCAAGGGTATGAAAGTATAAAAGACCAAGATATATGGAGGGAAGTTAATAGCATTGTTAATTTGTAAATTAATCCAAACTGCATTTGATGCATGAATATCCTCTACAAAACCCCCAACAAATGGTCCTCTGATATCTAAAAAGAATTTAGACATATCTAGCAACTGTAAATTATAGAACCAAAATGTGTAGATTTGAGAAGAGATATTCTTATGACACACAAACAAAATAATTGTAATGAGTAATAATTTTTTAACGATGTCTAACAGTAAAGAATAATAACAACAACAAAGAAAACATCAAAGAATTTGAGTAAAGCAAGAAACACTTAAGATCATCTATTCCAACCACCAACCTGAGGGTTGACTTACTGCCCTTCCTGAAAACCTTCTGTAATACTGTCCATTAAGTGCACCTACTCCCTGTGATTGTCCTATCTGGTTTCACTGGCACCAAAAAACATAATTGTACAGTCTGTTCAAAGACTGGCACTGTTGGTCTTCTGTGTTTTTATGTAGTTTAGAGGCACAGACATTTTCACATTCCCAAAAGTAACTGAAGAGTCCAAAGGTGTAATATTTTCCCCACAGAAGGTGAATCTTCTACTTTTACCCATATAATTTGCTGCAACAGTAGTTTATTGGCCAATAAAAACACTTGATTGATTTTTATGAAAACTAGATCTTTTACAACACAGATGTTTACGAAGAAAATGCATGAAGTTATTTTTCTGTCATTTTAAAGCAATTCAAACGGAATTTTGAAAAAAAATATTTGCTGTTGAAGTTTATGTGTGAAAAGAATCTATTGCATATACATACAATAACAAAATAAATTAATAAATATGCTTATTTATTAAATTCCATTGTAAGGAAAATATATGAAAAAAGGGGAGTTCTTAAAGGCTTAGGTGCCTAACTTCAAGTTATGACTACCAGATTTAGAACATACTACATTTTTTAAGTACCTGTAAAGCAACTCTACTGACTTTATTTTAGTTTTAGTTTTAGTTTTTTAAGTAGGCTCCATGCCCATCACCAAGCCCAAGATGGGGCTTGAACTCAATCCAGAGATCACAACTTGAGCTGAGATCAAGAGTAAGATGTTCAACCGACTGGATCACTCAGGTGTCCCTGAATGTAATAACTTAAAGATATGCTTTACAAAGTTTTAAAGATATATCCAAAATACTTCTAATATATAGGATATGAAAAATGGTCATGCTTTTATGGTTTGTAAGCAATTGCGCACATGATACTTTTGGCACTAAAGGGTTTGAGTAGTGATGTTGATAGAATTACCAGATGGTTGGGGCAGGACGAAAACAAAAAAGAATTACCAGATGGTTTTCATCCTATACACAAGGAGAATGTTTTGGGAAATTATATTTTATTTAATATAACATTAAATAAAAATTATTATGCATTGAGATACACAGTTAACTTGAACATATAAATAATAAGCTCACAGAAGTAACCTTTATATTAAATCAAACAGAAACAGTCCATCTTAGTATCTATCATTATAAAAGTGCATCTTTTTTAAATGATTGAGAGTTGATTTTGAAAAAAAAATATTATATGGGCCACCTGGGTGGCTCAGTCAGTTAAGCATCCAACTTTGGCTTAGTTCATGATCTCGAGGATTGTGAGTTTGAGCCCCACGTCAGGCTCTGTGCTTACAGCTCAGAGCCTGGAGGCTGCTTCAGATTCTGTTGTTTTCCTCTCTCTCTGCCCCTCCCCTGCTCATGCTCTGTCTTCCTCTCTTATAAAAATAAATAAACATTAAACGGAAGAAAAAAAAATATATAAGGCTCCTCATGGGAGAAAATCTATTAATGAATAAATGAATGGGAAAAATGAATAAATAAATTAGGTGAATGGATAAGTGTTAAAATAGAACTATCAAGTATCTATTTGAGGGGCACTTCTAAAATAGTGATGTAAGGAACTCTGCAGGCTCCCTCTCTGGAATACCAACTGTAAATGGTGAAAATTACTTTAAAAAAACAGCCATTTGAAGTCCCTGGAAGTGGTCCAAAAGGGATATTGCAAATGAAGAAATGTTTATTTGAGGAAATCTACTAAATCTCCATAAGAACAGTGAGAATCTGTGACATGTGAGTTACAACTCACTCCCTTCCTTGTTCCCTTCTAGCTAAGAAGATTGAAGTTCTATTCTGGGTGGATGTAGCCAAGAACATGGCCTCCCCCACCCTCTTGCACCACAGTTCCCAGTCAAGGGCCATAGCATCTACACTAGAAGTTGCACACTGCAGGGGAAAAATGTTTAACTGACATCATACAGCCAACTCACTAAACAAAGAAACAAACAAGCAAACAAACAAAAAGAAGTGGGGACAGGGATCACACACAGATTTGCTACAAGTTATATCTGAAATGACCAGTAATCAACTATAAATTATGAGACATGCAAAAAATACAGTCGTGTGTGACTCACTAACAGAAAAAAAAAAAAGGTAGGCAACAGAACCCTTCTTTGAGAAGGCCCAGATGTTGGGAATATCTGACAAAGACATTAAAACAGCTATTATCAATATGTTCAAAGAACTAAAGGAACTATGTTCAAAGAATAAAGGGAGTTATAACAATATCTCATCAAATACAGAATATATGTTAAGATATACAAATTATTAAAAACTAAAATTATTCTTGGGGTGCCTGGGTGGCTCAGTTGGTTAAGCATCCAAGTCTTGATTTTGGCTCAGGATATGATCCCTTGTTTTGTGAGACTGAGCCCCACATTAGGCTCTGCACTGACAGCATAGAGCCTACTTGGGATTCTCTCTCTCCCTCTCTCTCTGCTTCTCCCTCACTCTTTCTCTCTCACTCAAGATAGATAAATAAACTTAAAAAAATAAAATGATTCTGGAATTGAAAAGTACAATAATCAATATAAAAAAAATTCATGACAGGGGCTCAACATTAGATTTAAGCTGGCAGAAAAAAAGATCAAAAATTGAAAGCAATAAGGGATGAAAAACTTCCCAAATTTGATGGAAAACATTAAACTACATCTACAAACTCAATGAACCCAACTAGGAAGAACACATAAAGGTCCATAATCGGACATATAAACATGATAATAAATGTCAAATGCTGGGAAAGATAAATTCTTGAAAATAGCATGAGAAAATAGACTGGTCATGTACGAGAGACACAATAAAATTAACAACTGACTTCAAATTAAAAACAATGGAGGTCTGAGGCAGTGAGATGATATATTTGAAGTGCTGTAAGAAGTAAAAGAAGCTGTCAACCAAGAATCTTACATCCAGCAAAACTAACTTTAAAGAAATAAAGGTGAAGTAAAGACATTCCTAGATAAACAAAAGCTGATAGAATTCATAGTGAGAAGACTCAATTTAAAGAAATACTAAAGGGAATTCTTAAGGCTGGAAGCAACACGACAATAATATGAACTCACATGAAAAAAACAAAACAAAAAACTCTGGTAAAGTTAATTATATAGGTAATTAGAAAAGTATTACTTCATTTTTCTTCTTTATCTTAAATGATTTTAAAAAGTGCATAAAGCAATATTAATATACTAGTATTGTTAAACCTGTAACATATGGAAATCAAATATACTTGGCAATATCAGCACAAAGGAAGTGGGTGAAAGCAATGTTACATTGGAGTAAGGAAAGGACACCAGATGGTAACTTGAATCCACAGGAAAAAATGAATAAAATCAAAAATAGTAAATAAGAATATTATATAACAAATCCTATAAATATATACTTGTTCTTATTTTTTCTCTAAGCTTTATTAAAATATATAAATCATATAAAGTAATAAATTACATTTTTAACATATATAGACATAAAATTTATTAAAATTATTGTACAAAAAGGGGTAAGGGGGAATAGATCTATATAGAATTAATATTTATATCTTTTATTGTAATTAAGGTAATGTGAAAGTAGATGCCTGTAAGTTAAGATGTATTGGAAACCCTAGAGCCATGAAGAAAATTACTCAGAAAATATATTGAAAAAAGTCACTGAAATATTAAAACATGACTAGAAAATACTCATTTAATGTAGAAGAAAGCAGTAAAGAAGGAATGGAGGAACAAAAAATGAGATATAAAAAAGGAAAATAAAAGACAAATACAACCATATTGCTAATAATATTAAATATGAATGAATTAAAAATCCAATCACAAAGGCAGAGATTGTCAAGTTGTCTTTAAAATAAAAATCAGGACGCCTGGGTGGCTCAGTCGGTTGAGCGTCCGACTTCAGCTCAGGTCATGATCTCACAGTTTGTGAGTTTGAGTCCCACGTTGGGCTCTGTGCTGACAGCTCGAGCCTTAAGCCTGCTTCTGATTCTGTGTCTCCTTTTCTCTCTGCTCCTCCTCCACTAGTAATCTGTCTGTCTCTGTCTCTCAAAAATAAATAAATGTAAAAAAAATAAAAAAAATAAAATAAAAATCAATCAATAAATAAATAACAAGACCTACGTATATGTTGTTAATATGAGACACGTTAGATTCAAAGATAAAAGTAGGTAAAATTAAAAGGATGTAAAAGGATATACTATGTAAACAGCTGCCATAAGAGAGCAAGAGTGACTTTAGCAATAACAGGCAAAATATTGTTTGTGACTAATAATACATTCCCCACTAGTGGTCGCAATAATAGGGAATCTATCTATTAATGAAATCTGTTGGAGGGAAGACATTAGGAATATACTGAAAGTTGGGAGGTAGATGACAGAAAATCTGCTTGTTACTTAGTCTTTACGTGTATCTCCATGCTACCAAAACTCACGTCCCTCAAGAAAATATCTCATACATAGAGAAAGAAGAACAGTCCTTTCATTCTGGGCTTCAGTTTATGTGTTAATTTTGGACCTATGGCTGAGTGGTAAATCTGCTGAAGCTGCTAGTTCTTCCTGCATATTTAAAAAAAATAGTCTTTTCAACTGGCAATAAAAAATCTCTTACTTGTGTGTACCCTAGGGATAGCTAGTCTAGACAGACAGGTATTAGATTCTAAGTTACCTTAAAATCAACAGAGCTCCTGTTCTGATTAATATAGATTAATAAATACATAATTCTAACACAAAGGACATAAAGAATCCCTACAGAATGAAGAAACTGAACTTTTAATACTTTGAATATGCTAGCCTTTTAAGAAAGAATACTTTCTCGAGAAATTGCTAATGTAGAAGCATTTTTATGTAAGAATCTAAATCCACACAATCAGAATGAATCCTTAGAGATATCAAACCAGTTTAATAATTTTGACTTAAAAATGGTTACATGAAAAGCATGATGAGATACTATATCACTTGACATGCAACAAGAACGGCTTAAAAAATACAGACAATAATAAGTATTGATGTGTGTGAAAAAACTGGAATGCTTAAAAACTGCTGTGTAGCTGTTTGGGAAAACAGTTTGTCAATTCCACAAAATGTTAATCATAGGGCTATTAAATGACTCAGTAACTCAACTTCTAGATATATAAACAAGAGATCTGACAACTTATGTTCACAAAAACCAAGGAGTTCACCCATGGATTAGTCTTTAGCTTTGTGAAGGCTGTTTCTACCATAGCCCTTTTCCTTATACTATAGGAGGCTATTTTTTTCTATACTCTAGTGGAACTCTCTTTGTCTTACTATGCATCTGTTCTTAACATTGATTTGTGAAATGGTAATTTCCTGAAACAAATTTTATAAGTGCATTAAATAATGATTTTGGGGTGGAGCAAAACCAAGATTACAAACTTCCTAATGATTATTGAATATTAAGAAACAGTCCCAGAATAGTAATGCTAAATGCAAGAGATTAAGATTCCATGCCCTTGAAAAATAGTATAGTAAATTCCTAAAACATATTTGAAATAAAAAATTTACAACTTTCTGAATTATCTAACACAATAGTTTTTAAAACTTGATGTGTTACTCCCCTGTAGGATAAGCACAACAAAACAAGAAATGCCTTGAAAAATCTGAATTGCTTAATGAAAGTTCTCCCCTTGGTGCATCCTAACATTTCCTTATTGATATGTTTGTCTATATTTAAAAATTTTTAATTTAGGCTTATATTATCTTTCTGGGAAGAAACTCTAAGAGAACATTCTTTCAGAAAAAGCCATCATCAACGTATCTGAAAAGTAAATAAAAACAAAAATATAAAAGGAAAAAAAAAGAAAGACCGAGAACAGGAAGTGAGTCTAGGCACACTCTAACAGTCCCTTTTTCAAAAGAGTGAAGGTTGAAAATTATGATCAGATGCTTCATCATTCCATGGACTAAATATGGAAAACTCTTAGAAGATTTCTTATAATAAAAATAAACACTGAAGACAATCATGCAAATCATTTTTTAATGCAGTTGATTTTACTGACTTGCCTGTTTTTAATCTAACCTTAGTAAGAAAAGAAAACTGAAATCATCATTTTGGTATTTAAGACCAGAGTCTGTGAGGGCAAAGTTATTTGTACCATTAAGAATCAATAATCCCACAGACAACACTTTATGATAAAAACCAGTTCCAAACACAGTTGGCACTGCCCCATTCTATCCAACCCCTACATTTTATGAACTTTTTCTACAAAAACATACTTCCTCCATGAACATGTCTTTTAGCGTAATTTCTAAAAACAAACACTAATGAAAAGCTGTGAGGAGACTGTTTAAAAAATCATGATTCTGTAAACATAGTACCTCAATTATTATCTTGATATAAAAAAGTATTTTTTTCATACATGATGCTTATAAGGTATGTGCAGCTTTCACATTTGGAAAGAATGAGTGCATAGTAGGGTTCTGTTTTTCAGGGTATTGCTGACATTTACTATAAAACACTCTTAACTTATAAAACCTAACACATTTTGTGAAAATAAAGATTAGAAGTGTAGCAAGTTCATTTTTTAGTTGCTATATTTGTTAACCAATCCCATTCATCCACTAAAAAAGAAATACTGATGAAAATTTATGGGAAATCCCAAAGGAATTGAACTTGAAAGATTCAAGGAAGCTGACTTACCAATAGCAAAGTGTTAATGTTACCAAAGGAGTTACCTGAATTTAATACTCTAGCACAAAATAGAGAGTAAAAAACAAAGTCAAAAGCAATTTAAACAGACTGTGGAGAATTTTGCACTATCCCTATTTATTTAGGTATGGAAGAGGGCTTTCAGTGAAATAAATGACCATAATCTTACCTGTAAGAGTATACACTTATAGAAAATACTCTCCTATTATAAGCTATTACATGTGTCAATTGCAAAGTGATTCTTTATGACAGCCATTTTCCTTATAAGCAACTACATGATCTTCCAAGTTATTATTAGAGGTGAGTTAAACTAAGAGTGAAGTTTTAAAATAAAATACTACCAGCCTGCAAAAAAAAAAATCATTAATACTTTTTGCCAGACTTACTAAGAGGAATATTTATATGTTAGCTGTCCTTAGGTCTTCATATCATACATATTAGTATTTTAGCCATATTTATTCACCAATATAACAGACTAAGTAGAATTCATTATTATTATATTCATCAAGATGTAGATTGAATTTAGGAAAGTTTTATTCACCCTTATCCCTCTTTGCTTCCCATTCATTCCAACACGTACACATATACACACCTGTAAATTATAATTTCTTTACCAAAAATGAAAGAGCTCAGAGGAACAGGGAAAGAACCAACAATCAAGCACTTTAATATTCAGTTATTCTCTTTAATACAACTAAAACAAAATCTGGTTTCAGTTTCCCTAAACTAGAAAGGCAAGTCTTTGAATAGCCTCAATAGGCTAAAAAGGTTTTTAAGGAAATTATGACAAAGTACTTAAAAATAAATGGTAGATGTATGCATTCTAATTAAAATAAAGAAAATAACTGAAAATGATTGTATTTTATAGGTCTTTCCACTCCATTTTTAGACTGAAACCACTAAAGCCACCTGAATTCTCTTTACAGAGTCAGGGAATCACAATAAGCACAAATAACCTACCATTATGGGAAGTGTTGCCAAAGGGACAATGGATCTGGCCAACCCTATAGGAGTGGCTGAAATCTTACCATCAGGTCTATTAACAACAGCATTATTATTTACTTAAATTTTTATTCTTTAAAAGAATTTAAAATTATCTACATTTCAAATGCAGACTCCCTCAAAGTAATATTCATGATACCAAAGTTTTGGTATTCTAGTTATATGCATTTTTCTAACATAGTACATTAATGCATTAAAATAAGAGCTGCTATGATGATCTCACCTGCCATCAATGGCACAGGAAAACAGATTTAGTGCAATAAAACTACCCTATATAATTTTCAACCTGATTTCTTTTTCATAAACAAACAAACAAAAAAACCCTGGTGAACATATATTAGCATCAACATTAAAAACACAGATTAATGTTCACTTTAATGTCTTGCTTGCTACTTATGCACTGCAGTACATCATTTAAACTTTAAAACAGTTGAACAAAGGCAGTTGATATACGGAACTCGAAACACATATTGCCTCAGTCTCATATTGAGAAATTACTGAGTTTGGGGAAATTGTAATTTATACCACATGAAATTATATAATTTGTATACAAAAGACAGGTTGACTAAAGGTTCCACTTGGATCCTATCTTCCTAAGCCCAGTCTCTGTGGTTTTCTATATCTGATAAGAGTGAAAAATGACCTTTCACCACTCTAGGGAGTGATTTCTATCCATGAGAGAGAAAAAGAAGGGGGGGGGGGCGCAAAATGTGGTTCAATATGGCAACTCTGCTACTTGTGTTCTACAGAAAAATCATTTTATTTTGAGCTTTTTATTTGATTTGATTCAGTCTTGCCACTAAATCAGTACATTCAATTCCTTCTGCAATAAAATTTTAAATCACCTGCCTATGCATCTACTGACTGCTGAGAAAGGTACAACCCATTGGGATTTATTGTCCCATTACAGTTTATTGTTTATTGCAGATGGAATCATCATCAAAACTTAGAAAACTAAGAGGACAAATTGGTTCATAGTGATTTAAATTATATTATAAATATCACTGTTTCCATGAATTTTAACTACCCGGACTTTACCTATTAATAATAAAACTCTGTAATGCCCCTAGATGTCCATTTTATTTTATTTTTTCCATGAGAACTGAGAATGAGCTTTTCCTAGCACATAATTTCTTTGTGAAAGTATAGTGACTAACAACACTAGGTGAAACATTCACTTAATAAAGTTCACAACATTATAACAAATGATAGAAAAGAAAGCATGGATTCTAACCACTTTGTCCTCCTTTGGGAAAGCATCCAAGGAAGCAGAATAAAAAGAGAGGAGAAAGAAGAAAAGAAAAACAAAAATAAGGCATATATTAATAAATAGATTTTAAGAAAACAATTATGTATTCTTTTTAAAGTGTTCAAACATAATTATTTCAAACATAAGTATTTATAAGCATAGCAAATGGTTACTATTCCCCCAAATACTCATTGTTTAAGCTTTCATTGAAAATACACATATACTAATTCTACTAGAGTAGATACAAATATTGGGCATGATAGTTTCCAAAAGTTTTAGAACTTGCATGATTACATCTATATTTAAAACATTTTTCAGAAGGAAATCTTAAATCACGATTATATTTAGTCTTCCTATTACCGAAAGACATTTTATTAAAATGCATAAAATTGTATGAATAATTTTATCAAATTACTGTTAAAATATTTATAATTACAATTTGGAAAAATCTAAGAATAGGAAATATTTTTAAGGAATAAAAATGAGAAAAAAGATATTAACTATTGTAGCCATAAATTATTCCACAAGCAATATTTATTTGTAATATACATTTCAACACTTACAATGTTAAAGGAAAAAACAACACAGTATATTCATACAATATTTTTGTCTCATGTCTTAAAGTGATGTCTTCTTTTATTTTGTTCTTCTGAATATCTTGTCCAAATTGGATGGGTTTAGTAGAGACAGATAGACTACATAAGGCTTGGGTATCTCCAAAGCAGAGGTACATCTTAGCTCAGTTTCCTTTAAACATGAGATTAACCCAGGTAATTTTAATATTTCAATGGTTAGCTGTATTATCATTGGTTTTCCTCAAACCTATGATGGGAAGTTAAAAACATTCAACAGCAATGGGTGCTCAGTCAGCATTTCCACCCTGCTGATTTGCACACTACTATGTACTGCCAGCACCTTTTCATCAAATGGTTTGTTAAATATTTTGTTTGTTTGTTTGTTGTTAAATATTTTGAATATCATTCCCAGGACTCATCTGTGAGAATTCATTCCAAAATAGTGTATTTAAGAATACTAAAGAAGAGAAAGTTAACAAATAGTTCTTGTACACCTTTTTATGTGCCAGATACTATTTTAATCCAAGGTTGTTTTAAAAAGGCCTTAATATAATGTATGATAATTAACTAAAGAAATTTCAGGAGGAAAAGAGGAAACTTATGTGGTCATCAGAATGGCACCTAAAGAAAAATATATATCATAACGAGCTAGAGTTTAATCTAATTATCATAATAATCATATACAGTAATTATTACTATCCAGTTTCATAGATAAAGATGTTCAGGAATGTTAATTATTTTCCCAAGGCCACAAAGAAAATAGTGGGCTCACCTTAAAATATTTCTATTTTACTGAATATCTTAATTACACTGGAAGGGATGTTTAGAATACCCCACTTGCAATTCAAATACACTACCAACGAATGCAATGTTGATAGGGAGATTGATTTTAATTTTAGCCATGGTTTTTTCAATTAGGAAAATATCAAAAGTGCATAAAGCTTCCATATTATTTTTAAATATAACTTTGTACTATGTTATGCTGCATACATGATTAGATAATATATGAAATTACTTAGAGAAACATTGGGAATTATTTAGGTATATCTTAACTGTTCTATATTACATTGCAGACCTATATCAAAGAAAACTCACTCAGACATCTCTACCATACTAAGATAGGGAATATAATAAAGCACATTAAAATGTATTCTAAACTATTAGAATTTATCTAGTACTTCATAAATAATCATATTTAGTTCTCTTATATGAGCATCCCAGTGCCTCAAAAATTGTATATATTTAAAGCGCTGGCATAACAGAAGACTAGCTCTTATTTAAGCCAAATAAGGAAACTGCATCAGGTGAGACTACATCTCATAGAGAAGATAATAAGCACAAACATCCCCCCAATTTAAAAAAGGGGTATTTTGACATATGCTTTAAATATCGAAATCGTTTCCATGAGAGAAACTTACCACTACACTACTTTACCACAATAGTAAATAGGAAATTACTCTCATAGAAGCTAATCGTTGCTTTATATATGTTGTCTTGGGTTCATTTAATGCTACATAGTACCTTACATTTTACCTTCATTCAATCTGAAACAAATGTTGTAGAAATTAAAAGTTTTTTTTTCTTTTTATGAGAAGAACTGGCCATAACAACTTTTAAAAGTCGTCTAGTTCATGATACTAAATCTACATTTACTACATTCTACAGAAAATAAATTTACTCCCACAGATAATCTGTTGATTTTGAATGGGAATCATTTATTAAGATGCATATGGAAAGCATCTTTTCATTATTTCATCACTATTCCACTACTATGAACCTTATGAAAAACAGAAAATGGGAAAGGGGCATATTAATGTGTACATGTATGCCTGTGTCTAGTTTCTAACACATGTACGTTTTCTGTTTGGGAGGTGTACTGCTTTTTCAGAGCACCTCTCAGGTTCAGGGAACACTCACGTTGTTGGATCGCAGAGACACTCGGCCTCCACAGCGGGCGCAGAACTTGGTGCGGCAGTAGGAGCAAAGATGGCCACACCCATCAGCAAACTTTGTTTTATGACAGATTCCACAAGTCGGAGCATCATCTTTGTGCTCTCCCTGGTAACGCCGTGCTTCTTCCCCTATTTTTCTCACTTGTTCTTTATAGCTTTCAAATTGTTGATGCAATCTCCTGGGCAAAAGAGAAAATGGTAGCAAACTAAGTAAATGACAGAAGACAAAAACAAAAACAATTTTTCCTAACAGAAGTATAGCTATTTGAATGAAACCAAAACATACAAAGTGATTTTTCCCATTAATCTTACGTTTCCACTAATCAAACTTTCTAGTAAAAGGTCAACAGTAAAAAATGTATTAGCATGTAATCCATTAGTCCCAGTTTTGCTTACTAGCAATGAAACATATACAAAGTGGACTCCATATAATCACTGTCTCAGTCCCAAAGTGGAATTCATGTATCCACTCCATGTTTCTGCTTCTTTTAGACAAATAGATTTCAAGGCATTTGGATTGGGGAACTCAACACTTTACAACTACATTCATGTGTGTATACAACGGAAGCAAAAGTTATACAAAATACCTAAGCTAACTATACATAATGTACTCTGATATAGTCTATCTCATTCTAAGTTTAATACTGATTACAATCTAAAAAAAAGATTGTCACAGGAAATTGATTCCATGACCCACTATTTGAGCATGATGTATACTTGGAAAAATACTGTTTTAAGTTATAGGGGCACTGAGTGGCTCAGTTGGTTAAGAGTCCAACTCTTGGTTTTGGCTCAGGTGATCTCACAGTTTCTTGAGTTCGAGCTGCACATTGGGTTCTATGGTGATAGCGCAGAGCCTGCATTGGGATTCTCTCTTTCCCTCTCTCTCTGGCCCTCCCCTGCTCACATGTCTCTGTCTCTCTCAAAAAAATTTAAAAAAAAATTATAAATTATAATGCTATGCAATTTGTCTTCTGCAAAATATCTTCCTTTACCCCTATTCTTGGAGATTTTTTTTTTGTATTTAATATCAAGCGCTTGATCTCATATAGTCTATAAAATATCACCTTATACATTATAATTGAGCTCACTAGTCCTTCCATGACATGTGAAAAGTTTTAAACCACACCTTGCAAATATTCAGATTTTTACATACCCCAATTTTGATTTCTATCAGGTTATATGCATGAGAGTTGCTACCACTCTTAATTTAATGGATGTAACCGAAGTTGTTGAGGCAACCCATTTCCCATAAGTATGTTCACATTTAATATGATTCAAGTCTCCTCCCCTCCTCTTCAGCCCTAATCCGTCAATCTTAAACTGCTACAAATAGAAACTATGAGCTGTTCTGTACAGAACACCATGACATCCAGTGAATCTCCAGTGAAAGGATGCCTTAGTTTTGTAAATGAGAACCAAGAGAGTTGTCCCAGGCCTAGCCAACAGTCATTACAACAATGGAGAAACTCCTAGGAAACTCATCTCTATACCTGAGTGAGTGTGCTGGATGTATTACCTAGGACACAGAGTACACACACATGCTATTGTTAATACAGGCAGTTAGCTTGATTTTCTACATCTAAGATATCTGTGAGAACTGGTACTCCCTGGAAACAGAATCAAATAAGTCATGTCTAAGGATGTCTGGTATTTTTCTTTTAACATCAACAGCTCTTGAGCAGAATTTTAACGATTACATTAAAGATTATAAAATACTTTTCCTGCTTTGCCAATTGACAGTTTTTCTGTTTAATAGCAAACATACTTGCACTAGGAAATAAAGTGTTAAGAATCTGAAGCCCTCCCCAATTTAAAGTCTAGCTAATTTCAGTTCATAGAAATAGTGATATTTAATGAAAGCCAAGAATATCCGAACAGCTTGAAGAATGACATTATTTGGTACACTGAATTTTTTGTAATTTAAGTACCACTAATCTAGGCTCAAGTTGTTAGAAAACAACTGTGGATATCTACTATTTCAAAAGTAACCTTACAAAATAGGATTGGAAATCTTAAGCCTTCTAGTAAAGAAAATAACTATTAAGGAGTGGGAGCAAGGAAATATCTCTAATCAAAGAAACAGATACAAACTCTAAGCATAGAGGAAGTGCATGAGTAAGTATTTATTGTGAGAACCATCAAATCAAATTTATTTAAGTAAATATAAATGCAAAAGCTAGGCAAAGGAAAAAGCTTCCCTATAAACTTACTTTGTAATACAGCACATGATTTGGTATGGATGTTGGCAAACTTTGCAGTAAAAGGCCAGATTATAAATATGTTAGACTTTGTAGGGCATATAGTCTATTTCACAACCACACAACTCTATTGTAACATGAAAGTAGCATAGATAATATGTAAATAATAAGCATAATAAGTGTGGCTATGTTCCAACAAAACTTTATTACCAAAACAGATGGTAAGCCAGATTGGACCTGCGGGCCAGTCTATCATCTCCTGATTTAGTATACGCTTTATACTGACATGTAGTGGTTTGAAAATCCATTGTTCTTTAAAAATGCAAACATTGGGGCTCCTGGGTGGCTCAGTCAGTTAAGTGTCTGGCTCTTGGTTTTGGCTCAGATCACGATCTCATGATTTTGTTGAGTTTGAGCCCTGTGTCGGGCTCTGTGCTGGCAGTGTGGAGCCTGCTAGGGATTCTCTCTCTCCCTCTGTCTCTGCCTCTCCCCCACTTGTGATGTCTCTGTCTCTCTCAAAATAAATAAATAAGCTTCAAAAAAATCAAACATAAAAGACTTTTATCCATCCTATAGGACCCAATCAAAAGGGGCCTTTTTTGTAATAAATATGTGTAGGATACTGACCAGTGAGATAAAAACTTACTCTGCTACAATCTCATAGCATTTTATTTCGTCACTCAGGGCATTTAGTTGTTGTTTTTTTAACCATATACTCTTAGTATTTCTGTACATGACACCTTTCTTCTACTGAACAGTAAATAGCATTAGAAAGGCACAGTTCAGCAAGATAGTTAAGACATATTTCTTCTTAGTAGTAGCCAATACACACTAACTGGAAAAGTCATACACAAATACTTTTTTCTTAGTCCATTTTGAGAAAAAAAAAATTCCATACTAAAGACTATACATCCTGAAAAATCTTGCTGCCACAAAATGCTGACAATACTGGATACGTAAAGGAATAACCTTTTAAAAAATGTTTATTTTGAGAGAGAGATTGAGCACAAGCAGGGGAAGGACAGAGAGAGAGGAGGGAGAGAAAATCCCAAGCAGGCTCCACACTGTCGGCACAAAAAGCCCAAAGAGGGTCTCGAACTCATGAACCATGGGATCATAACCTTAGCTGAAACCAAGAGTCAGTTTAACCTACTGAGCCCCCCAGGTACCTCTAAAGGAATGACTTTAATTCCTGTTTGATTTAGAGAGAAAGTATGGATATTCTCACAGGAGGAAATGAAATAGTAGCAGTAATTCAGAGATGAAGTGTAGCTCTGAAGCAGACCACTGCCCCTGGGACATGTACTGAGGCTCTGTGACCAAGAACTTCAGCTTTAACTTTTACACAAGTGAACAAAATTAACATTGTCATTAGGTAACTACCAAAAATAATTGAAATAGAGTGTATGATATCCAAACCAATGGAAAAACATGGAATCAAGAAACAGTCAATCCATAGAAGACAAGAATTAAAACAAATGAATAAACACAGACAAAGCAGGGCAATTAGAAATTATGGCAAACAATGGTAGAAACAATCCAACACACATCAGGAGTCACAATATGTATAATGGACTGCAGCATCATTAAAAGACAAAAATCAACATGTTAGATTTTTAAAATTTACCTAATTAGGTTTAGAAGAGATATACCCAAACTATGAAGGATGTTTGAAATAAAAGAATGAAAACAATGTGTCCCAATGGATGATTAAGGACAACAAAAATAAAATTAGGGTAATATTTATGGCAAAGAGCATTACTAAAGATAAAAAAGGTAATCTATGATTTAAAATTTATTCATTTCATTTTGTACAAGATACTTCTAAACTTAATTGCATATAATAATTTATGAAGCCAAAAAATGATAAAACTACTAAGATACAGAAATCCATCTTCATAGTAGGATACTTTTACAGACCTTTCTCTCTATAATTGACAGACCAGACGGACCAAAAATAAATAATGACAGAGGATATTTGAAAAACATAATTAAGAACTTTATATATTATATGTATATATCTGTCCAGTAGAATAAGCTTTTTAAGCTTATTGAGTACAATACTTGTTCACACATATTCATTGTCCTCAGTGGTAGAATACATTTTTTTTCATGCAGAAATGAAATTTTTCAAGTTCTGGGCCTCAAAAGTACTGAATATGTTTTATTTCTTGAATGTTAGGCACATACTGTATCTTTTATTCATTTTCTTTATACTTTACATATACGCTTTTGTATGTATGAAATATTTCATATTAAAAAAGGAAAAAATTCAGTTCCATCTCATCAAATATGATTAAATAATAAATGAGTGCTATAAAGAATTGAAATACCAGAATATATATGACATTAAAATCTACCAAAGAATTTACCAATTATGCCTCCTAATTAAGTTAAAGAAGAAATGTATATGTTTAACTGCACAATAACTTTATGAAGTAAATTCCCATTTTATTGATGAGAAAACTAATTTTTGTCTAAGACTTCCTTTTCCTTTCTACCTGAATATATCACTGTAAATTCACATACTTCAGAACTTACACTAAGCCCATATAAAGCATGACAAAAATATGGATTCAACTTGCAAATGAAAATGTTTCTGAATGCAGGAAAGTGTTAACTGTCAGGAAATGTTAGTTTTGGGTCATGACTAATTGATGGTACATGAACAAAAGCTGAGTATGAACAAGCTAAAGCTATGTGGATGAACTCAGGTCATGAAACTCCCACAGACCTTTCACTCATGCTCAATAATACTTTCATGCAGTTTCAACTCCTCTACAGTGTTTATTCCCAAGCTCTCTTTTCTCAAATTAACTTCAAACTATTGTGTCCTCCTGAAAGACTCAAAATACTATTTTGATGATTTATGAACCAAGTGTTGGTTCCCTAAGTGCTTGTGCAGCTTAGGCTGTGACAGGTAGCCAGACCACGACAGGTGGGCAGGCAGCAACATGTCCTTCTCCAGTAGGCCACAGCAAGAAGATTGGTGAGATAAGGTTTCTCAATTGAGGTACGAGGGTGAGGTCTCTAGATTCTCATTTTCTCCATGAGACATTTTAGGAGGGAAGTTCTCTTCCAGTCTCTCTTCTAGTCTTTCTTTCAGTGGAAGAAAAATCTAGCCCTCCGAGTAGTTCCTACAGATGACAGCTGCCAGGGGACAATGTTCTCCCAGGGGCTGCACCGACGTGGCCTGGGACAGCTCTTTGGTAAGTGCGTCACCCCACAGCTTATGAGGCCATTCACACAAGCATCACTACAAACTCTACCAGGACTTGTGTCCTCTGGATGCTATCCCTTGGTGGCCTATACCCATCTGTACCCCCCTCTCATGTATATTTCAAATTCCATCTGGTTTTGGCAATAGTCCATATTTATACTACTGGTTTGGACATTCCCACAGGGAGAGAATTAAGAGAAGAAAAATCATGGTGTTTCTCAGCTCAGAACTCTCTTACAGCTTCAACTCTCTTTCTTCATGGGCTTCTTCCCCTCCTTACAGGTAGGACTCTCTTATTCCTCACTGAAAGAAAATGTCCAACCAAAGTGTCTAGCAACCTCTCTAACTTATTTCCCAGTGTGTTTTTCTTTTCTTTTTTTTTTTTTATCAGCAGATACTACAAAAGAAAAAAAAAAGGAGGGAAAGAAGACAGGGAGGAAGGAAGGAAGAGAGGAAGGCACAGCATTTATTACTCCCACTTCCTCAAAATCTACTTATTCTGCAACCTTCCTTAATGCTCTACTGAACTGTCTGTTAAAAATCAACTTTAATGTCTTTTTCTCAATTCGTATTCCCCTTACATTACTCTGATATCTCACTCTGTCAAGATGTTGCCCTCATAATAAATTTTGCCTTTGGAATCAGGATATTGGTAGTGAAACCATAAATAGCATATTTATTTTTTCTATCTGATGTTTTAATGCTTTAATCCATATCAAATATGTAACAGTGTTCTATTGTGAATAATAAATGGAAATACATATTTTATTATATATTATTATAAATGCCAGTAAATGTCAGTAAATGCAAAATTGCAAATATAAAATCTGTTGTGAAATTTATTTATATATTTCAATTTTAAAATTAACAATATATTCTTATTGATTAGTAAGGTTGACAATATATATGATCACAAATCTCAGATTTAAATTTTCTAGAGGGAAAATAGACAGTGTTATAATATATGCGATACTATCAAAAAGAAAACATTAATTCAGAAACCTTGGTTTTCTCCCAGGATGTGACTTTTCCCCATTGTTTCCCTCTATAATAATCATTGTACTATTTTAACATCTGTGCACTCAACTCAAGAAACACCAAGATTCCAGTTGTAAACAGGTTGTTTGAGTGATTAATGGCACATATTTGAAGGATATAAAGATGATTGCCTAGAAAACGAAATATTCTTTAAAAAAATGTATAAATGCAAAATAATTTAAACAGAAAATTAGTAATGACATTCTTACATACTAATAAATATTTATTGATTACTCACTATAAGGTACACAGGAAGATGCTAAATGGTAATGGCTAAATAGTAATGGAAGAATGCAGAAAAATCTTTGTAATTGGCACAGTACTTCATTTATTTGTATTTTATATTTTTCCTTCCTCCATCCTCAAAGTGGTCAGAAGCCAGAAGACAACTCTACCTTTCTTCCTGGCTATCCTTTTCAAAGTCTAGGCTAGACTTTCCTAGAGTAGGAGCGGATCAGAGCTAGTGCTTTGAAATTTCGAGAGCCTAAGGGGCAGGTCTAGAAGGAAGGTAAGAGCTTTCCCTAGGATGAAGGGAGAGGCAGGGACCAGGTGGCTTGTGCACACCAATCTAACATGAAGAATTGCTTTGGGACATGCAAACAAGGGTAAAAAGGCAAGGGCCTATGTGTTCCTTCCCAACCTTGGCACAGAACACATAAAACTGGGCACAATTAGGGCCCATGAAATTAGTGGTGTGGAGATTAAAACCAGGAGAGTTCTGAGAATGTTAGATTGTTCAAGTGCCTCCAAAAGACCTAGGGGTGTCAGGAGAAAGACCTGACAATGAATGAAATTAAACATCTCACTAGCCTGGTAGGTCAGAGGCTTGCTTTAAAATATTTTGACATCACACTCTATTGTCAAAAAATTCACACTAACCTCAGTTCTAAAGCACAGTTCTTAATTCCAAGGAAGGTACAGTCTACTTAGGAAGTAAGTTATAGATAAACACTAACAGTTTATGACAATATATACCAAGTGGCAAGGATTATAAGTAAATTGTTCTGTAGAGTAATAGTTCTGGGTAAAATAACCTGGGATATTTCTTTGGCATAGCTAGTCAAAAACATTTTTCTGGGTGATTTGGAACTTGGACTATTTCCTGAATATTGAAAGTATGGCACGTAGTAATGCTAGTAGAAGTACTAAAGCAAAAAAAATAGGGAAGCATGCTAAGATAATAATAACACAATTGTGAATGCTCTCAAACTTCTCAAAAGTGTAATTTGAAATCACATTATCTTTTAGAGTCCTTGTATATCAGCAAACACGCATCCAGTTTATATGTTCTAATGAATGACAGCCCAATAACTATACACACCAGACTGTGACATGAAAACATATGTGTGGTTAAAAAATGGTTTCTTGGCCCCAAAACACAGTTGTCCCCTATTTAAAATTTTTTTAAATATTTATTTATTTTTGAGAGAGAGAGAGAGAGAGAGAGAGAGAGAGAGACAGAGAGACAGAGTGCAAGCAGTGGTAGGGCAGGGAGAGAGGGAAACACGGAATCTGAAGCCTGTTCCAGGCTCAAAGCTGTTAGCAAAGAGCTTGATGAGGGACTCAAACCCACAAACTGAGAGATCCTGACCTGAGCCGAAGTCAGATGCTTAACTGATTGAGCCACCCAGGTGTCCCAGTTGTTCCCCTTTTAATAATACTGTCTCTCTGATTCTACTCTAAAACAGAAGAGCAGTAAAATTCTACTGCATTCCAGTTATGACTAAGTTTTTGTAATGATGATTGGTCCCTTATATTAGAAATGAGTTGGGAATAACATCACAGTCTTTTAAGCAAAAAGGTTAAGTTATGAAATTTGGTGCTACAATATTGATGGAAGGGGGACAGAAGTGGGTTCTTAGCCTGATCTCCAGGAATGACTCCTAAAACAAAAGCATAAACTAGCTACTCAAAGTTCCTCAACCAGGAAGCTGCAGAATCAGAAAGCTACTGCCCAAATTGCTGGTGTTAGAATCCCACCACCTCAGCAGAGACATTCTGATCTGGATATACCACCATAGCCACTTTGAGTCTGCTAGAGAGACCAGAAAAATGATTGCCCAGCATGCTGCTGTGGCCCTCCATTTAACTCCTTTTCAATTCAAGTCTCATACATTTGACTGGTGGAATGTAAATCACATCAGGAATTCTAGCTGCAAGAGAACCTGTGAAATTTAGTGTTTAGATTTCTGGCTTCTTCATAAATTCCCTAGAAAGATTCTGGGATAGATGTTATTGACATCAGTCTTCGACGTTATCTACACTCCTCTGATTTATGTCAAATTTCTTAATTCCTTCCACTGTACTTGAAGTGAGCAATATCTAAGTCTAGGATTTCCTATGATATTCTCTTTCTCTTTCTTCATATACTAAACACACACTTAGTGAACACTATGGGGAGCATTTTGCTTCTACCAGCAAATTGCTTTTGATAAATGCAGTGCCCTAAGAAAGTTATACATACATATATGTAGCTGTCCAGTCTACTGTATCTAGTAAAAAGGATGCAAAGACAGCAAATCAAAGTAAAACTCAGACTCAGATACAAACACATATACAAACAAACAAACCAAAAAACCTTTTTGTAGTGATTAGTTATATAGCACAAATCTATCACCGGTGGTGAAGACTCTCATTATTCCTCACTTGGATTATTTCATCAACTTTTTAAGTGGGCTCTGACCAATGGATTTCCTCACTCTAGTTCATCATTCATACAGTCTGAATGATTTTCCTAATAAAGTGAACCGATTATTTCAATCCACTGCTAAAGTAAAATCTCTAAGATACAGTCCAATTCCTCATCCTGGGGTGATTCTCCCTTTGCTCCCACTTATTTATCTATCAGCATCTCTCGCAAACCCTTCTCATATACTGTATATCTACCATTGTATCAAACACAGTTCCTGATACAGCATCAATTCAACAAACATTCCTTGAGCTCCAACTATACAGTCTCTAGGAGGTACAAAAAACAACAACATACAACATAAGAGGATACTGAATTTTACTTATTTTATTATTTTATTTAAGGTGTTTTGATAAATATCAGAAAATGGTCCTTTTCCTTTGTACATAGGGATCATGTCCCTGTATTAGAGATTGTTTTTTTTTCTTTTCAAAGCCTAATGTAAGTTGATCATGAACATAAAACTTGATCTGTTTTAACAAAATGTAACCTTCTAGGCTCTATGCACAAAATTCAAGAAGGTTTATGATTTGCTAATATTGTTCACTAAATCAAATAGTTTTTTGCTGCTTAGAGGAACAATTAGTCTTGGTTAAAATGTGTTAATATATTTTTGTCTTTTTCAGATTATATTTTATAAAAATTCTTATTTTAAATACAAGTTGTTTATAGGTGTTTAACATATACAAAATATTCTTCAAAAGGGACTGATTGCAATTGCATATTTTTATAATACAGGTGAAATCACTTTTACAGCAGTGTATTTTTTTAGCCTTGAAATTCCTTTTGCAACTTGAACACTAACCAATTATTATAAGACTATTTATCAATAGTTTGAATTTATTTAAGCTAAGTTTTCACTTAACACTGATCTGTAGAAATATAATATGCTATTTCTCTATATGACCATGTTAGCTTTCATTGGAATTTCACCTTTGTTTTCTCCTTCAACCCTTGTAACTGCTTCCTGAAATTTAAGAAATGGAATTGTATAAGCTTGAAACTAAAGCCTTCAACTAAAGCCTTCTACTTCTTTGCTAGGACTTGGGGATCATCACTTTGGAATCATTTAAACTCCATTCTCAGAATGAGAAAAGATAAAGGAAAGATCCCAAAACCCAATTTTAAAGGGAAATATTTAGGAAAATAAGAGACATAGGAGGAGGGATTTTGAAAATCACTATGTACAATTTTCTCATTTTATAAATGAGAAAACTTAGACCCATTACTTTAAGTTACTTACATAAGGTTGTAAAACTGGCTTGTGATAACTAGGACCTCTACTTCCAACTTTCCACTACACTTTCCTATGTTAAGAATACTCATTTGAATATGGCTAGATGAATGAAAAGTTGCTGATTTGTGAAGGATGTTTTCTTGGTGTTCTCAAAATGTATCAAAATTATCTAAGGGACTTTGTTAAAATGCAAGTGTTTGGACTAACCTACAGAGCTTCTGACTTAGTAGATATGGGATAAATTCCAGGACCCTGACTTTTTAAAGGTCAACCGAGGTGATCCTGGTGCAGATTATCTGGGGATTATAATATAGTAGATATCCCTACATTAAGGTTAAATTTGAAAATGAAGGTATTTTTTTTTCATACACCTTTCAGCACACTTGATAAAATTAAGTTTCATCACATAATTAAATTTAAAATTTTAACCATAAATGCAAAATTGGGGGGATAGCCTACATGAAAATATGCTGAAAAATTTTAAATATTGCTATATAATTTGATACCTACCATCTTAAATTTATGATTTTATGAATCACAGATATGTACATATTATTATTTGTAGTTTTTTAAAATGTTCATTATGGGGGTTAGGGGAAGGAAGGGATAAATAAATGAGGCAGAGAGGATTTTTATGGTGGGGAGACTACTCCGTATGGTACCATAATGGTGGATACATGTCATTCTACATTTTTCCAAACCCGTGGAATGTACAACACCAAGAGTGAACCTTAATGTAAACTATGGACTTTGGGAGATTATGATGTGTCGGTGTAGGTTCATCAATTGTAGCAAATGTACCACTGTTGGGGGATGTTGATAATAGGAGAGGCTATACAGGAGTGGGGGCAGAAGGTAAATAGGAAATCTCTGTAATTAAGAGGAAATCTTCCCCTTAATTTTGCTGTGAATCTAAAACTGCTCAAAAAATAAAGTCTACAAAAAGTTTGCTCTAAAAAATGGCTATAATAATATATATTGTATATACATGTTATAATATATTTATATATAATGCTATATAATTCCTAAATATTTCAGTAATTCTGAAATGTACCTCAGATATTATTGAATACTTTTTAAAATTACTACAGTTGAAAAAATTATTTTTCAGCTTGTCTTAAACCACCTTTAGTCTGTAATTTAAATGTCCAGCAGATGGCACTAAAGATTTTAATTTTTACACTGAGTTCTTATTTAAACTATTTTTCTTTAAAATATCTAATGTGCTAAATAAAATTAGTTGAATCAGCAGGGGGTGTAACTTATTAAAAAAAATGTGGTTTAGGAGGTAGCTGAAAAAGAACAAAAAAGAAATTTATAAAGTGTTGCAATTTCTGCTCTTTTGTGGAGGACCCTCAATTTACATGCCCTTTAAAAATTATATATTAAAGGTTTTGTCAGGTTTTTTTGTCTTCCATTTAGCACAGTTAAAGATGTAGTTCATCCAATCAGCATCCAACAGTGTTCTGAAAGCACTGAGAGATGACACTTAGGAAAAATAAGAGCATAACTGATGATTAGCTATTAGTGTTTTATAGGCTGTTACTTCAGTCAAGCATTTATTTTTAATTCCGTTTTCAATTTACCATAGGAGGCCACTCCTGAGTAAGCATTAAAGGAAGACATCTCAGGACATGGAAGCCCACTAGCACACATTTAAATATTTGTTCCACTTCATCTCCCAAAAAACACCTTCACCGTGCTCCCGGGTGCTGTGAGGCACTGCATCTGTAGAAGCTTTTTATGTGTTAGGCCTCAATATATTGCTTCTAAATTATGGAATAATCTCACTGCTTTCTAATAGTCTGGATCTATCAGAGGTCTAAAACTGAATATCTGACACAAGAGGGAGTCATTTTAATACTTTGACAAGCAGGTTCTCTCATTCACAGCACAGTTCAAGAGCAAAAAATCAAGTGAAAAAAAGAGAAACTATAAAGTAGCATATTTAATAGAAATGAAATTTTAGAAAGAAATGAAGTCAGTTTTTAAGAAAATAATCTAATAGGTAATGTTAACACCATCAGCATCATAAATATATGTAACTGATCAATATTAAATACATCTAATTACATGCCACATGAAGTTTTCCAGAATGTGCCATTTGGTCATGCTAACTGACCTAATATACAGTGAGCAAACTCCCATGTGTTGGCAATTTTAAAGAAGGTGGTGTCTATACATATGATAAACGCAAAGTGTTAGGTACTCCATTCATGCCTCTACAACGCGCTGTAAACATTACCTTTCTGTCTTTTTGAATATTTTCACCAGACTTGCTATGTTTTATTACTATGGGGAGGGGAAAAAATAAACCAACTTCACTTCACAATTGCTTTTTGGAACGGATTAAATATAAAAATTTAAGTGTATGATCATGAAGAAATTATCTGAATTCTATTCTTCAGTTTCCTATTTATAAATTGGTGATAATAATAGCAACTTTATAGGATTTGGGGAGGGTTAATTGAGAGATGATCAATGTGAAGTGCTTAGTACAGGGTCTAGCACATGGTAAAAGCTCAATAGATGTTAGCGATTATTATTATACGTACACATAGATAATACATGAGAAAAGAAAGTACATTGCTTTTAAGGTTCTGAGTACACTTCGCTGATAACTTTGGGAGGCAGCTATGACTGGCAGGATTTCCTGGCATACAGGTATTAGTATGAGTGACTTAGATCATCTGTAAATTGACCAATGGCAAAGAGCAGAAAGGTCATCTTTATGAGATGAAAGTCGGGGAGAAAGGTGAGTCTGCTGGTATATTTTATTTTGTGGAGAGTCTATGAGTTATAACCACTGTGGGAAATACACATAATTTTGCCAGAAGTTTTTTTCAGCCCTTTTTAATAGTCATTGCTAATTTGTACAAAGGGAAAGAAAAAAAAGGAGATTCTAAAATCTGATATTTTAAAAAGACTATTATCATTAGACTATTTTGAGCTGAATAATGTAGATTACCTAAATCATAAGTATTCCCAATGCTCTGAAATGGTTGATAAATGACTGATATATAGAAAGCTTCTAGCATATCAAAACGTTGGGTTCCCTTTTACTTTTAATATCTAATACATTTATGTACATTGAATGTATTCACATTAGTGCATTAACCAAGTTTTGCTCCTTGTTTGTTTGAATGATAAAATATAATCTGGGATGTGGTGGCAAAAGGGAACCTTTCAATATAATTTAGACAAAGAATCACTACCTAATATTTGTAATATTTGATCAGAATAATTCCTTTAAAATGTGAACAGTTCCATGAAGCTCTGTAAGCTGCTCTGTTTCCCAGAAATCACAAAGCCATAATGGGGAAGTGAGAAGTGCAATGTTCCCTAATTTGCAGACAGCTCATGACTCTGTCTCCATGGACAGATCCTTCGGTTGGTCAAGTTCAGTGTTTACCCATCCCAGTTACCAGGCTCTCTGTTTGATGACCAATAACAACCCTGTCTTGTCTGGCCAAAGATGCAATCTTATCTACTTATCCACAGAGAGTGGGTAACAAAGATGTGTCAACCCTCCTCTAGGTAGAGAAAGGAAATGTACTATTTATTGGCTTCTTCCCTCCCAGGAAGTATGGGTGCTAACATATTTCTTTGGTTTTGGATTTAATCCACATTAGTACCAATACTTGAGATGACAACAGAACCCAAGGGTTCTGGGGCCAAATATCCTTTCCTGGGATCTTCCTTCTACTAACTTTGTGGCCTGGCAAGTTAACACCTCAATAGTCTACTTTTCTATCACTGAAATAGAGATAATACCTGCCTATTACATACAGGACTGTTGTGGGGACTAAAGTAGATAATTTATGTATAGCACAGAGAGAGGTATGGATTTTACTAAGTACTTGACAAAAACATTAGCTATTTTTAAAATAATGCACAGAGAAAATAGTGAAAACAAATCAGATAAAGCATCTGTTTTGTTCTGTGCCATCTAACATTATTTAATGGCTTGCAATACATAAGCAGGATTTAGAATTATGAAATAAAGTGTCTAGGTTGAGTTCAGATTTTTAAAAGCAGCTTGAGCAAATATCCTACATTTAAACCCTGAATTAAGTATCTGAGGAGTAAGAAATGTATTCCAAAAAGATTTCCTCTTTTTCATTTTTTAAAAGCAGAGAAATACAAGCTTCCTGAATTTTACTTGCACACTACACTGAATTAGTCAGCCATCATTAGGTACAGTATTTTCTAAGCTATTCTGGAGTGCATTTCAAGACAAGTGACAAGATGTAATTTCCTTCCCATTATATTTGCTAATGGTGACATCTGTTTTCATCCTTTAATTAAAATACATTGTTAATATGCATTTAAGAGCTAACTATCATCTAAATAATATAACAGGTGTTGTAAATAACTTAAGTTCTTTTATGCCCATGAAAGAGAGATCATAAAGCAGAGAATTCAAGTGGTTTTGCAAACATAAAAGTAAAATTCTAGAAAATATAAGAAGACTTTGTAAGTTCTACAAATGTATTTGCATTCTGTATCTCTTCTATGTGATCCAGAACCCCTACTACCATTTAATCAACTCCAGACAGCATCTTCTACCCTCACCAGCCACTGCCTGAGAATAATCAAGTCTATTTTTAAAATTTAGCATCTTATGTTATATTTAGATACTAAAAATGTGTCATAATCAGCTTTAACTAATCACAGTGCACACAAAGCTAGAAATAGTCTATTTTACCTTTCATAATACTGCATTATCTATGAAAAACTTTGAATAATATCAAGGTGCTGTAAATTTGAACTACATTTAATTCAATAGAATATGCCAGAACCTTGGACAAAAAATGTTGCCATTTTTGTCACTGTAATGATCCATCAAATTAAGCACAATCTAATTCCAGCTCAATAATCTGATCAATTTTGCAGCAATCCATCAAAAAGAGAATGATTCACTATACAGATGATCCCAGACTTATAATGGTTTGACTTACAATTTTTCAACTTTATGTTGGCACAAAAGCAATTTGCATTCAGTAGAGGCCATACCTTAAATTTGGAATTTTGATCTTTTCCTGGGCTAGCAGTATTCAGTATGATACTTTCTCATGATGCTGGCCAGTGGCAGTGAGCTATAGCTCCCCCGTCTGCCATGCAATGAGAGAAAACAACTGATATACTTGTAACCATTCTGTACCCAATCATTCTGTGTTTCACTTTCAGTACAGTATTCAGGAAATTACATGAGATATTATTCTACCTCATTATAAAATAGACTTTTTGTTAGATAACTTTCTAAGTTTCTGAGCATGTTTAGGTAGGTGAGGCTAAGCTATCACGTTCTGTAAGTTAGGTGTATTATAAATGGATTTTCAACTTAACAATATTTTGAACTGATGATGGGTTCATCAGGATATAACCCCATCTTAAGTTGAGGAAGATCTGTATTTCACCTAGAAGTAACACCCTATTTCACACTTATTTTGTTGTTGTTATTTTTCTTGAGTGTTTGATTAAGCTCTTCTCATATATCATCTTAAACTTAAAACCTGGGTCCCTTCATCTCTTACCCAACTCCATAACTCCTATGTCAAGTCCTACAGAATAGGCAATCAATACTATTTAGAGTTTAATTTGGAATTCTTTCAGTAGAGTGGCCCTGAAAGACATGTTGTCAGTCCCTAAGAAGAATCTGCTCCTTCCCCTTCTCAGTCAGTTGCTCCCATTAGGGTTAACCTAGTAGCCTAACTGAAAATAGTGTAGCCTTGCAGAGAGAAATTTATACTTTACCATCATCTGAGAATTTTTAATGCTAAATAATATTATAGTCACTATTGATTTCCCTTTTCAAAGTATAAGTGGGGAAGTCAGGGAAGGCATGACTGAGATGGTGAAATTTGAGCAGACTTGAGGGAGGTGAGAGAACAAGTCACAAAGAGCAGACTTGGCAGAAGGAATAGAAATGGGGAAAGCCTGACGTGGGAGCCTATCTGGGGGTCTAAGGGAAAGCCAGCTGGCCGGTGTGGCTGAACAGGGCTGAGCAAGGGCACAGCTGTTATGGGGGGAAGGGGACAATTATATAAATCTCATCATCATTGCAAGTATATGGCTTTTACTCTGGGTGATTGGGAAGCCACTGGACAGGTTTGAATGGAGGAATCAGATGACTGGACTTATATTTTCACAGGATCCCTGTGGCTCCTATGTTAGGAATAAGAGAAGGCAGGTTTGAAAGCAGAGACAACAGTCAGGAGGCCATGCAAGAGTCCAAGTTGGAGATGATGGAAGTTTGGACCAGAGGGGCGCCTGGGTGGCTCAGTCGGTTAAGTGTCTGACTTCAGCTCAGGTCATGATCTCACCGTTTGTGAGTTCAAGCCCTGCATCAGGCTCTGTGCTGACAGCTCAGAGCCTGGAGCCTGCTTTGGATTCTGTGTCTTCCTCTCTCTCTGCCCCTCCCTTGCTTACACTCTGTCTCTCTCTCAAAAATAAACATTAAAAAAAAAAAAGGTTTGAACCAAAGCTCAGGTGGGGAGGTAATAAGTGCTCAGATGCTAGTTCTTCCTTTCATCTTGCTTTAAATATTCCCAGAGCATGTGCAGGTAGGCATATTTATATTTTCATGACTGTAATGTAAGTTCTTTTTCTTTTAAAACTTATTCTCAGGTTGCATTTTCTACTTCATGCTATGTATTTTTTTTCTCACTATCAAGGATAATTATTGCCCAGTCAGACAAAGTAAAGAGTGCCTGGCTTTCTCAGGCTGAATGACATCAAAGAAAATGGTCTCTGAAGGCATTACCACATTATCAGAAGATGAAGAAGTATGATGGTATGCTATTTCATAGTTAAAAATACGCAAATTTATTTGGTGCTCTGTTGGCATCATGGATGAAGTACCCACCTAGCACTCATCCAGCTTCTAAAATCTGGCAGTTACTAAAGCATCATGGTAGACCTGAACTGATACACTGATCGCTTTAAAATTAACAGAAATTTCATTTATTTTATACATTAATAATATATATGCAATGTGAATAAATAGTAATTTTATGTCTGGAAATCTTATATTAAAAGTGTTCCCTTAGATCTTTTTCATTTCTTCTCACTCCAGTGCCAAGCACCAGTGGTCTCTACTTTTGTGTCCATGGCACAAATGAAAGAAGAGATTATATTAATGGTTATTAGAATGCAAGTTCTGTGTATGGAGGGGGAAACAGTTCTAATTTTTAACATTTTTAAAAAGATTTTTTCCATTGTTTTTGTAATAGATTTCATTTTCCCTTAGGTATTTATAAAAACCTAACCTGTGGTGTTCTCATAAAGTTAACTTCCTCAAACACATTAAATGCCTTACTATGTAGTATACATATATGTGTTTGTGTGTGTGTGTGTGTGTGTGTGTGTGTGTGTATTAAACCTTATTAGATGAGCCAGGATATAGCAGAGCCTCCAGGTATCCGTTTTAATATCAGTTCTCCTTGTGCAATGCTATAAATAGAGATATAGAAGGAAGGAAAGGGAAATATTTGTTCAGATGTTAAGGGAACGCTTCTTCGAATAATCTCTTACATCACCTTGGTTTTGTTGTGGTGGTGGTGGTTGTTGTTTGCTTTGTTTTGGTTTTGGTTTTATTTTGTTTTTGCTTTTGCTTCCCCTAAATCTAGGAGAAAGCTTCTAATGGGGGTTCTCAGTAAACAGGAGCAGACTAAAGAAAGGCCCATTAGGGAAACCTGTCCCAATTCCCTATAACTCCCTATAGTGAGTCTAAACAAATGCCTCTGGCCATCACATAAGGGGAGCCAAGGTCTCAGATGTGGCACCAGGGAAGTGACAGGGCCTCTGCATAGTGAGCTCTGGGCATGGCTGCTACAGCCACCATCAGTTTTGTAAGGACCTTCTTGCCAACATAACAAGAAAATTTTTCACAGTAAAAGAGCCATCTACAAGACAGACGATACATGAGATACTAGGAAATGGAACTGAGAAGAAAGAACAAGAAATAAAGAAGGCTCAGTGTGACTACAGGCAAAGAGAGAGGTAACATTTCATATTAATTACTCACATCTAAAACCTGGTGTGTACAGTATGTCTCCTGCCTAAAAATAATTTAAACAGCCTGGCTAGGAGCACCACTAATTCATCTCTGTGTGCATCCTGCTGCTCACCTTTCTATAGAATCTGTGTAAGAAAAGATTTTTAAAGGCTACCTTAACCACAGCATCCCTGCTTTGCCAAGTGATAAGACTGTGCGCTTCATGTATAAATACTTAATGATAGACTAGTTATAGTCTTTAACAAATTGCTTTCAAAACCCAGAGGTTTCTGGTTTTTGTTTTAGCTTTGAATAGCCTGAATAAATAGAAGTGCAAGGGCACAAGACAAGTTGTTTTATAAATTCTAAAAAAACTTTGCTACCATCTAAAGCAAGGCTGCTCTCTTCTTTCACTCCTGATAATGAAGGTCTAGAGAAGTCTTTCATACAGGGTCCCTGGTCAGCATCTCCTGGGTAAGGGTGTTCCCACTAAACAAAAAAATGTTTGAACAAATTACTGCTAGAGACTTGCTAAAGCGATACGGACAAGTAACATAGTCTGTGTTTTATTCTCCTCATCTGTGAATTGAGGATAATAATTGCTACCTCTTAGGATTGTAGAGGAGATTACCTAGTGCAATATTTGACATGGATCTGACACTCAGTGTATCTCAGTTCTCTTCCACCACTTCCCCTTTCACAAAAGCATGGTTTGCTACTTATTCTGAGCTCCTACAGGAAAGGGTAGGAGAGTGTAATGGGGAGACCATTTAATGTAAAAAGATCTCGGCGTCAGTCCTGGTTTTGTCCCTCACATACTGGGAAACTTCAGACATGGCCCTCAGCACCTCTGAGCTGAGCCTCTTTATCCCTATGGGAATGATAAACTTTGATACCTTACTGTCATCATCAATTTGTAAACTCAACAAATAATGATTGAGTATCTACTACATGTCAGGTGCTGTTTGAGATGCCAGTGATATGAACAAGAACAAATTAAGTCTCTGTTCACAGGAAACTTGCATTCAACTAAGGGAGGCAAGTATAAAAGCACATTCAGAAAACATATAATAATGTCATGTAGCATTACGCGGTTTGATGACAAATAAGAGGCTAAAGAATAGAGAGTCGCAGGGACAGGGCATGTTTACAACAGATAGGATAGGGAGTGGGGTTCTGTGGGATGTAGGAAACACAGCTGCCTGTCTGGGGAAGAGTATTACTCCAGGCGGAAGGAACAAGGAGGGTAAGCTGAACAGGAAAGGGCATGGGTTAGGGCAGACAGGGCAGAGAAGGGGAAGGATTAGAGACAAGGTCATAGTCAAATTATGTCAGGAAGACCTTCAGAACCATGGAGGGGACTTTCAGTTTTCTTCTGAATGAGATGTAAGGTTCTGAGTTATGAATGGCAAATCGACGTGACAAGGTTGAGAATTGAAAGGATCCCTCTATTTATTATGTGGAGAACAGATCCTATGCAAGGTAGTCAGAAGAGAGGCAATCTAGCTACATGGTTCTTTGACAGGGTGCTTGTGGTGAGGATGGTAAAGAAGAGTCAAATTGAAGATACTTTTAAAGCCATCATACCAATGTAAACTACTATTTTAGCAAATTTCTGGAGCTTATTTCATTTTTAACCACTTACTAGCTCTATAGCATTAAGCAAATTACTTAGCCTCCTTAAGCCTTGAGTGTTAGGGACTAAATGTTTGTATCTGCCTTAACTTCATATGTTGAAGTCCTAATCATCAATGATGGTACTAGGTGGTAGAGACTTTGGGAAGTAATTAGGTTTAGATGGAAGCCATGAGGGTGGGTCTCTCATGACAAGGTTAATGTCCTTACAAAGAGAGGAAGAGACATCAAAGTCCAAAATCTCTCTGCCATATGAGTACACAGTGAGAAGGCCACCATCTATCTACAAGCCAGGAAGAGAGCCCTTCTGGGGGAACCAAGTCAGCCAGGACCTTGATCTTAGACCTCCAGCCTACAGAACTGTGAGCAATAAATTCCTGTTATTTAAACCACCCAGTCTATGGCATTTTGTTATGGCAGCCTGAGCTGACTGATGTACTGAATTTGGTCATCTGTAAAATAGAAGCAATAATATTGCTTACCCCACAGCATTGCTGTTAAGACCAAAATGCTGAAAGCTAAGTAAGGCTTAAAATTTTCTCAAATTGTAATGATTAATATAAAGGTCAATTCCTGGTAATAATAATTTTAAAAATTCTTAAAGTCTACCAGTGAATATTTAATATAAGAAATATAGGTCACCTATAATTACACATGAACAAAAACAGGTCATACACTCACAAAATTTAGATGAATGATAGTAAAAATTTATCTGCAGTTACATTGCACCATTTAGGTATAAACAATTAATTCTAGTTATCAGGTCATTGATTGTTTATTTTGTCATAAAGAAATAAGAAAGGTTTTACTTCTTTTTCTATTTGAGTGGACATTTTAAAAAGCTAGTCTAATAAGAACAGACTTCATGGTAGAATTCTATAAAAATAATCCTTACTAATTAAAAGAAAATCTTGTTCGGAGATGTTAGAAAGACACAGACATAATTTGTTTGGACCTTTGTGCTAGTTAGACACCTGCAGAAAGGATTTCCAGAGAACTGATAAGAATTGTAGATCTGGGCCTCATGAATATCCTGTTTTTATCCTTCCATTGTTAGTTCAGCAGAATAATATATTTTTAATTTTATTAAACATGAAATGCCAGGATGAAATCCCTTCACATAAGAATCCATATAGAAATGAACAATTAAATTCACCATCACCAGAGCATCTCTTATTCCACAAGACAGTATGAGTTTCCTCTCAAGATTATTTCTGAATGGGAGGACTTCACCCTTGGGAGGATCCCTCTCCACCTCCCTGCCCCTATGCACACAAGCCTTTTTTCCTTTTTGAAAATAGCAAAAGGAATAACTATAATTATATGGCTTCCATTAAGCATCAGACCTGCCTGGTGTCTATGGTATCAGAGATGGGTAAGTGCTTATGTTATTTCTGTCCAGAACTCAGATAACACCTTTGGAAAATGCTTCTTGTTTACAGCCAGTAGCTACCTAAACTGCAGAAACAGTACCCATCCATTCATTACCCTGGCTGAGGATGGTGGCCTATCAACAGACACTGTTTCACTCTAATGATGATTTTTAACAAGTCATTTTGTTTTCTTTGTTTTTGCCTAGACTCCAAACAAAGTCTAAAATCAACAAAATAAACTAAGTAACAAACAAAGTAAACAAAATCAACAAAGTAAAAATAACTATGAATACCAGCCATGTAATACAATCCATAATGTGAATGAATGTTGCTTTATAGGTCTTTTTTCTTCATCAATGTTTTCAGTATATTTGACTGGGCCCCTGCCTGTCTTGTAGGGGACAATATGAGGAGCCACAAGAAAGTGGGTCAGAGTAAGTACCCTACTCCTTCATCCGCCAACTACAGGACTTGGGGTTCTGAGCTGTTTTCATGTTATGGACACTTTGGCAGTCTATGAGTCGCTGCTCCTATTAATGTTTTTAAGCATATATCACAAAATGTGTATAATTGTAAAGAGAAACAATTAAACTGAAAATATTATCAGAGTATTAAAAAACAAATGTATAACATAGTAATATGTGTGGTCACTTTAAGTTCTTAGACACTAAAGAGGAATAATTTTTTAAAATAAACAATGGAATATAATATACTAATGTTTATTCTATGGGTCAAAGCAACGGCCTGAAGATATTTACAGACTCGCAGAGTTAACATATGGGGAAATTGTGAGCAAGGGAAGTCAATTACATAGAAAAAGACAGAACTGAACAAAAAACAAGGCCGCTTAGCACTCACTAGTGAGTAGAATTCTAGGTTCTGTCTGGTGACCAGACAAGCGACATTTTTTTTGGATAGTCATTTGACCTGGACACCAGCATTAACTTGTTTTACTTTGTGAAACTTAATATGGCATTTTTCAATAGTGAGAAGCCATCAGATGCTTAATATTAAATTTCATGTGAAAGAAAAAATAGCTGAGAAATAAGTCTGATATCTGGCTCTAGATATCAAAATCCATCATTTGGCATGAAAAGTATTTTTATCTCTACTGAGTTTTTGGCTTGTATTTGAAATTCATCTCAGTGGAAAATTCATGTTGCATTCAGTGTTTTTCTCTTTATTCTGCTAAGCAATGAATCTCAGTTTTAACCTTCAAGTATTTGTTCTGATTTCATTGAGATAAGTGTTTAGCTCTGGCGAGGATATGATTTGCATTTTATTTGTATGAAGAGCCAATACTGATTCGCACAACAAGAGACATTTAGAGTGACAAGAACTGAGACACAAAGGATGAAATTTCCAGTTTAAATTTTGCAGGTGCTAAAAAAACAAAAACAAAAACAAAATGGGATGGATGACAAAAATACAAATGCCGCTCAAGAAAGAGCATAGGTTTAAAGAGACACTGCTGAGTATTTCAAAGTGTTGTTTTCACAGACAGGGCTCTAAATATTCTTCTGAAAGTCAAAGAAGATATTTCTTTATTGATTTTGCCCTCTTAAATTTATAAAACAATAAATAACATTTTATGTTTCTTGAAGGACCTGGGAATAACAAAAAAATGTGTTTAGCTTATGTTCTGGTCAGCAGGAGGGCTCTCTGTTCTGTTCACTGATCTCAAGGAGCTAGAACAATGCAAAAGTTCAATAAATATTCGTTAAATGATGGTTGGTTAGTTTTTTAAACTGGAGGAAGTTAATCCAAGAAATTTCCCCTAACTCATCTTCTGGCTAAGTCACACAAGAATTAAGCTACTATAGAGAGGATGTTGACATTGATTTTATTGTTTCTGGGCTGGGAGTCCCTTGAGGGCAGGAATCCTTGTAACCTCTTACTGCACTGTGGTTTCCCATAGTAGGTGCTCCTTAAGTGTTAAATGAGTAATGGATGAATGTTGTTCAGTAAAGACTATTGCTTTCTCTCCACCATATCTATCTTATACCTTACCCGCCCCCTTAACTGATATTTGCTCATTTGCTCATGCTGATTTCATTACCTACAGTTTCTAAATTAAAACCAATCTTCAAAGCTCTGTTCAGAGCCCACTTCCCTCCTCAAATCTCCACTGATCCCACCCTCTTTGAACAATAACAGAATTTCAGTTTATGTATCACTCATCCTGATGTTTATGTGTTTCTGTCTTGTTTGCAAAGTTCCTTTGTCTCCCCAACTCACATCATGGATTCCCTTTGTAGCCTTCAAAATTATAAACAGAATGTTCTGCAAATAGTCAATGTCCAATGAATGCACAAGGAATATCAAAATACATGCATGACATAATGGAATTATTCTCTGTGACACAGCATTGAAAGGATTGTACATGGAATTTAATCTAATTTCCCTTCTAATCCTCAAATCCCACCAATAATATCCTACTTAGAATTCTTCCAGACTCTGTCCACACCTTCCAGAGAGGTAAAGGAATCATATTGTGAGGGATAAAAGTCCATATCTGAACAACTAGTGTGAGTATTGATTTATATTGAACCTAATAGGCCTGCACTCTCCATCTCCATAACCACTTTACCCCTTTGGCTCACACAGAATAAACCTAATCCTTTTCCCACATGATATTCATCCAAATATTTGAAGAGTGTTATCTGTTATATCCCCTCAGAGTCTTCTTTTCCTCAGACTAAATAATTTATCACTTGCCATGATTTTGTATCCCTTCACCATCCTAATAGCTCCCCCTGAAAATACTTCAGATATCTATTCCATTTTGAAAGTAGGCCACCCCAAACTGAAATGAATTATTTAGGTGTAATCTTAGCATTCCTTATTTTATATGCCATACTTCTATTTATAGGTCCATCTCACATTAGATTATTAGTGGTCATAATCATACAAAATTGACATCTATTTGAATTTACTGTCAACTAAAATTTCCTATGTCATTTTTTATGTGTCCAAAAAGCTAAATTGCTCATAATTGTGTGGTTGTTTTATTTAAGCCAACAAGTAAGATACAGTATCTTACGTACTGTATTTTATCTTGCTTGATTTGGCCCATCTCTCTAGAGTGACAAGAAGATTTTTCTTCTCTAACTTACTATATCTCCCAGATTCATATCTTATGAAATATGTAATGAATATTCCCTTCCCATTATAGGAGTAGGCAAAATTTTTCTGTACAGGGCAAAATAGTAAATATTTAAGCTATGCAGGCCATATAGTCTCTGTCTTGGCTATTCAAATCTGCTGTTGTAGTGGGAAAGTAGCCACAGACAATACAAAATGAATGAGTGGAACTGTGATCCAATATAATTTTATTTGTACATACTGAAATCTAAATTTCATCTAATTTTCATGTATTACAACATATTATTTTTCTTTTGATTTTCTTCAATCTTTTAAAATGTAAAAGCCACTCTAGCTTCACAAGCCATGTAAGAATAGGCAGTGGGCTGGGTTTGGCCCATGGGCCACAGTTGCTGACTCCTGATCTAAATCATTACTGAAAGTGATGTAAATGACAAGGCCTTCATCAAAGCCCCTTGGCATGCACCATGGAACCCCTCTCAAATTCAGCCTTCATAACTCAGGCTTAGCAATAAATTTGCTGAAGAATATTTAGAAATACAGAAACTAGGATCTACCCCTCAAAGATCTGATGCAGTAAGTGGTTCAGGTGAGAGGTTCATGAATGTCTATCTTGAAAATGCTCCCTGGATGTTTCTTATGTACAGCACAAGTTCTAAAACTTTATTTTGCTGTTAACAAAAAAATTCTGATTTTTCTCTTAAGGAACACCTTTACTGTTTTTATGATGAACTCATAAAAATATAAGGGTCAGCAAGACAGGTACAATCCCTACTTTTATAGACTTTATTATACAATTATATTTTGTAGAAATCATTTATTATAATGCCTTTCTCCCAACTGACTAAAAGTTCCTTATGGCTGATATCATTATCTCATTCATAATCAGAGATTAATAAGTGCTAATAAATAAAAGTATTATATTAAAATTAATTCATATCCTTCTACATTTTATCTATTTTAGAATGGCAGATTTCAATCTATTTTATAAATTGATCCAAGGATTATCTACATACACATATTTTTACAAACTATCTTGCTCACCATTATATTCTCAGTACCTAAAAACTTGTTTAGTACATAGTGAGTATTCAATTATATTAACTGAATAAAACATTAAGATAAGAGAAGTGCTAAAAGAGATGTACAATATGCAAAGTGCTAAGGAGAAAATGGTAAGATATGATAAACAAAAGGAGCATGTCAAATTAAAATTTACACCAAAACTTTTGAAAACAATATTAAAATGCGGTACATATTTTCCAGGGAGCCACAATTTATATAGTTATTCTGAGCACCATACCTGCAATCCCCTGCTATGTCCCAACACACACACACACACACACACACACACACACACACAACCAAATTAAACCAATCATATATCCAAAACCACAAAGTTAAAAAGAGTGGACGGTGAGGACAGGTCCTGGCTGCTTTACTGGTCTAAGATACACTTTTCAATCCCATGCCTCAACTTACTACTGAAAACTAGAAATCATGTGACTGGCTCCATACTCCAATGTTCTGTGAGAAGCTTCTGAGATACTTGGAGATAGCTTCTTCTCTTGGGGACACTGGGGAGAATGATAGGGTGCTGATCACAAGGTGGGCTGTATGGATACATAAGCCAAAAAATAAAAAAGAACCAGAAACAATTTTGCCTTTTTGAAAACTCCTGGAATATATATATTTCATTTTTACTTTGCCACAGCACTAATCTGCAGAATTATAGCCTCCTCAAATAATTTCAGTCTGAGTTTTCTACAAGCGCTTTTTAGTCTGTCCTCACAGGCTCAACAAATCACCAGAGACCTCAGTTAGAGAACATGGCTGGTAAGCTATGGTTTTGGGGCTGCCTGACTTCCCAGCACCTTCAACCGTCTTCTCCCTCTATACTTTCTCCTTTTGGCACTACAGAAATGATGTGTTCTTCCAAATTCCTCCACCAAACCAGCCTTAACAGCAGCAGAGCGCCTAGGTGCCAGTGGCATCTCCTACAGCTGTAAAATCAGCAGCAGGGAAAACTAGGTATAACTTCTTATTTCTCCCCCAACTCAGAATAGTATTAAATTCCTGCCTCCACCGCATGACAAAATTACATTCACTTCCAGAGTTGTTACAACCACTGCTAAGCTCTACTGTACCTCATTAACTGTATTATTCCCAAACACTTCACTGTCTCCTGCAGGCTGGACTGCTGTCTATATTTGTCATTATTTCTGGAGCTTTCTTCTACCTCTGGTTGCTTCAGTTCAGTTCCTTTCAGCATTTCCAATGGCACATGCCACCTCATAAATTTGTTGCAGGCGTTGCCTCTTCTTGTTCATCATTGATGACACTTGTAGATCTGGCCATTTCCGTTCAATCTTTTCATTCCCTCCAACTGCTTCTCTCTCATTTACTGCCCCCCATCCCTTCACTTCTGCCAGCTTTACTGATAGTTGCTTTCTTTCTCACACCTGTCTTCTGCTTTTGAGGACAATTCTAGCAGTCCCATAATTAGTACCTAAGAACAAAGGAAAGACTTTACCTACTAGTGCTTAAGTGTGGTGAATTTTTATGAGCAAAATGATTTCAAATTGGCTTGTATAGCAATCACCAATACCAGTTAGACTTAAAATTACTTCAAAAAAACTTTACCTACCAAGGTCAAAAGACAAAAGAGTTGAAACTGACATCTTGGCAGTGATTTGGGAAACAGAGGAAGCACAGTAGAATAATGCTGGATATAAGAACATGTCTGGTTCTCATATGTTTGATACCATGGATCAAAAAGTGGTCCCCTGCCCTCTGGGGTGTTCTATCTTCTTCCAGGCATGAATGTTATGCACGAAAAGAAGAAGAAGAAGAACTTGGCCAGAACTAATATTAGCTAAATCAACTCTTGCTATCAAAAGAATGGTGACCTTTCAACATTCTATTGCATGAATCACCTTCTATTGTATGATCAGTGGACACAGAAACAAGAGTTTGGGCTAACTCTGAACTTCTAATGATCATGTCATTCTGGGCAAGTTATCCATCTGTCTAACCCTCAGTTACCCCATCTGGGAAATGGAAACATTGACCTAACAGCTTTTATGAGGAATATATAGGTATATGTGATAAACAATAAAAGAAGTCATGATTTTTCTAATGTGTAGCATTAGGGATGAGGAAGGGGTATTTTATATAAATTATCCTAAAAAGACCTAATCTAGCCTCTCCATGAGAAAATAAATTTGAACAGAGATATAAATAAAGTGAGGAAGCAAGTCATGCAAATATCTAAGGGAAAATATCCTAGATGGAAAGAAAAACAACTACGAAGTCACTGAGGTGGGAATGAGCTTGATGTAACTGAGTAACAGCAAAGGGCCAGTGGGCAGAGGAAACATTAACGAGGCAGATAAAGATGAATAAAGATGCTGTAAGGTGGTATTATTGATGGTAAATTGCATAAAATAAAATCATACTTTATTCTTAGTGGGGCGGGAATTGGCTGAAGCATCTTTTTAATTTTTAATATTTTAACTTTATTGAAAAATAATTAATTGGTATGATTGCATATAGTGTTTATTTGATATACACATTTCATTGTGGAATGATTATCAAGATCAAGACCATTAATACACCCATCACGTCACATAGTTAATTCTGTTTTTTCATTTTCTTTTTGTATTATTTATGATGCTTAAGATCTACTCTTAGTTTACCTTCTAGTTTACAACAGTGCATTTCTAATTTTAGTTACTATGTCATATATTAAATTACCAGAACTTATTCTTGTTGTATATGAAATTCTGTACCTTTTGACTTTTATCACTCTGTTTATTCCTTCCGCTAGTACCTTGCAACCACTATTCTAGTCTTTCTATGAAATCATTAATTTTTAATTTTAATTCCAATGCAGTTAATATACAATATTTTATTAGTTTCAGGTGTATAGTTATTCAACACTCCCATACAACACCTAGGCTCAACAAGTGTACTCCTTAATTCCCATCACCTATTTCATCCATCCCCTCATTCACCTCCCCTCTGGTAACCATCAATTTGTTCTCTGCAGTTAAGAGTCTATTTTTTGACTTCTCTCTCTTTCTCTCTCTCTCTCCCTCTCCATCTCCCTCTCTCTTTTTCTTTGCTCATTTATTTTGTTTCTTAAATTCCACATATGAGTGAATTCATGATATTTGTCTTTCTCTGACTTATTTCACTTAGTATAATATTCTCTAGCTATATCCATGTACTTGCAAATGGCAAGATTTCACTCTTTATATGGTTGAATAATATTCCAATATAGATATATGTCACATCTTCTTTATCCATTCATCTATCCATTCATCTATCCAATGGACATTTGGGCTGTTTCCATAATTTGGCTATTATAAATAAATGCTGCTATAAACAGTGGGGTGCATGCATTTCTTTGAATTACTGTTTTTGTATTTTGGGGGTAAATATCCAGTAGTATGATTGCTGGATCATAGGATAGTTCTGTTTGTAACTTTTTGAAGAACCCCCATACTGTTTTCCATAGTGGTTGCACCAGTTCACATTCCCACCAACAGTGCATGAGGGTTCCTTTTTCTACATGTTCTCACCAACACTTGTTGTTTCTTATGCTTTGGATTTAGGAACTGGCTAAAGAATTTTAAGCAGGGGAAAGATTATCTAATTTAAAGATTTGCAGAATCACTCTGGCTGCTGTTGGGAGGGGGGAAAAGCAGATAGAGTCAAGAGTAGTGGCAGTGAGACCATCTAGGAAATTATTGCAAGGGGGATGTTGGCTTGAATTGTATGAGAGCAAGGAAGGTATTGAAAATGGTAAGATTCAGGACTTATTCGGAAGATACAGCTCACAGAATTTGCTGATGGATTGGCTGCAAGGTATGAATAAATAAGATTCAAGGGTGAGTCCTAAGTTTATGACCCGAGGCAGTGGGTAAATTACAGAGATTAGAAAGTCAGGTAAGGAGCTTATTTGAGGGAAAGACTTTAAGAGTAGTATATAGGTCATGTTAAGTTTGAGGTGCCTACTAGATACCTGAGTAAAGATATTGAATAAGTAATTATTTATGGGTTTTAGATCTCAAGAAAGTGGTTTAACCTACAGATACAAATACATAGTTTTGTTTAATGTTCACATAGTTCTAAGATGTAGGAACTATTATTATCTCCCTTTTATAGAAGAGAAAACAGGCTTGGAGAAACAACACATTTGCTTCTGAGCATATAGAAAGATTATAATGAAAACAAAGAGAAGAAGGATCTAAATAGTTATAAATAGCTGGACTCCTATCTGGGTTGGTCGAGTGGATATAGCTAAGTATAGTTAATAGAAAAAATCTGAAAATGCATGATGTCAAAACAAACTTGGTTACTGGCTGAGATTCAAGCATAGGAATAATTATAACATGGAATGACCTCAAAAGAAGCCTCCAAGGTTTACAGTCAGAGAAATGCATGGAGATATTGCATTAAGTCACAGATACTAATAGGCTCAATCTGCCAAGGATATACCTGGAAAGCACTGAATAAAATTAAAGAAGCCAAATATTTTGATCTTGGCTAACTACAGATTTAAAGGGAACACTGAAATCTATAAATATGTAACAAGATAATGATGAATCATTTATTATACTTGTGTGTCTCTAAACTTCACCTAAATATCTCAAGCAAGAAAGTTGTTACACCCTCAGTGTAATCATGAGTTCCTCCCTCTACCTGCATATATACAACCACCCTTGAGAATGAGTTGAATGGAACAGAAAATTCGCTTCTTCCTATACATAATCTTGGAGCATTTCCAACACAAGATAAATTCAGTTGTATTATCAGTATTCAATATTCCTTTCCTCAGTTTCTAATTCTGTGGTTTCTCTCGACAAAATTTCTGATTCCTTTTCATCAAAAGATTATTTAGCAACTACTATAAGCATGTTTGGTTAACAGCATAGTTTCCAGGGCCTGGATTTGAATCTCAGCTCCATCACTTACCAGGTAAGCAATCAAGGGAAAGTCATAGAAAATTCCTGTGTCTTACAGAAACTATCACCTATAAAATAGAGGTAATAACTGAATCTTCCTCACAGAGTTATTATGGGGATTAAATGAGGTAATAGGCAAAATCCTTGATAAAGGATTATGATAGGAATCAATAAATGTTTGTTATTGTTGTTGTTTTTACATGTACTGTGCTTAGAATTCCATGTGTCCTTTTCTCTAGTAGAGGAAGAAATAACTAAGTATTTCTAAAACACAGTATTTCATTCTAAAAAGTAAAATTACCAACAATAGTTACTTTGTAAAATACAGTATTTCTAAAAAGTAAAATAACAATAGTCACTTTAAAAATTTTGACATTTAAAAGGATTTATTTTTTAGAAATCTCTTGCAATTCCTACTAACAAAATTAGGCAGAGTTATTCTTTCATATATGTCTTCAGAAGACCTCAGTGGGATATTATGATATAATATTACAAAAAAAAATAATTCCTTCTGCCAATTTGCTGGTAATTCTGAGTGCAGATGAGAGATGATCTTTGGGAAGAGGGTGGTACCCATTAAGCACCAAAGAATCACTATCAGGCTTGGGTTTGCAGTAAGACCTGTTCAGGTCCAAATGATTTTCTTTCTCCTTCCTATTAATCTACAGAAGACTTTTCCTGGACCTCTGACTGTGGTGTGTTCTCTAATCACAGATAATTAATGACTAATTATTTCAGCATAATTCAGATTAACAATATAAATAGATGTTTTAAATAGACTTCAAACAAATACCTTCATACCATTGCTCTGTCCTATACACTGAACATGGATAACAATGTTTGTTCTTAAAGAGGTGACTGTGGTATAAAATGATATACACCATGCCTATGTTATAGCAAGAACATGTCTCCAAAAGGCAAACGCTGATACAAATAGGAACATAATGCTGGTGTTGAATGTCTAAACCATATTTCCAAACCAAATTCATCATTTTTAATTATTTCAAAAAGAACCTCATACCTGTATTTATGCAAGAGGCTCCTTCACCCCAATCATCTCAAACCCACTTCAGCTTCTGAAAAAAATTTGTCTTATTGCATTATAACAGAGATAAAGAAAATTAAAGTCTAGCCCTCTTGTCAGACAAAGCACACTGAGGTTAAATCACTTGAACAACGTGGCACACCTAGGTGTGATGAGGACCACATTGTCAAAGCCTACTTTCAAAACTTTCTGTCAAGTGGGCTCATCTCCTTATCTCCATGTAAAACTTCTTTCTCTTTCTGTTTCTCTCTCTCTTCTCTTCTCCTTCCTCCCTAACTGCCTCTTTCTTTCTTTTAACTAATTCACCAAATTCTTTCTACGTCCCTGTCACCTTTGCAGGGCTATAGTGGTAACAAGTCAAATGTCTGGGGAAACTTTTCTCTCTTACAGTTTCCTGTCTTAAAGAATGGGAAGCGTGTTTAACAAGCTACTTGGAATAGAGTGTGATATGGGCATCACAGAGAAAAGCAGGGTCCCTAAAGGAGTAAGCAAGCAGGAGGGACCATGAAAGAAATGTAAGGGAGTCACATGGGAAGAAATGCCATGTAGGCATTTGTTTAATGGATGAATAGAAAGAAAAAAAAAAACTAAGAGAGGAGAATGAGGAAGAGTGCACTGGGAAGAGTGAATACGCTGTGCAAGGGCTAATATGTGGCCAAGATATGTACTTTAGGGAACAGAAAGAATTTCAGAGTGGGTAGAGTCCAAGAGAGGAAGAGACAGAGAGAGAGGAATTTGGCTTCAGGAGGATTCATACCTGGATACTCACTTGTATCTTGTTTGGATAAGATTTTGGTGAGATTATGGACTTATAGTTGACACTGGAGTGATTGAAGACTTTGGAGGCTGTTAGGACGGGGGTAAATATATTTTGCATGTGAGAAGCATATGAATTTTGAGAAGCAAAAGGGCAGAGTAATATGTGCTAAATTATGTCCCTCAAAAATTCATACACTGAAGTCCTAACCCCCAGTGCCTCTGAATGAGACCATAAATGTAGACAGGGTCTTTACAGAGCCTATTACATTAAAATGCAGCCATGAGGGTTGCAATCCCAATATGACTGGTGTCCTTATAAAAAGAGGCAGTTTGGATACAGCCATATACAAAGAGGGAAGACAATATAGAGACAGGGAGAAGACAGCCATGTATAAGTTAAGGAAGAGACCAGGAACAGATTATTTTCTCATGGTCCTCAAAAGAAACTAAACCTGTCAACACTTTGATCTGTAACTGTGATCCTAGCCTTCATAACAATGAGAAAATAATTCTGATTAGTTGCCCAGCCTGTAGAACTTTGTTATGGCAGCCCCAGAAAAATGAAACAGATTTTAGTTCTTATAGATAAAACTAGCACAAACTAATACCTAGATGACATTTCAATTAGTAGTCAATGGCCAAATCACTTACATAGCCCATTATGAAATGTGGTCTTTCACCTAGAGCAAAGGTGATTCAGATGCCTCCAATGAGACATCACCATACATGGAAAGTCCTTCCTCTTATCTATTACATACAGACTACCTTACCTGCCTATTTTACCTAGTCTTTGAGCCCTGTTATTAGCTGACAACATTCATCAGTTCTTTCAGGGCCTGAAGATACGCGTAAGGTCTTGCTCTCATCAACACTGCTACTCCAGTTTTTAACTTGTGTTGCACTTCCTTAGTTCAGATTAGGTTACATGATTTTTCATTTGTTATTTCAGGTATTGTCACAGATACCACTGGGGTCCCTCCTACATTTCCTCCTTCTTACTACTTCAGTGAGGGCCATCATTTTCAACTCCCAGCCTTGTATTTCCTTGAGTGAGGGCTTTCTCTGACTCCTGTGGCCTGCTTTGCCAGAAGTGGAGAGCAGTCTTGAAGGAAGGGGGAATGAATACTTCCTGGGGAAGGAGGGAGGAAGTAATAAAAGAGCCTTTAGGACACAAGCAGTTTGTTACATGTAAACATAGATAAATGAAAAAATTATCAAGCAAGCAGGACTTCTATTTGGAAAAGCCTGGCTCACAGCCATGAATTCTGTCATAGGACACAATTGTCCTACTCAGTCACCTTATTACTCCTTACTTCCCTTCAATAAAATAAGAAGTATTAAGAAATTAACAGAAAAAAAACCTAAGTCTTCATTAAAAAATTTCTGAACATTTTCAAAGAGCCTTATTAGATCTTGCAAAAGTTTCAATGCTATTTACTCATTGCAGGCGATTCCTCCATTGCAACAGTTCGCCGGAAGATTTAAAAAGCCAACATAAAATGTTTACTTTTCCATTCTGATTAAAGGTCAAGCACAAGTTATCCCTATAGCTCTTGCTGACATAGCTGTGCTGAATAATTATATTTATGCACATTGAAAATGAATATATTTATAAAAATGTAATTGTTTCTATCTATGAAAACAATTAAAAATTCCCTCCAGGGGAAAAATTAAAATGTTATTATGTTATAAATCTTTTCTAGAATCATTTGTAACAGATTTATAATATTAAAAGAGAACTAATTTTACTTGAACTTTATGAATATATATCGCTGACCAACATTGGCAGCTATTTTTGATTTTGCAGGCAACTATTCTGAGATGCTGAGCCAGCCATAGAGACATCTAGTGGAAGAACTAGGGGCCAGTGGGGGCCTCCATGCTCTCCTTTCACTACTGACTAAAAACAGGGAAGAACAGGGAAATGTCCAGGACACAGTTTGGGAAGAAAGAGAAGCAAAGTGAGAAGAGGATTAGAAGTAACAACCAAGAGAACATACGACTGCTAAGTGAGTGGTTACCACATGAAACAAAATGAAGGAATCTATCAATGGATGCAAAAGTTGTCAATGTGCACATCATATGTAACATATTCTAAATGTAAACACATACTTTTGAATTAGTAACAACCAGCAGTGGCTCTTCTAATAAACTGTATAACTCAAATGAATATTTTAAAAATTGTTATAATTGGGGTGCCTAGGTGCCTAGGCTCAGTTGGGTAAGCGTCCGACTTCGGCTCTTTGGCTCAGGTCATGATCTCAAGGTTCGTGGGTTCGAGCCCCGCGTCAGGCTCTGTGCTGACAGCTAGCTCAGAGCCTGGAGCCTGTCTTCAGATTCTGTGTCTCCCTCTCTCTCTGATCCTCCCCTGCTCATGCTGTCTCTCTCTCTCAAAAATAAGTAAAAACATTAAAAAAAGAATTTGTTAAAAAAATAAAAATTGTTATAATATCTTAAAACATTTCTATGAACCACAGATTCCCAGTCAAGTTTCACACTGATTCCTGCTAACCTAAAATTTAACACTACATTATAGTTTAGGAGCAACAGTTTTTCTTATAGTTTGAACATGATACTACTATAATGTCAAGAAAGATGTATCATTGGTATTCCATAATTCTTTCTGAATTATTTTGGTAGGTGAGTGCTATAAAAAACTAAGCTACATGATGGTAATTACTGGAAAAAAAAGATTAAACAGGAAGGTCAAATATTTGATTACACAAAAGGCTCTAGAGCTTTAAATAATCACATACCTCACAAAAATCAATATTTTAAATACACACATCTATCATCTACCTAATGAAAATGTAAATATAAATAACATCTGTGTCTCAGAGGATATTAGTTACTAAAGAATATTCAAACAAAGAAGAAAGTTTTCTCATTCAACAAATAATTACTGAGTGTCAAAGAAACATAAGGAATTACTCCAAGTATATGTGGAATCCAAACTGAACAAGATTTAGACCCTACCTAGTAGTTGAGGTAAGTCTGTGATCACTCATAATTTCAACATTAAATGGTATACCTTCAGGAATTTGAAAGTCAGACAAATCAGTGTTATAAGTGTAGAGCAGGGAAGAATCTTCTAGGAAGATATCATGAAGACACACTTTTCAACTGGGATCTAAAACAATACATGAGGGGTGCCTGGGTGGCTCAGTCGGTTGAGTGTCTGGCTTCGGCTCAGGTCATGATCTCGCGGTTCGTGGGTTCGAGCCCCGCATCAGGCTCTGTGCTGACAGCTAGCTTAGAGCCTGGAGCCTGTCTTCAGATCCTGTGTCTCCTTCTCTCTCTGACCCTTCCCTGCTCACGCTTTCTCTCTCTCTCTCAAAAATAAATAAACATTAAAAAAATTCTTTACAAAAATACAAAAATACATGACTATGGATGAGAAGGAATCTGAGGAAGAAGAAAAGCATTGGAAAAGTGAAGAAGTATAAAAAGCACAAGGTGGATTTGGTAACAAGTAGCCCCACTTGCCTAGAACAATGGGACCTGTTCTGGGTGAATATCAGAATATAAGAATATCAGAATATAAAGTGAGAAGGCCTTGAAGTACAAATCACAGATTCCATGGATGGAGACACGAAAGGTTTGTAGTGGGGGTGTGGCGGATTTACTGTAATGCACTTAGAAGTTTAATCTGGAGGCAGAGTGTAGGAGGCACTGGATTAGGAAGTATCTACATCAGGGGTTGCAGAATTAAACATGTGTCAAGGCCAGAAAGACACTGTAAAAGCATCCTTGAGGAGGACCTACACAGTTCTAGCCCATAAGAAATTTGGTAGGTCCAATCTTCAGAAAAACTGGAAATCCAGATTTTGATGTGAACTTTTCTAACTCAAAGATGTCAAGTAATTCAAAAGGAATTTTTTATTGACTGTTTAATGATTGAAATCTGAATTCAGTCTATGTGCTGAGAGCTTACATAGGGACTATCAGTAATAAGCATTTTAGTGTGATCACAGCATGAATTATTAAGGCCTCAAGTTAGATAGTAGCAGGCATTATTATATGTTTAACCATTCTTTCTTAACATTATTTAATTGATAAATTAGCTTTTAAGATGTAGCCGTTAACAAATCTAAGGCAACATGATTTAGAAGGAATTTAAAAACTGACATGGAAGCATGTTAGTTATATAAAATTATAAAATTTATAGTTTGCATGATAAAACCTAATGGAATAATGTCATAGTTATATCAAATCACTGAATATGCCATATAGATGTCCCCAATGATAATGAACATAAAATTAAAAATAAATTGGGAAGTGAATATGAATAGAGGTATGTAGTCCTGAATAAAGATTCTGTTTATTACTATTAATCTATCAAAATGACTTATAAAATCAATAGCTCTATTTTAACCCTTTAAACATCCAGTCAAGAGGTTGTTTTTCTCCCATAGCTAGTTTTAATAATGCAAATATTTTCAATACTTAGCATATTTTTTTAAGTTTATTTTGAGAGAGAAAAAGAGAGGTATAGAGAGGGAGGGACAGAGAAAATCCCAAGCAACTCTGCACTGTCAGCTCAGAGCCTGATGCAGGGCTCTATTCTAACCACAAGATCATGAGCCGAATCAAAATGAGGAGTTAACACTTAACTGACTGAGCCACCCTGGTGCCCCTCAGTACTTACTTAGTGTATTTAAAAAGGAGGTCAGCTGGTACTATTTTAATAATATTTTCAGATGAAAAGTCTTCCATGGATTATTTGAAGCAGAATGATCTTTCTGCAACTTTTGTGTCTCCTACATTCATGCTAAGTTTTTAATAAGGTCTGCTTGTAGAATAATGAATACCTTCACCAAGTAGAGAAAGGAGCCTCTGAATGGATTCATAGTCATGCTGTCAAAAATTCAGGGATGTTTTGGGGGAGAAACCAGAACGAAGAGGAGGAGGTGGAAGCGGAAGGAAAGGAAGCACCAGTTTCTCTCTGGGCCTTCCTCTTCTCTGTCTGGATTTCCAGGAGGATAAACACCTGAGTAAGTGCTCCTGTAAGCCATGGGTGGAACAAGATGGGCTCAGTCAGGTGGATGTGTGCCAAGAACCGGGCAGCAACCCAAGCCCAGAAGGGCTTCCAAAACGAAGGTAAGTAAATTTTATTCTATAAACTAGGTTACCAAGATGTTTGTCATTTTGCATGCATTATTCATCTATAATCTCTGAGCCTTTTGTAAACTTTTGTTTAAATGATAAAGATGAGGGTCAATGCTAAAAGAAGAAGGTGTGCCTTTACAGAGCTTCTCTGAGGACAATCTGAGGGTTTCAAAGCTGATGAATGAGAAATCCTCACAGGGAAGGTGACTCTTGGGAATCAGAGTCAAGGTCAGAGTGTCATGCTGTGAAAATTCTTTCCTTTTTATAAATTTTACAAGTTCAGGGTTTGATTTTTTAATTTTTAAAAAGAGAAAACAGTTGGTTTCTCTAATAAGTTAGTATCTAACTTCAGGGCAATCAAGTAAATATTTTAAAAATCTGTGAGATGGTTAAAAATAACTTGTAAAGGAATCTTGATTTATTTTTTAGGCATTCATATAACTGTGAACCTCTGCATGGGTGACAAAGTATGATCCTCAACAGTCACAATAACTGTTCTTGAGGCTGGTGTCTAAAACAAATGACTACTTGTGCTTTTACCTAGGGTGATCACATTCCTAGTTTCTCTGGTACAGTCTCTGTTGACATTTCTTGTCTTGGTGTAATTACAATTATTTCTTTTTCTCTCAAATGTATCGCCATCTGGACAACAAATTATATAAACACAGAACCTTTAACTCATAGCTGGGGTTATCTGCATAACAGCCGTAAGTCATGGAATTTGACCCCAAATTTGTTGTATACAAGCACTGCTAAAGACTCTCCTCCAATTAAATGTTGTAATGGTAATCTTGTTGTAATGGTAATTTCCTACATTTGGCTTATTTATTGGTTATATGGATAGTGGTGCATAAAACAGTGAATTCAAACCATGTTACCTCAGAACCAAGTGCAATTCATCAGTTTAGAAGGCCACACCTGAATTTGTGTATTTGAAAATCTTAGGTATAGCTTTAAAACTTTATCTACAGTTTACTTTGCATGCTTTTGTGGTTATTAGAAAAGTGAGTGTATATTATAAATTGGATTTTCCTTGTTTTAGCTGCCATAAAACTGAGAATAATTTCAGAAACTAGCCATATAAATCAGCTTTTCTTAAGCATATTTTACTGTCTACTCTATATTTTAGATGATCTATTTGCTTATTTATCCTTAATTTTCTGTTATGTTTAACTTACAAGCCACTACAACTCCATTTGTAAATTTTAATTTTTTTACATTTATTTATTTTTGAGAGACAGAGAGACAGAGCATGAGTAGGGGAGGGGCAGAGAGTGAGAAGGAGACACAGAATCTGAAGCAGGCTCCAGTCTCTGAGCTGTCAGCACAGAGCCCGATGTGGGCCTGGAACCCATGATCCATGAGATCATGACCTGAGCTGAAGTCAAAGGCTTAACCAACTTAGCCACCCAGGCGCCCCTCCTTTTGGAAATTTTAAAATGCTACATAAATATTAAAATCAAGAATTAAAATAAATATTCTAATTCCTCCTTTCATTCTAGAAATAATAATCATATTTGTGATTAAGGGGACAAAGACTAGCTCATCAAGTTGGTAAGATGAAATTAAGCTTAAAGGCAAAAGATTCACTCACTTTTTAAAGTCAAAATATGATAGGAAAAAAGTCACCTGACTTGCTAGTTTGGAAGAGGAAAAAAATCACAGCTGTTTCAGTTTTGCATAATAATGCACAGACTGTCCCTTTATAGGGACAATTGAAAATGACTTTGGGACACTGACAGAAATACAAACTGTGTGACTTTTGCACAAGATAATTCCCTCCCTGACTCTCAGTTTCTTCATCTTTAAAACAGGGTTAACACTTCCTTCATGTACTTATGGAAACCAAATATAATAATACATAAGGAGCATCTAGGAGTCTGCAGATGCTTATTACATGGCAACTGTTGTTCTTATCTTAAAAAGCAGGAAAAGTAGCTCCTTACCAGTCACAATGACTACATCTCAAGACCTCTGTGAATTCCCTATTTCTCAAAAGTTTCTCAATTACATCACACAGAAAATAGAATTTGGGGACTAGTTTTCAGAATTACCCTTGCTTCATTGCATTTTGAGAATATGGTAACCTTATTCTTGTCACATAGATTAACTGCTGTGAGACCTGATGTCCTACTCTAAGTTTTTGCAAATCTGAATTTATTTCATGGTTCAGAAGCATTATTTTCTTATACCTCTTCATGTTCCTTTCTCTTCCAACACCAGACATCAGAGTTTGTTTGATTTCTAGGACTGTTTTCCACAAAGGAATGAAATGTACCTCACTTTAGGAGAATAATTATATATGCCTTAATTTATGAGCAAAATTCATAAATTTTCAGTGAGAGGCTAAGAAGATTCTGGGTAGATGGCAAGATTCCCTCACTCATTTTAATCTTGACTCCTGCTCCAAATTGTACAAGCAATCCAAATCTGTGCCCGCAAAGTGGCAAATTACTGCGAGAAATGGGCTAGTTAAGGTAAAAATTAAGAATGAAACTAACAAATATTAAACCAAAAAAGCCAAGAGTATACTGATCCTCTGGTTCTTTTTTTTCTTAGAGGCTTCATAAACACAGAAACAAATACAACATAAATATGACATCTGGCATGTCAGCTCAGAGAGGCTATGGTACAAAGACTTACATGTGAACCCGAGTTATAATTATATATGGAGGAGAGTAGAGGCTTAAGAGTCTCTGCTCAGGATGAGGAATGAAGGGCTTGGGAACAATTTAGAGAGAGAAACCAGACTTATGCTAAGGCTGATTAGGCTTCAATGCCTAATCTGAAAGAAACTATTGTAGAGAGAGCCCTGGGTTCCTGGACTTAATTAAACTTGGAGCATTCTCTTTAGGAAGTAGAGGCTATCTTTGAGGAAAAGCGTAAGATCAGTTTTTCTTATTTTTCCAGCCAGCAGACCATCATAAATGGGTTAAATGACTTTTATCCTCTGGTCTAACAGAGTAGAACTACTGTAATTGCAGCGGCATTCCCACAGAAGCAAAGTTTGTTGATGCAAGCTTGTAGTTTCCCTTTTAAAAGGAGGGGTGTATACTTACACATACCTGGGTGAATAAAACGTCATGTAGGACTATGTGTTACACTATTAATCAAGCAATGATTTAATCAATAATTAAGAGAATAGTACATGTTCAAAAATATAGATGCCTTACATATAGCATCTTTTTCAGTTCTCACTGAAACCCAACACAATTGCATATTACTCTTACTGAGATGAAATGATTCATCAAAAGTGGTATAACCCGCAAATGGCAAAACTAAAATATAAAATCTAGGTCAGTCAAATGTCAAAGTCTACAATCTTTACAGTATACCATGTTTACCCTCCAGAGAAATCTAAGTGATAAATATTTTCTACTTTTAATAGATGAAAAGGAAGTTAAAGCAGATCAATGAGTGCCCAGCAGAGGAAGTAGGTCTGTAGAGAAACAGGCTAGCTGTGAAAATTTCCAGGATTCTCTAGGGGACTTCAGTCACTATTTCTCACTGTTACTATGGTCCTTTTTTATTACTCTCCCTGGAATTTGGCAAAACACTCCAGTATCTTTTAAGCAACCCAGACTGGATTCTCTCACTTATAATGGAAAACATGCTACTACACACATGTACTACTGAGGCAGCAGGCTCCTAACTGATAGTGCAGCTAGTTGGAGCAGCTCCAAATGCCTCTAATATTGTAAGGACCATGCTCTAATCCTGAGTGAGACAGACTACCATTTCATTTGAGAAAATGCAGCTGTGTTGGAGAGCAATTCAACAGAGTTTTAACCACTTGAAACTTGATTATGCATACCACTGCCTTACCAATAAGTAGCTGCAGAATTTTAGGAGATTTACTGTAGATTACGATAGTTTATCAAAACATAATATATCATGAAGAGTGCATAAAATGTATTCATTTCCCCCTTCTTGTATCCATGATGAATCTGTCAGCAACATTTTTTTTAAACTTCTTTGACCATCTAATAAATCTGTTAATCACCTTGGGGTGCATTAGATTAAAAAAATAGCTAAATGGCCACTATACTATACTTTGCAAAATAAAGTGCTAATTAGACTATAAAAGGAGATTGCATTAAAATAATTATAATTTATTTCAATAAGCTTTTTATTGGAACAGAAAGTAAATTTAAATTTACTGGAATCTTACCATCCCCAGGGTCAGTGACCAGTACTGTCCTATAGCTTCCCAGTGTTACCACCTGGAATTCTCTCTGTAAGAGTGTTTCCAGGCTTCTCTTCTGAGATCCACAACCAGTGTCTCAGGACTCCACCTCCACAATACCACAAACCATGGCTAAGCATCACTCAAGCCTTGCAAGGCAGCGGTTAGAACATAGCCTCTATTGCCAGACTGCTCAGATTTAAATTCTGGCTCTGCTACTTACTAGCTGTGTGATCTTTGATAAGTTACTTAACTTTTCTCACCCTCTGTTTAAAATGAGTTAGTATAGGGGCACCTGGGTGGCACAGTTGGTTAAGTGCTTAAATGTCTGACTCCTGATTTTGGCTCAGGTCTTGATCACATGGTTTGTGGGTTCAAGACCCATGTCAGGCTCCATGCTGACAGTGTAGAACCTGCTTGGGATTCTCTCTCTCCCTCTCTCTGTCCCTCTTTTGTTCATGTGTGCATGCTTCCTCTCTCTCTCTCTCTCTCTCTCTCTCTCAAAATAAATTTAAAAAATGGGTTAGTATAATACCCCCCATCTCCAATCAAACACATAGTAAACTTTCTTTTTTTTTTTAAATTTTTTTATGTTTATTTATTTTGGACAGAGAGAGAGACAGCATGAGCAGGGGAGGGGCAGAGAGAGGGAGACAAAGAATCTGAAGCAGACTCCAGGCTCTGAGCTGTCAGCACAGCTGACAAGCAAGTGTGGGAGGGCAGACCATCCCCCACATCCTAAAGCCTATGCTGTCCACTGGAGGTCTGGACCACAAGTGCTCTATATCAAGGAGAAAGGGAAAAGTATTGTGTGGAAGAAAGGGACTTTAAGTCATTTGATATGGATATGGAAACATTAACGAGGATGGATAATCTCACTTCTACCACTAGTTTATTCTTATTAAGTGAAAGTAACTGAAAAGTGACAGAACTGGATCATGATGGCTTTAAGAGAGATGGATTCACAGCAGGAAAGAGAACCTTCCTGAGCCTTGAGGAGGCAGGTTTTAGTGAAAGAGAAATAATTTGATACCTATTCCTCATGAGTTGAGACTTCTCAATCAAAATGTTTTTTTTTAAAAAAATTAGATATTGCAATTTCTGACATAGTCAAGTCACACTGCACAAAACTACACTCAGGCAAAACCTTGAGAAGTTTCTAAACTCCTTATCGCTATTAAACCTTTTGGGCTCTTAAAAAATCCTTTTTTCCTTTACTTTAAGTGATTCTCTAAGTTGTGGGAAGTAGACTTTCTTTATTACCTCTGAGCAGGCCTTCAGCTGGATTCTTCAACCTGACACTGAAAAATGTACCTTGGTTCAAACAAGCAAGGTATTTGTCATAGGAGTCATGTATATTTACATAATGACTTATATATATGAATGCATATAAGGTTGTATCTATGATATTAAATAAGTGCTTTCTCTGGGAAATATTACAGAAGTATTAGAATAATAGAAAAATAGATAGCAAGAATTAATAACGGAAGCACTAAGAAATGTTATTGTACTTACTCTTTTCCCTACATTATCTTTACTATTTCTTCCCAAACAAAGGCCATATGTCTACAAAGAAAAAAATTATACCCAAGGCTTTGTTAGGGGTTAGGGATTAGGCAACAACATGTTTTCTTTTATGTTGTTTGCCCACTTTACTTTGTCCCTCAGTATTACATGGATCTAAGAAATCTTGGGGACAGTTCTTTCTTTGCTGCTTATGGTAACACAGTGACATTTATTTATTCTGTTTTCTGACTTTCTGACATTATGCTAAATATTATTAGAATGCTCACTGTCCTATTGCTATTGAACTTGGCGATATAACTACAATTAGATGAACTAGACTGTAATAAAAAGTTATCAAAAGAGCCATTCCTCCCAGGGCAGGATACCTTGGTTTTGATGTCCTTTAATGGGGTCTCAGCTTCCAGGATTCAGATACTCTTGCTTCCCCAGGGGCTTGTCCCCATTCTAGATCCCCTGTACTTGTAGGCTTTGGGTGTTCCCCATGAACTTGCTCTCTGGTACTGTGTCCTACCGGATCTTCACTGCATACCTGGCCTACTTTGGACTCAGCCTGAGGGTAGGCCTGCTTGCAGCTGCACTCTCACTCCTCTGTGGCTTCAGTGTTCCACCTGAGCAAGATGGTGACAGCAGGACAAGGGCTACAAGTTAATACATGGTAGGGTTCACAGACTGCTGTTGGCCCTTCCCTCCCTCAAGTAGCTTAATCTCAGGCATGAGCAATGAATTATCCCCTATTCTCAACCTGTTTCTCATGATTAAAGTTTAAATGCAAGAAAATAACTGCTGATGTGATAATAACCTTTTTCATTAACATTTTAATATTTAATCCTATTTCCCAGCAGGCTGTTGATGGAACACTTCATCTACCAGGCCCATTTCCTTTATTATATTATTAACCCACTGCTGTATAGGTTTGTTCTTTCTCAAACTTTTAATTTTCTGTTTTATTTTGTTTTCTACATCTTATAGACACAAACAAAATTATCATATAACTCTCAAGAAAGCAACATTTAAGACACATTTTGTTGAAAGTCCCTGATTAGTACAAAAAAACTTTACTGTGGATGATATTAAAGGACACTAGGCTCAGGAGAAGGCTACAGCATGAAGCGGCTGTTGCGTTAGCTAAGCCCTGGGACAGGCAGCGCCTCCAGAAGAAAGAAAGCACTTAAACAGCACTGGAGCTGGTTATTTTAAAATGTCTCCTTGAGAAATCCTTTCACTTTGGATGCAAGAGCCTCTGAACCCCTGGGGCAGGGCTAGATTCTTATACCATGAGTCAAAAGAGCTCTTGTTATAACATGGCAAATACAGATATTTTTAATATTTATTTTGTGCCCACTGTCCACCGTTGCTACTTAAAACGTTACTATGCCTAAGACCATGCATGTATTTTCACCACTGTGTATTAATCATCACAGATTTTAGGTGTCTTGACAAATATGTTATTTTAACCAAAGGACGATAGATGGAAGTTTAATAGCCAATCTTCCCTAACCTCAAGAGGATCATAAGACAAGTCCTAAGAGAACAATTCAGGCTACATTCAAGGCCAACATAAAGAGAGATAATTTCTTTCTTTCTTGGGAATTCCTTTGATTCAAACAGTATCTAAAAAAGGACTATAATTTAAGTAATAGAACAATGATATTTCAGAAATATGGACTTTAAGTAACATTTCCCTTCAGGCTAAGAAGTTCTTATAAGCCTAACTCTGTATTTTATCCTATTATAAAGACATTTTAAAAGATTTTAAGAGTAAAGCAAACTTAATTTTTTAAAGAGCGTTTTAAATTAGAGAAATATAACCCATATCTGAAGATCTCATTTCTCCTTTCTACCTAATTAGTTTCTGAAACTAGAATTTATACCACTGGTACCATAATACAAACACTTCTTTTTTCTCAGGCTTTTACATTTTATTCTTTTAAATTTAGCTTTTAAACTGACTTTTAAAACTAGTACTTGAAAAGAAAATATTCTGAAACAGAAAACTTAATGAAGCTTCTATTTTAAGATCTGATGTGCCTTCATCATGTGCTGCCCAGACCCTTTCAGCCAAACAGAAGGCTGAGATAATTGGCAGCTTAGAAGGTAGAAGAGGGAAGTTACATGTAGTACTCTGAATACTGTCTTAGAGGCCCTCCTAGCACTTATGAAGCTGTCATAGGAGGCACACTGGGAAGTGATAAAGTTATCACAATCAAGAATACTGTTGTAAAAGCAGGCAGAACTGAGGTAGTTCTTATAGGTTTATTTCAGGCAGATATATTGCCATGTATCTTCTCAATGTTGCTTGGAAACTTCAATCAGGTGGGATTCATTCCTGGGTTCCATGGCTGGTTCAATATTCGCAAATCCATCAGTGTGATACATCACATCAACAAAAGAAAAGATAAAAACCATATGATCCTGTCGATAGATGCAGAAAAAGCATTTGACAAAATACAGCATCCTTTCTTAATAAAAACCCTCG
>CM053577.1:82039125-82091066 GCA_028646485.1 Cryptoprocta ferox
AAAAAAAAAAAAAAAAAAAGAATCAAACTGTGCCTGTCAGAACTGCCCTCCTTTTACTGACAACTGCTACTTTGGGATCTTCACAGCACACTGTCTGGTTAACATCCACTGAAACATACATATCTATTCTGCTTTCAAGAACTGAATGTGACTTTCAGGTATCGGGCAAAGTATGAAAAGAACTCAAGCAGACCAGCATGACTATGAGTCTACAGTGAGTTAAAGTCACTGTATTAAATATAAATGGCAAAGATTCAGATCAAGTTTTCTAAGTAATTTTACATTTTTATAGTGTAATTTCTCTCTCCTTCTCTAAAAAAATATATTTTTACCTTCAACATTTGAATTTTACTGCTGAAAAGCAGGTCATCCTTTCCATGAAGAGAAGCAGAACTCTAATTTTACAAATGGCAGTCAGTGTGTTTATGAATGATTCTGTAACCATATGTGAAATTGGCAATATCAGGAATAATTTTCTACATCACTATTAGAAGGATAGCTACAAAGCCCTTTACCATTCTGGCCTCATATTTTAACACTCTCCTCCTCAATTCCTCCTCTCCAGCCACACTGGCCCCTTGTTCTCTTAGAACACACTGGAAATACACTGGCCTCAGGGATTTGAACTTGTGTTCCAAGCTACCTCAAACTTTCCCTATATATCTGTTTGGCTCACTCTCACATCCCTTTCAACTCCTTGTTCAAATGTCACTTTCTTATTGAGGTTTGTTCCAACTATCCTATTTAGATACACAAAAATCTCTTCCCCCATGAGACTTCTGATCCGACTTCTCTCTCCTTTCCTTGACACTTATTATCTTTTAATATAACGTACTATTTGCTTGTTTATTTTCTATTTCTCTCCAGTAGAATATAAGCTCCATGAGGGAGGGATTTTTATTTTATTCAGTCTGTATCCCCAAATACCTAGAGAAGTGCCAAGCACTCATAGTCCTTGAATGAGTAAGTTGTTTTGCCAGTAGTAGTAATGAAGTTGAATCTACCACTACTTGCTTGCTACCTGGGATGTGGAATTGGAAAAAAAAAAAAAAAACTAACTGGCCAATAAATCCAAAGATTTTATCTAATAGTTCCAGGCAGCATCCAACTGAATTTTTAGTCAGATCACACATTAAGAACAGAAATTACCAAAGACTTCCTGATTAGGAGATAATATTGAAAACCACCTAATGCAACAATGTAATCAATACTAACTTGTTTCTTTTAGAAGCTTAGTGTAATTTTTGTTAAATTTATTTATTTTGAGAGAGACAGCGAGAACAGGGGCAGGAGAGAGAGAGGGAGGGAGAGAGAGATAATCCCAAGCAGGTTCAGGGCTGCCAGCTGTGGAGTCCTATATGAGGCTTGAACTTATGAACTGTGAGATCATGACCTGAGCTGAAACCAAGAGTCAGTCACTTAAATGACTGAGCCACCCAGGTGCCCTGAGAAGCTTAGTGTAAACTATACTGAAGGAGAGTTTGGATCAACTCTGCACCTTTTCTAATTTACTCTCTTCTACATTGCCAGCTAGATAAGAAGAACTGTAAACTAGCCTCCAAAGCTTACTGACCCGACAGATAAACTATTTGAAAGCTGTTTTTTGTTTGTTTGCTTCATTAGCTTCCTGTCATTCATATAATATATTCACCTCTCTAAATCTAGAATTATAAAGTACTTAATTCAGGCAGATTAACAAACTGCTGAAGGCTGGTCACAGGAAATTAAAATAAGGTAGCCCAGCAACCTCTCACATGATCATCATTTCTAGAATTACTCCATCACAGAAGCCCTCCTCTGTAGTATCTACCAGGCCTTCAAAAAAATTGTGAAACTGAAAATTCTATGGTTTGCATTTAGATTTAATTTGGAATCCTTGAGTGTCACAATGCTGCTTCAGAGAAATAAAGCTTTAATAGGTAGGTAAGTCTAATGAGCTTATTCAAAGAATCTCAAAACTGCAACAGGGAGCACAAACAGAAAATCAATCTCTGTAGTGTGCAGGGTCGCACAAAAAAGCAATAAGCAGCTAAAACTAGAAACCTGGAGTTGCTTTACAAAATATTGACTGCTTCTTTAACAGGTCACTTCAAATTACAAAGCATATTATTTTTGGCTATATAAAAACAGATTTTTCTGGTAACTGCATATCATAATCTTCAATAATGAACAGAGGTATTTGAGACATTCATACAATAAATAGCATTTATTTTCTTGAGTCATATGACATTAAAATTAATTTCCTAGGGGAGCCTGGGTAGCTCAGTTGGTTGAGCTCTGACTCTTGACTTCAGCTCAGGTCATGATCTCAGTGGCTCGCAAGTTTGAGCCCCGAGTGCTGAGTCCGCCTGGGATTCTGTCTCTCTCTCTCTCTCTCTCTCTGCCCCTCCCTTGCTCATGCTCACTCTCTCTTTCAAAAATAAATAAATTTAGGGGCACCTGGGTGGCTTAGGTGGTTGAGCATTCAACTTTGGCTCAGGTCATGATCTCATGGTTTGTGAGTTCAAGCCCCTCATCAGGCTCTGTGCTGACAGCTCTGAGCCTGCTTTGGATTCTGTGTCTTCCTCTTGCTCTGCCCCTCCCCCACTCACACTCTGTCTCTCTCTCTCTCTCTCTCAAATATAAATAAACATTAAAATAAATAAATAAACTTTAAAAATAATAAAATACAATTTATTTCCTAAATCTAAATTAGTTTTTTTAATTATCTATTTTACGCAAAGATTCAGGAGAATAATAGAACCTTATAGTTTACAGTTAAAGAACAAAAAATATATAAATATCATAGCAGAAATTGTTTAAATGGTCTAAGATATATATCTTTTAAGATTTATTGGCCTGAAACAAACATTCAAGGCAAATATTCTACAAAAGAAAAATGTTCCCCCAAAATTGCATGTTTGCAAAAACAAAATCTAAAATTTCAGCTCTGAGAATGACTTGTTTAAAGAATTCATTTGCCACCTATCTCCAGACCCCAACTTATAGCAAAAAACTTGCTAAAAATAATAAACATAACAGTGCCCTTTGGGTAGGATTCCCCTCAAAGTCCTTCTATCCTATCCAGCCCTGTTCTCATCCTTCCCTCTAGCGTCAGTAGCTAATAATCCCTATAATTAAGGCCAATCTTCCTAAATATGCTTGGATGTGGGTCCCTGCAACACTCTCAGGAATTCTAGTTCATCAGCTGTCCTCCTTCTCTGTATCTTCAAACTTTTCCAGCACTATTGACTCTAGCATCCTATCTCATTCTCCAACCCACACCCTGACTCACACATTCACAAAGGTGGATGAGAATAGCATCAGGCAGCACTTCCAAATAGTCCTGATGATTATGTAAATACAGAACCTGAAGCCAAGGTTAATACCAAACCAGGCTGCTCCCTAGAGTTCAACAATTTCTAGAGAGTTCAAAAAAGACACATGACCATTGATCAGTCACTATTGGCTCAATTACTAAACCACTTATCTGTGAAACAGAATATTTCATTTTGCTTCCACTTTAGCACAATATATTTTTTTGAAGAAAATCGTCTCTTTAAAATGATTCCAAGGGGGCACCTGGGTGGCTCAGTCAGTTAACCATCGGACTTCGGCACCGTCATGATCTCCTGGTTCCTGAGGAGCCCAGCATCAGGCTCTGTGCTGACAACTGTGAGCCTGGAATCTGCTTCAGATTCTGTGTATGTCTCTCTCCCTGCCGCTCCCCTCTAGTGCTCTGTTTCTCTCTCTCAAAATAATAAACATTAAAAAAAATAAAAAATAAAAAAGTTAAATAAAATGATCCAAGGACTTTTACAGGAAAGAAAAATTTCTGTCTTTCAACATCATAAATAAATGTGTTTTTAAAATATCAACACTGAAATTGAAAGAATATTTAAAGTTAAAGGATTTCTATTTTAAAAACATCTTAAAAATCAATAAATAACTGATGGGTGGTTCAGTCGGTTAAGCATCTGTCTGACTTTGGCCCAGGTCATGATTTCACAGCAGTTCATGGGTTTGAGCCCCACACAGGGCTCTGTGCTGACAGCTCAGAGCCTGGAGCCTGCTTCAGATTCCGTGTCTTCCTTTCTCTCTGCCCCTCTCCCACTCACACTCTGTCTCTCCCTCCCTCCCTCCCTCTCTCTCAAAAATAAGTAAAAATTAAAAAGAATTTTTAAGTAAAAAAATTAAATAATATAAAGACCCAAATGGGGGAAAAGAGAACAAAGAATGTGTATGGAAAATTCAAAACAGAAAAATCATAAATGGCCAATAAGCTTCTGGAAAATATTCATATTCACTATCAGAAAGAGATGGAAATTAAAATATCACCAACAACAATAAACCCCACACGCTTTTTTACCTATAAACCTGAGAAAGATTTAAACAACATACATTGTTCTGTGTTGCAGTGGAAATAGTCATTGTCATAGATGTGAAATTGGGTACAGCCTTTCTGAAGACACCTGTCAATATATAGGAAAAACTTTAAATTTTCACAAATTTATTTGAATTTGTTTTGATAAAATAGCATTATAGTTTTTAATTGCAAAAAAATTAAAATATTTTAAATAACTTATAAGGTATTTTATCCACAAGATGAAATATTATAGATTTCTAAGGCTTCTAAAATTAAATTAAAATGATTTCCCTCAGACATTAGAGTTTTTAAGATATGAATATGCTCTGTGAATCTCCAAGAGGGAGCTAGAATTTCTCTTTTTTTTCCTTCTAAGAGTCAGGTTGATTGAAGTACTACTTCATCATTTTTCAGTGTTTAGCTTGATGCATTTTGACAAACAAGGCATAGAAGAGTATCATAAACTCTACAAATACCCACAAGTACCTTTATAATCAATCCATTCTCTCACCCCCAAGCCCTAGCAATAACTACTGTTTTTCTGATCTTACCATTGTTATCTTTTTCTAGAATTTCATATAAATGGAATTCTATGCAATATAGCCTTTTGATTCTGGCTTCTTTTACTGAGTATAATGGTTTGGAGATTCATCCATGTTATTACATATATCACTAGTGTGTTCCTTTTTATTGATGAATACTATTCCAGTGAGTGTGTGTGTGTGTGTGTGTGTGTGTGTGTGTGTGTGTATCACAATTTGTTTATTCACTTACCAGCTCATGGACATTTGAGGTATTTCCAGATGTTGTGTATTGTGAACTACTGTGCATTTGCATATAGGTCTTTGTGAGGACATGAGTTTTTACTTCTTTTGGATAAATAACTAGGTATTTGAGTGCTGGGAATATATTATATATGTATTTAACCTAATAAGAAATTCACAAACTGCCTTCCAAAGTGACTTGTCATTTTACATTCTGAACAACAATGCACAAGAGTCTTGGTCCACACTTGTTATTGTCTATCTTTTAAATTTTGGCCATTCTAGTGAGTGTCAAGAGTGTATCATAGTAGTTTGGATTTGGATTTCTCTGACAACTAAGGATATTGCACATCTTTTTTCACCCCACATCTTTTCATATACCCCATTACTTTATCTTCTTTGATAAAGTGTTCAAACATATTGTCCACTATGAGAAGTTGTTTACTATCTTATTATTTAGTTATTTTTGGTATACATACTTTATTAGAAATGTGTTTCACATTTTTTCCCTCCAAGTCTGTGGATTGGAGTCATTTTTTAACAGTGTCTTTCAAAGAACAGAAGTTTTAATTTTGAGGAAATCCAATTTATCATTTTTTTTCTATTATGTTTTATGCTTTAGAATCCATTCCAAGAATTCTTTGTCCAAAAAAAATCACAAATATTTTCTCCTATGTTTTCTTCTAATAGCTTCCTCACTTTAGCTCTTACACTTAAGTCTATGATTCATCTGGAGTTCATTTTTGTATATGTAGAGTAAAAATCTATGTTTATTTCATTTGCATTTATGGATATCCAGTTCCTTCAGCACCATTTGCTGTTTACTGTTGAATTACTTTGGCAACTTTGAAAAGTTTCCCAGAGTTATTTAATGACAAAACCTACTGAGTTTTTCAGCATAAATTATTATGTCTCTCTTTTTGGTAAATGTCTTTATAAAAGGTTATTTAATAATACACTAAAACATTAATGGGGGCTCTTGAGTGGCTCAGTCAGTTAAGCATCCAACTTTGGCTCAGGTCATGATCTTAGTGTTTGTGGGTTTGAGTCCCACATCGGGCTCTGTGCTGACAGCTCAGAGCCTGGAGCCTGCCTCAAGGTGTGTGTCTCCATCTCTTTCTGCCCTCCTCTGTTTGTGCTCTCTGTTACTCTCTGTCTCTGTCTCTCTCAAAAATAAATAAACATTAAAAAAGAAGTTAAAAAAAAAACAACATTGATGACACATTGTTACATGGAGGGGGGGAAGCTGGAAAAGCAAAAGTATATGTATATAAACAGGAGTGTTATGTACCAATATATGTACACAGAGGTTATTAGGTTTTGATTATATTAAGAATACTTTAACTTTTTCTTTTATATGTTAAATAGAATTTTCCCTTTTAAAAGTACATATAAATTGTAATGGAATTTTTGAAATTGTATTCCTTAAAATTTTTGATTCAGTGGTTCCACTGATGTTTGTAAGCAAAACATCCAGAGATAATAATTTAATTTTTTCTTTTTAGATTTTTCCTAGATTTTAAGGCAAGTGTGCATGCATGCTCTATGACTATGTCATTATACACCACAGATTCAAAGATAAATTGGAACATGGATAACATTAGCAGGAATAATCACATCATAAATACACTTGAGTTGTATCACACAGAAAAGGGGGGAAAATTCTGGTTAAAAATACCTTATCATTTTCTAAAAGCAACATCACATTATATTTGACAATTCTATTGTTAAATTGAATGTTCTCAAAGGAACAGACTCATAATTTTAGTGTTAAACCAAATGTTCTCAACAGAAGACATCCTTAAAAAGAAAAAAAAAGTCAATGAATGATTCAGGCAAAAAGTTCTATTGTGCAATCACACCCAGTTTCAATGTTGATCATATTTAAAGTTGACACTCCCTTCACACACAGGTAATCAGGAAACTTCTGCTAGTACCACATAGTGTATGCAAAACATCAAGAGATAATGATTTAAATTTTTCTTTTTAGATTTTTCCAAGATTTTAAGGCAGGAAGATAAAAACGACAACTATAAACACTTCTATTTCTTTATCATTTCCCTTTCTCTTTCTTTCATAAGAGTGATAGTTTTGGCAGAGCGGAACTTGCCTTTTCAGGAATTTCTTATTTGCATTCACAGTATCGGTGATGCAAATGATCTTGCAAGTGTGCATGCGTGCTCTATGACGATGGCATTACACACCACAGATTCAAAGATAAATTGAAACGTGGCAAAAATTATAATTAGTACCAAGTGGGTGTAGTGTAAGAGCTAAAAAAGCAAAGTAGAAAAGTTGAAATTCATTTCCACATTCAATTCAGGTGTTGTGTGAAGCTTCCTTTTGGGTGATTTCTGACTGTTAAAACATTTAAGTTGTCACCACATTTTCCTTATGATTAACAATGCTTTATAGAACACTATTGTGCTTCCTCTGTAGGCTGGATTTTTTCTTCCCTCTTCTTCAATTGAGGTTAACTGTGCTGTGTTTAGTGATTACAAATAAATAACAATCGAATCTAATGTTTCTAAAGAATATTTCTAAAGGAGATTCCTTTCCCTTTCACATTATGAAGTTTCTTAACATGTAGGATATAGTAAAATAATTAAAAATGGGTCCATAGGATTTCTCCAAGTGGGATGATATAAAGTGATGACCCAAAATACTTGGTTGAAAGAGTACTCTGTGAGAATAGTAAGTGGAAAAAGCAATATTCTTTTAATATTGATACTCTAAATAAATAGTTTTAATAATTAGAAATCACCTGAAAACAAGCTTCTGACAATACCTGAATTGTATATGAAAATTAATTTCAACCTTTCTACATTGATTGTTTAGCTCTTATGCTATACCCACTTGGTACTCAAATACCACTTGGAGAAATCCTGTGAACCCATTTTTAAGTATTCTACTATGTTCTTAATGTTAAGAAACTTTATTTTTTTCATTTTAAGTTTATTTATTTTGAGCAAGAGAAAGAGAACACAAGTGGGGGAGAGTCAGAGAGAAGGAGAGACAGAGTCCCAAGCAGGCTCTGCACCATTGGCACAGAGCCCAGTGCAGGGCTTGAACGCACAAACCACGAGATCATGACCCAAGCCAAGATCAAGGGTCAAATGCCTAACAGGTGCCTAGGTGCCCCATGTTAAGAAACTTTATAATGTGAAGGGGAAAGACAACTTCATTATAAGTATTCTTTTAGATAGATTAGATTGTTATTTATTTGTAATGCCTAAGGATAGCCTGATAACTTCATGTTAGAAGGAAAAAATGCAGCATATAGAGGAAGACAAGAATATTTTATATATCATGGTTAATAACTTGGAAGAAAACTGGGGGGAAATCCCCAATTGTTAGTTAAACTTTAAAAAGTTGAAACTTTTTAGTCTAAGTGGCTACTAAAAACTATTGAAATAAATTGCAGCACACCTATACACTGACATACTCTCCAAATATTGATTATAATGTGGTAGGTAGAAGAATACTTACTGACATAAAATATTTTGTATATACACATTAAGACTTGACTATATGTGGGTGGTGAGTTTAGGAGCAATTTAATTTTTTTCTTTTATTTATTTAGAGTTAAAAATATCTTTTTATATAACACTAGTAGAAACACATCAGAATCTTAAGGCATAACTACTAGAATGATATATTGTAAATATACCATTTTTAAATATATACTGACATAGTCAATCTCCATAAGAGGACAACTCCTGATTAGCAGGATTTCTTGTGTAAATGATTGGGAATGCACAGTGGAGACTATCCAAAGTTGACTTCTTTCTTCTATGTCTAGCTTTATATAGTGCCTGATCTGAACTGATAGCGTTGAGCATTTACTAAGTTTTTGATGAAACTAATGACAGTGTTGTAAATATACCATCTTAAAACATGCTCATTTAGAAGGGATGTGTTTATGATACCCAGAAACACTGTAATATAGGAAGGCAAACTATAACATAAAGCAACATTTGGGAATCCCAGCAACAAGTGTTATCAACAAAATTCTCCTATTGTGGCAGGGGAAGTAAAATAACAGAGTAGTTTAGAATTGGAATTTAGGGTTAGGTAAGCCTTGATGTGAATCCTTTCTCTGTCATTTATCAGCTTTGTTTATTTGGGCAAATTACTTAACCTTGCTAAGCCTCAGTTTCCTTTTCTCTTAAACTGAAATGATAAAAGGTCTGCCTTATAGAGTTGTTGTAAAGATGCTGTGATGGAAAACAAAGAAGATGTGTGTTTTGTGCTTGTATAGTACTCAGTATATGCTCAGCAAGTAATAAAATACATAAATGCTAGGGATCTACACTCCCCGATAATTCATATAGGCTCCAGTATTATGCTTGGGTATGCAGAAGGGGAACCAGCTTGCAGAAGTGGTGCTATGTCTTTTAAGAAAAGAAAAAGTAATAACAGTAACAACATAATTTAAAATATGTTAGTAAAACAGACATCACACACATATCAAGTAAAGTAGTTCCTATAGGCTTAAAGTTGAGATGTCACCTGACAATGAAGAGTTGGTTCTGAGTTTTAACAGATAAGCATTCTTCCTTCATTTTAAGTCATTAAGACCAAAAACTATTACTTTGATCGATCTATCTATCTATCTATCTCCAAACAACATTTTAGGATTTATTATTATACTACTTTCTTATGAAACCAGATAAATTTTCAAAACCTCTGTGAAATAACAAAAATGAATAAGAATCATGAAGATTGGTTGGGATTAGTATGTAAAAGAAAAATGAATTAATATAAATGCAAAGTGTGTGCCAATGTGTTCACACACACAGGTCTAAGCATGAAGTTAGTCAGTATATTCTAGAAAAGCATATTAGACATCAATTTGTACTATCTATAAAGTGAGTAAGATGATAAAAACAATACCTGAAATAGGCCTTCAAGGGGAGAGGGTGTTAAGAGTTAAAATAAAAATATTATAAATAATAAAATTAATCATATCTTTTCAACATCTAAAAGGGACTTCCAAAATTAAAGGTAACATTTAATTAATAATTGGCAAAATTATAAGTAAACAAACTAAGGAGAGGCAATAAAATGGTCTTTTACCTAACAATGTACCAATCCAGAGTTGTGAAAAAGCTAAATTTTTTAAGTTCTAAAGCTACACCTATTATTATTATTGGACATATAGCAAACTATCTTGGGACATCATTATTAATAGGCTGTAAATAAGAACCATAAATAACAAGTCAAGTTACCTAACTTTAAAAATAAATAATTGAATTGAAATCATTGGGATAAGTGGGTTAAAAGCAATAACAAAAGTAAAGAATGGGTCAGTGGAGGAATGCCTGGGTGGCTCAGTCAGTTAAGCTTTTTACTTTGGCTCAGATTATGATCTCATGGTTTGCTGAGTTTGAGCCCTGCCTTGGGTTCTGTGCTGACAGTATAGAGCCTGCTTGGGATTCTCTCTCTCTCTCCCTCTCTCTCTGCCCCTGTCCCCCCCACCAACTCTCAAAAATAAATAAATAAATAAACTTAAAAAAAAGAGAGAATGGGTCAGTGGATAAAAGGGAATGCTTATTAAATTGATTTTAGCTTCCCAGGATTTGTTTAATGATTAGAAGCATACATGGCACGAATATACTTTATGTGGTAGATTTTGCAGATTGATGAAACATCCCATCTCAAAAGTACCCATATACTTCATATAATAGTAATAATAATACATAAAAGAGTACAAGTCTCATATTTTAAAAATGTTACCTACTTTCCCCAAAATTAAGCCAAGGGCTCTAAATTTTAGTTCAAGAAATTTTCTAACTTGATTCCAGGTATAGTTCTCAGGCCTCGGTATTTCTAATCTGCAAAATATAAGCATTAGCCTAGATGCTAAGATTCAAAATCCAAATAAGTATTTCTAATCATCATTGTCATGTTGCCTAGATAAGTTATTATTATTCATTATGGAAGAAGCCTATTATTCATTAAGGCATCTTATTGCTCTCACTTAGCTCCAAATAACAGATTGCTGGAAACAGTAACTGGACACAAGGTTCTATTTTCACTAGTCTTGCAATGGAATAATCATGTGAAAGGTAAAATGAGGCATGAGGGGGAAAAAATGGAAATCATAGAACTACAGAGATAACCTAGTTCTACTCTTCATTTTGCAGATGAAAAAAACTAAAATTCATGGATATTAAGCACCTTCTCTCCCATATCACTGAACCTATAATTAGAAAATTCATAATACTATTTTGAAAGATCCCTTCTGTTAGCATTAAAAGCTATGTGCTATGAGCAATGCTAATTTGTAGTCTATGTGCACAAAATTACCAATGCAGGCTTATATTCTTTGGATGTATAAAAAAAGAATAAAAACAATTTTTAGGAGAAGTATGGTAATTTGTATGATCCAGTATTTCTTTCTCCTTCCTTAACTGTGGGTTCATTAAGTTTGCCTACCAAAGAATATCTTATTAGTTAAACCAGCTTTTAAAATACTGTGAGTGAATGCTTTGAACTATTGTTCTAATATTAAATCTATCTGACACAATATACATTGGACTAAAACTTATTTGGGCTATTAATCATGATCCATTGGTATTTCTGAATATAAATTTATAAATGCAAACTAATAACTCTGGTCAAATCACACAACTAGATAAAGTGTCTGATACAAAGATATACTGTCCTAAACCCCTGTAGATGCTAGATCACAGAGGGTCTTATTGCCTGGGAGGCGGGGACACCTTGGGACACTAAGTGAAAGAGATCTTTTTCTGATCAGTAGGGAAGTGTTTCAATATTTTAACAATATGGCTCACTTGCAGATGAAGCCATCAGCTCTGCCTTAATACCAAAGATCATTTGAATCCCACTAAAATGTCAACACACTTTGATCAACCCATTTGCAGTTTCTTCCTACTGTCAAAATGAATGTCAGGTAGAAAGGAAGCTCTGCTTTAGAAAAAAATTAGCATTTTCTCTCTGAATTTGTAGGTTAAGAGAAATGTGCCTCATATTCTTTGCTAAAAAATATGTTAAGAATCATTTAACTGATTTCTATATCATATATACTGATACCAGTGTTAATGTTTAACAATAAACATTATTTAAAATAGATATGTTGCTAACACAGACCATACTTCTAAAAAATACTGTTGTTTCTTCTTATTGGAAAGCATTTCATGAATGGTGATTTCTAAGGAAGAAATGATTACAAACAAAAGAGCTTTCCCTAAACTATGCTGAAACTTAACTAAAGTCCATCATGATTATTTGTGTGTTGAATTCTCTACACGTTGAATGCTATTTCAAATTTTTTAGAATATCACTACCTATCATTTCAAGTCATAAAATACAACTATATTAGGAGACACCTAAGAGAGGTATTTTAAGATGGTCCTTGCTTAAGAAATCGCTTAGAGTCCAGCCAGCTGCAGGCAATAGAAAAACACCTATTATAATATTATAATATTCATTATACTGAATTCTGGAAAACTGTATTCCCAAAGGTTTTGAATACTGTCTTTTTTATGGTTCTGATGTGACGGTGTTTACAAATGACCACAGCTTATCAAAAGCCTACTTGAAAAAGAGACTTAGTATTCATTTTTAGAAAAATCTTTATAATGCCATTATGGACAATGGATCCAAGTTTTTCAAACCTCATGTTTTCACCTTCCTCAATGCATATTTCCATGGTGTCTTTTTAGAATGGGAGGGGAGAAGCTAATATATGTTCGTTTGTTCCACAGAATTGAATTAAAACTTTTATTCTCTCCATGTCCAAAAAACGTTGAGGTCGTGTTGGTTATGTAAATAATGAGCTCTTCTAGTATGCACACCAGAATGCCCTGATTTCTTCACAGATGAGCAACTGTGTGTGGTTCAGAACATGAATGCCGTGGGCTGCCAAGTGCAAAAGGTAACCACTTGGTGATATGGCTCCAATCAACATACTGAAGCAGCTTCATTTCATTTGAGGTAATAGAGGCCTCTCAAATCAACCAACAGACACAGTAAGATGAAAATTGTTTCTTCTCTCACAAAAGAATATAAAAGGCCTATCACTGACCTGCCAAAGCACTGCCTCAAAAATCAAATGACCATGCAGGTTTTGTTAATACATTGTGCAAATCAGTTACTGTTCTTATTTATCTTTAACTCTTCAGGCTCTTTCCTAAAACTGCACAGAGTGACAAACCAAAATGCTCTGCCTTAGGATATCAGATGCCCTGGATTACATTTCTCTTTATGAGAATACTAAAGTGTTTTTAGAATACCCGACTCTTTTTTTATGCCTGCCTATACACGCCCCCAAATGCCACGGAATCCTGACAGTCACTTCCTTCTCCCAATGCCACCTGCTCTCTGAACACCCACCCACGAACTGCTAAAATCCTCCTGTCACCTCAGCCACATGCCAACATAGAAAGCTGCCTGCCATCCCCACCCCCTAACCTCTAAACTGCCTTGAGAATTAGGAAACAAATATGTACATAACTCAGATCACAAAAGGGCTTATGATGGCAAAGGGTTATGGGTCAGGTAGCTGGGAAGTATTTTGTCATCATAATATGCCACTTTGTATGAACCACAGTTGTCATTTCTGGTCTGCATGTGATAATTACTCAGAGACACCAATTACTAGGAGAAGTTCAGGGTAAGATGTATTTACTGATCTAAAAGCAGACACAAAAGTTACACAATGCCCCTATCCCATCAGAAAGTCCCATGTTGATCTCTTCCATTTCTATCTTGAGAAAAGCTTTTTATGAGTGACAACTTTAGATTATTTTAGCCTGTTTGAACCTAAAAGACTCAATGCTTTTCAAAGAATATATCTAGATATTTACTCCACTCTTAAAATATACTGAGTACATAGTAGGCACTGTGCTAGGCACAGTGGTTATACAGTGTTAAAGATGTGATCACTGGTAATAAGGACATTAGACTTTGCTCTGATTCCCAATTATCAAGTGATATAATTTCCCAAGATTGTATTAGATTTCTTTCAGTGCCAGGCTTACAGAAATGAAACTAAAACCAGATTTGATCATTTTGGAAGCTCTGGTAAAGTTGCAGACAGAGGCCATACAGTCAGGAATTGTTCTTATTTGTCTTTTTGTCTCCAATACCTAGCATAGTCTGTAGTCTTCAATTCATGCATAATCAATGAAGAATGCATGGATCTGTTCAGAAATACATAAATAAATGAATATACAATTGTAAACAAATGAATGGGTAGAATTTTCCATAGCAGACCTGCTTGCCAAGTACTAGACACCAAGAAGCTGTTGCTTTTCTCTGTTGTTATATTTGACTCCTTTTTATTAACAACTTTTGAGAAGTTAAGGAAATTCTTCCCTAAATTCAAGCTCTTAAACTGACAACAAGTAGTAGGCCTTCTAAATGTGAACTTGGGACTTTATGAAGTCTGAAACTACTTTTGATCCTCTGGCACGGGCTATGTCTCTCACAGAGGACCAGAAATACATTATGCCTCAGTCTGTGCCACAGCTATGTTAAGAGACCAACATGAAGAAAATTCATCTGGAACTTGCCATAAACTTTTAGCAGAGTTTTATGAATTTGAGTATTTCAGGAACACAGTGCAAGCCCTTCCATGCCTTTTGGAATATTATATCATGTTTGAATCTACAGAATAATAGGTATCTACTTGTTTAGCTAAATTTAAAGGAGGTGAGGTTTTGCTTTATTTAAAAAAAATGACCTTGTCTACCCAAAAGTATTACTTGGTCTTTTTCACCCAAAAGTGTTACTGAGCTAAATATAATGTTTCCCCTATGGCTCTTCTAGAATTTAACACACTGCAGCCACCAAATTTGGAAACTTATCCCAAACTTTTCTGGTTATAAACCTCTAATTAGGATTATCAGAATGGTAGTGGGAAGCTAGTCTTTCTTTTCTTCCCATGAGGGAATAATTGAGTCTCTTGGGAAGTCACTGAGGGAACCTGACTGTTTAAAAATTTTTTTAATCTCTAAGAGGATTGTATAACCTCACAAATTCAAATATTAATTTCCTACTGTGGACACATTTTCCTAATGAATATTGAAAAGGTTAAAGGAAAATTTGGGCTGAATCTCAGATGTGTTATCACTGAAGGCATTACCAGAGGAACTAGATACTTGCCTTTGATTGGTAAAATTGGAGAAGAAGGAGTCCATTGGTTTTTAAAGATTATTAAAGCAATGACTTATAAAATGCTCTATGTTATATCCCCGAATCTTCCATAGAGTCATTAAAAATCTATATCTAAATTAAAGTTGTTTAATCACATTCATAAACATATTTTAGGCACATTTACTCTGATAGAAGTTGGGAAATGAACCTCACCATTTGTAGGTATCAGATATATTAATAATACCAAGAACAATAACAAGATAATAATAGGTAACTCTTGGGGTGCCTGGGTGGCTCAGTCGGTTGAGCATCCGACCTTCAGCTCAGGTCATGATCCCACAGTTTGTGGGTTCAAGCCCCGCGTCAGGCTCTACGCTGACAGCTCAGAGCCTGGAGCCTGCTTCAGATTCTAGTTCTCCCTTTCTCTCTGCCCCTCCCCCGCTCATGCTCTGTCTCCATCTCAAAAATAAATAAACATTTAAAAAATAATGATAATAATAGGTAACCCTTATTAGACCTTTATCAGTGTCAGGTATTTGTGAGAAATTCTTAGCAGATATTCTCATGTAATTCTTACCACAGTTTTTGATGCAGCTATCATTACCATAATCCTTGTTTACAGATAAAGATACTGAGGCACAGTAAAGTAACAGAGACAGTTGATGGTGAGACAAGAATTTAAACTAAGCAGTATGTATGACTCTTGGCTTTTAACAACTGGCAATAGATGACTGGTTGAATTTAGTAACCAATTATTGGAAGTGCTTTTGGAAGCTGTTAGTTATGGATGGTGGATAATGCCCAAGTCAATGTATTTTATTTTATTTTTTCCAAGTCAATGTATTTTAAAAAGATATTGCATTCAATTAATTTTCTTCTTTTAATTACTTAACAGTTATGCATCTTCATGGCCTATAGAAGAGAAAGCATACGGCCTCATATTTACATACCTCTTAGGACAGGACCAGGAACTGGAAGACTTGGGTTCAGTCTCAGCTTATTACCTTGTTAAGTTGTTAACTTATTAATAAGTCACTTAACATCAAAATCTATGGCCCTATTCCTTAACTGTAATAAAAACAATTCAAACAAAGTGATCTTTAATATTCCTTGACTCCAAATTCCTAGAATTCTGTAGTCTCTTGATAATTGTTGTTTGATAATGACCCAGATAATGAAGAATAATTTTACAGAGTATCATAGTTTCAAAGGAGTGTTTTTAAAACTTGAGTAAGGAGCAAACACATATTCAAGTAAAAAGTAATCTCTGAGAGCTGTCAAAAATATTTCCATAGTCACCCATTCTGAAAAATACTGCTTCAAAAACCTCAAGTCATTTACTATGAAAATATTTTAACTGTGAATCATTCCTAAAAAAGAGAAATTAATCTTTATTATGAATAGAGAACATCCAGTGAAGTTGGGATTTCAGATAAACAATGAATAACTTAGAACATCCTATTGAGGGACATGAGGTTTAGTATAAGCATGCATTTTACTAAAATTTTTAGGAATATAGTAAAATCTAGGAACATACAAATAAATTACTCATTGTTTATCTGAAATTTAAATTAAACTGGGCCCCTGTATTTTATCTGGCAACCCTACTGTAAATGAAACACTCAATTGAGGTGAAAACACAAAACCAAAAGAAAATAATTAAAATTCATGAACCACTGCATGTGCATCTGAGAAATGCAATCTCAAGGTATCATTCTATTTTTCTCATTTCTCAGATATATATGAGTCTACCCAATACCAAATTGTCATTTATATAAAGACTAAATTACATTTCTGGTTACTATTCAAACATGCTATAGGCAGTAAAATTTTCTGAAAACTCTTTATCTATAAATCAACCCTCACAGAGCTGCTGTTCTTTGCTGAGGAGTTTTCTTAAATGATTAAAACACTAGTAGAAAGGGAGTTCCCTCAAAAAACAAAACCAAGAACATCTGGCTATTCTGGAGGTAAGAGACAAACCAGGGAATTTGTTATTCAAAAGGAACATGTGATACAAAGTCCAAAACACCTAAGTATAGACCTGAATGATAGATAAGAATCCAACTCATATAATTAAGTAATTAACACAAAAACATCACATGCCCAGGGCAAGGCAACTGGGAGATGATTATTAGAGGAGATAACAGCCCAGTATCCATGCAAAGCTCCATAATGTCCACTGAAGTCAGCATAAAACACAAAACTGGTCAGGAGGATTTAATTTGGATCATTAGTGAACAGAAGGAAACTAGGCACCAGTGACATAAAAGCTGTGAATCGAACATGTACGGGGAAAAAACAACAGCCTGGAAAAAACAAGAAACCAGTTACAAAGAAACAAGAGAGTTAGAAAAGCCTTCTTTCTAGGATGTTCCTAGACAACATCCATTTCTTAGGACCCAAATCATGTGTCTCATCTCTGGAAATCTTTTTTAGCTTTTTGTCACCCCATCTGTATAAATCCCTGTAGGCCTGGTCAGTTTTGTCTTTAAGATTCCATAGTATGTTTAATTTACCCCACAGTATTAGTATCTTATTAGATTGAGCTGGAAGTCTACATGTCTGTCTTCCCCCAAAAAGACAAGGACAATTTGAGAATAGGAACTGTGCCACTCATAAGCACTCCCTAGACCCTTCAGAATGAATGCATGAGAATGTAAGTGGTCATGTGACATAGAGGAGGGAAACTATCCGAGACAAAGATCACAGAATTTAATACACAAGATGTTTTATTCAGATTCTACTCTGCTCTGCTGCTTCACATTATGAATTTATTTTACACATTTTATTTTTAAAAACCCTAAGTTTTTTCTTAAGGAGTTGGGGTGAAATCTGACTAAAATGCAATAAAGCATTTCTATTTACAGAGGATTTATACAAACAGAACTCCTCTTAAACAAACCCTCATGAATAAACATAAACCCATGATGTTCCAGGGGTATCCTGTTTTCTCTTCCTAGATGCCATTTCCAGCTAAAATGAAGGAGTCCAACAGCACTCTAGGACAAGCCAGACAATATATATATTGGTATAATGTGAGTACTCTAGAGAGAGCTCTAGGAAGCTAGAATCTATTGAAGGGGTTTAGGCATTTACACATGAAACCATTGAGTAAGATCATGAGTAGGTTTAAGGAGTCAGTTCTATGCTTTACTTTTAGTCCTCCCATATAGTCTGTTTTTTCTATTTAACTCAGGATGATTTGTTGTTTTTTTAAAAAAATTTTTTTAATGTTTATTTATTATTGAGACAGAGAGAAACAGAGAAAAACATTCATGCTCTCTCAAACAGAGAGCATGAATGGGGGCGGGGCAGAGAGAGGGAGACACAGAATCTGAAGCAGCTCCAGGCTCTGAGCTGTCAGCACAGAGCCTGATGTGGGGCTCGAACCCACGAACCGTGAGATCATAACCTGAGCTGAAGTTGGACGCTTAATCGACTGAGCCACCTAGACGCCCCATTTGTTGTTTTTAAGATCATACAGAAATATCCTAACAAATACACACATTTCCATGCACACACCTCCACACAAACACACACCTCTGTACACCCCCATCTCCCTCCCCCTGCATCAAAGAACTGTACATCTGTGCTTATGGGGTCCTCTGGACCCTGAATTCCTTCCCACTTCCATTGCTCCAAAACATGGCGTGTAACTGGTCTCCAACAGGACCCTTTACAATAGACTTCTTTGAATATATCCCTCACTGTTTTCCTTTAAAGCCAGTACTTTAGGCTGTATTATAAAACATTTGCCTATGTATTCTAAATATTGTATATGTGCTCACTTCTTTCTACCTCTATTGTTATAACTTCAAAAGTAAGACTTTCTCTTCTACTCTGCTTTTTCTCTCTCATAATAACAGAATATACTGCTGTGTGCCTTAAATAGGGGCTCAAGTAATAAGCATTTAAGTAATAAATGACTGAATTAAAGTAAATAGATGTTAAAATTTAAATATTTCAGGATTTCACCAAAAATGCTGCATCATTTTGACATTCAAAGTAAGTTCCATCCACCTCTCCCTAGCAATTATCACTGTATACCTTGGAAGCCAGACCATCATGCTGTAGATTTGTTTTTATTGCTTTCTGGATGTTTATCCATATGAAGCTTTTGTCTGTCCAATTATTCCCCCAGATTTTAGTTTACATCAATTCAAGAGAATCTGAATTCTATAATTACTTTTCCATATTGAGGAACATCTTCTTTATTTTTAATCCCAGTTGCAAGAATAACACTTCTTTTTTTAGAATCCCTGGCAAATTATACTCATACATAGATAAACTGCTATTCTAGGCCATACATGAAAATACTTTGCTGGGGAATAAAGGAGAGGGTACAGGCTCTGACAGAAGTATCACTTAATCATTTATATACTGCTAAATATATAGAGGAAGTGGTGGAACTGAAATTCCCACACTTCTACCAGACAGAGAATTGGAGATGATATCTCTCCTTTTAGCACTTCTTTTAATGTAGCTCAAGCTGTCATCTCATAGTTTGTTCTTATTGTAATCTTTGGTCACGTGGGAGTGATCACAGGTAACCTAAAGGTTTGCAAGAAGTTTCATGGTCCTAAGATTGCTAAATCATCATGCCATGGCATTGTATCTATTTTACTTATTTGTCTTTATTCCTCTCAAAGCCTTCCTATGAGATTTGTTTGAAAGAGATAATAAAGACTTAATAGACCAGAGTTAAAAATCCACAGAAAGTATATTGAAAATGTTTCTGTGCTTTTTACTTTGTATGCCTTCTTTCTCAACAATAGAACAGTTAAGACAGGGAAAGTCTGAACTAAATCTCTTTTCTTTGTGATCTACTTTGGTGAAAATAAGAATGAAAACAGAGGTAAGCAATGGAAAGTAACATGTCTTTAATTTTGCTTTTCTAGCTATATGGTGTAATTATGTTTTAAGAGCTCATATGTATTTTGAATTCAAAGCTTTCTTTATTTTTTAAAATGTTAAGAAAAATGAATAAACCAAATTAAGAATTCTATTTAAAATAGAATTGACATTTATTGAATTCTATTTAAAATGAAGTGACATTTATTGAAATAATTCAAAGTACCTGAGTACTGTGGATTTTAAAATTCAAGATATTTTACAATTATAGAAATCATGGCCAAATATCTATAAGTTATAGCAAAAAAAAAGCTTTGGAAAAATGTTATTGGAATTGTAAATATTTAAATAACATGTATACCTTGTACATCTTCCATTACATTTTGATATATTAGTTTCAAACATCCATTATGCTAATACTAACATCATAACAGTTTAAATAAAAATAAAAAGTCACAAGTATATTCTGCTGAAACTGTAGTCAAAGTCTCTATAGTAACTAATAGGAAAAAGTCTTTTGGGGTCAAGTAAAATAATTTTTGTAATCTAACAGCTCCACTGTCACTGCTATGCACATTTCTGACCACTAGCAAACTCAGTCTACAATTGGTAGTGTTGATTCTAAGAGAAAGATGGGCACAAAGAATGTGAACAATACATGATGTTTATTAAACTGCCACTTTTACATACTCTTCTTTCAGAATCAAGATGACTCTAAAGAATCTATATGTTTGGTGAAAGAAATATGTATTCTGAATACTTTTAATACTTAAAATATTTTAAGGGATATCCCATTTTAACATATGCAAATTCACCTAAAATAACTGAAAGACACTCATGCTTTCATTTGTCTTGTTAGAAGGGGATTTGGCAAAAAGTTGTGTTGACTCATCACCAGTGTGATAATGCAGAAGCTGAGAAAGGAAGCATTTCATTTTCTATCATGTGGTAAGTGATATTGATTTAGGACAAGACTGTCAAACATTACTCACCTTCCACTGTTGACCTCTATAGAGGATTGTATAGATTCTTAAATTTTATATGCAATTCCAAATCACAAATTGTATTTTCAACATGCTAGGTAGGTACAATATTAAAGTAAGACATTTCAAAGATATCTTTGCATAGTTAGGTATAGTAATTAACTGACTGCATAGATTTTTTTAAGTAAATATATTTAATAGTTTGCCAAACATACCTAAATCTTTACTTCTTATTAAGTGTTCTTTTAGAAGCTTTACAGTAGAAATATTATGGCCAAGAGATAAAAAAAAATTACACAGGTTGCTAATTTCTGTTTACTAATTTGGTATTAAATGACTAGATCCATTATTGGTAACTACTTAGGTATATTAAATAATCACTATACTTAACATATCCAGTTTGAATCAGAATGTTTTCCTCCATTTTATAACATTTTGACAGCCTATACACCTTGGTGTGTAAGTGTTTAAGTATTAAACTTTTCTTTACTCTGAATTCTAAAGATAAGTAATTTTTCATATTGTTCTTATGGAACAAAGACAGATACATAAAACTGATATCTCTGGTATACTTACTGCCTCAATAGCACAGCAAAAGATAAAAACCAAAACCACTGTTATTGACACTCTTTGAGCATCTATGAAATGAGTATCTCAAAATCTAAACTGTGCAAAGTACATATGGTAATCTTTGAGTTACCAATATCTACTCTCATGAAAAAAAAAACACCCACAAAAATTAAAGTAGTTGTCATTGGATTTGTTAGGGCACAGGATATAGTCTGAAGTGATAACTTAATGACAGTCAGAAGCTATAAAACAAAGAGGGTGAGACCAAGGACATTTTTTATGGCGTTTATTAATGAAGAGGTTGGCAAGTATAAATTTCTAAGTGCAGAATGATCTTTTTAGTTGATTTCTAACAATTTAATAGGGAGATGAGACTGCAGTCCATGACAAAAGAGGATATTTACATTAGCTTATTGTCAGGAAATAATAAAACCACTGTGATTTATATTATTTACATTCTCTCAGGGCATTCCAAGTGCTTCCTGTTATATGTGTTGTATTAGACTTTAAGAGTTTTGGTGGTAGAGATGTGGTCAAATTGATCATTTTATGTAGCTTACCCTCTTGGCTCCCCTTCAGAGAGGCAGAGATTGTTTGCCCCAGCCACAGGGCCACATGACCTATTTGGCAATTTAAGTCTTCCAGGCTAATGAACCACAAGCCTCCTGGGCCCAAGCTCTGGGTTCATCCATTTCTGACATAAAGCAGATCTCATGTAGTAGCTAATAAGCCAAAGAAGAACGCCAATTTGGTCTTAGAATGGACAGAAAATTAAGAAGTCACTTTTTACAATAAAAAAATCTGACTATCTAAATAAGTTGGACAAAAATACAGAGATACATTTAAAATCATTCATCTTTGTATGTATAATTAAAAATTCATGAATGTATTGTTCTTCATTCATTCATCAAACTTAGAGCTTAAACTGCAGAGGACGATTGAGAATAAGTTTCCTATCTAATTTTCCATATATTCTAAATTTTCTAATATGGATGTATTTTACTGAAAAAATAAAAGTTTGGGGAGAATTAAAAATAATTTAGAAATGACTCATGCTCTCAAAGCCTTAGAGATTTTTTGAAGAGATGAGACATGAACTCATAAAATGGTGACACAAGGTAGAATACAAAAAGTGTCATTAAATATTAAAAAAAAATACTATATGGTTTTTTTGGGGGGTAGGGTAGAGGGTTAAAATGATCTTTCTGTTGATCACATGAGATTTCATATAGAAGTTGTCATTTAAAATGTTCCTGGGAGGAAGGAAGAGTTGAAAATCTGGGCAAATCTCTTGGCAAAAAAAAAAAGCACATATATTCCTAAATATACTATTTTACATAATTGCTGAGGTTTGAGGACTTCTGAAACCTATACTGGGTCCCAAACAGATAGATTATTCCTTAAAGGGAGTAGTGGAAAATAAAGGGAGAAAAGTAGGTTAAGGACAAAATTTCAAGGTGTTTGTACTTTATTCAGTTAGCAATGGAGAACTATAAAAGCTTTGTAAAAGGGTCCTAATAGAGCATATCTCTCCTCTTTCAGACATAATGTACTGCCTCTCTGTTCCAGGTAAATCAGAAAATACTACTGTTTTTCTTGAAAAATGTAGCCAGCCTCCAAAATGACTACCAATAATCCATGCCTCTGATATTGAGGCCCTGTGTAGTCCCTTTCCACATTGAATCAGGGCTAGCTTGCAGATATTGACAAAGATAACTGAAGTCATAGAATTAAAATATTAATGAAAGTAACAAATACCATTTGAGTGCCTTCAATATGTCAGGCATTTACATTTCTTATTTCATTTAATCTCCACAATAACCCTATGAGGTCAAGATTGGCATCTCTTTCACAAATGAGGTTCCAACACTTAACACTCATGAGCAAACTTCAATAAACCCAGGTCTACTGCACACAGAATCAGGAGTGCATCTAACTAGAGAAAACTTCTAGAATAAAGGTTTAGAAAAGAATTTATAGGGAGAAATCACAGCAAAGTGAAGAAGATGGATAAACATTACAATGAGATACAAAGAAGTGGAGAAGAAAGAAAAAATCAGAAATTTATAAACAGAAATAGAAGTCACTGAGAGGTAATCTAAGGAAATTCCCTTCATAAATGTGCCAATACATTTTTTCAGTTGATTAATAAGTAGAAATCATATTTTATATCCTGATTTTTGTGATAAGTACCTTATCGAAACACTAATTGGACACATTAGATCAGGTTCTATTTTGCTACAGTAAACATATTGTAAGTCTAGGTTTTTTGAGAGTGAATTCTAGCCATTTTAAAATAGCAACCAAAACCTCCCACAATACAGAATACTATGATAATTTATTGAAATCATATAAGAATTATATAAAACTATATATAAAATATTTGAAAATTTTTGATTATGTTAGAAACATATTGTGCTATTTATATACATGTATGACACTGATCTATATTATAAATTAGACCTAAAATTTATGTTAGCTATCAACATCAAACATTTAATAACATTTTCTTACTCTTTTAGGATGTAAAAGAGTCTTAAATGATTTGGATAACTTAACACTGAAAATTTCACCTAAGAGTAAGCTTAGTGTCTTCTCTTTGTTGAATTTCTGTATAGAATGAAAAATAATTCAAAATCACTCCAAACTCAGAAATATGGTTTTACAAAACAGCCTGCAATTCTCAACTGTTCCTTGGAGGGAGAACTCACACATGAGTAAGCAGCCAACTAAAATTCAGACATTTACATGTATATGGATGTGTGTGTGTGTGTATGTAACATCACTTAGAAAAATAGTTGTTCAGGGGCGACTGGGTGGCTCAGTCGGTTGAGCATCTGGCTTCAGCTCAGGTCATGATCTTGCAGTTCCTGGGTTCGAGCCCCACGTCAGGCTCTGTGCTGACAGTTAGCTCAGAGCCTGGAGCCTGTCTCAATATTCTGTGTCTCCCTCTCTCTCTGACCCTCCCCTGCTCACGCTGTCCCTCTCTCTCTCTCAAAAATAAATAAAACATTAAAAAAAGTTAAAGAAAGAAAAATACTTGTTCAATATTCCTTATTACATTTAGAGTATACTATTGAAAAGAAAGTCTTTGCTTTTCCAGTCAGTTTTCTTTCTGCTCTGTTCTGTTTTAGGATTCATTAATTAAAGGTATTCCTCTTTATCTGCACCAAATATTTTCCTGCAAATGCATTGGATTGTGGATTTTCAGGCAGTGTGAATCTATCTTCCAATATTTTAAATGGGAAAAAGTAAGAAAGCATCCCCACCCCTCCAAAAAACTCAATCAATGTCACTAACAATGATTAAAAAAAAAAAAAACCTCTTAAACATACAAACAAATCCACCAAAGATTCCTGCATAGTAAAAAGCATTTAGGACACAAATTATTTGATTGTTTAATGCTTATTCAACTCATTAGTATGTATTTTGCCTGGATTTAGCAACAGTACACTAAGGCATTGAACATTAAGTTTTTCTTCTATCTTGCAATAAATGTGTCATAATGTATGTGTTCATAATATATTGGAATATGACAGATCATATACTTTCCTCACAGGCTTTTCCACTTCCATAAACACTTACATATAATAATTTGAGGAAGAGAATAATACTAATGCCCAAAAAGTTTGAGTAAGGTTCACATCAGACTCTATCTTATTGGGAAAACAGCTAAGATATACTTACAACATGCTCCATACTGTTCTACCTTTTTCTTGCAAATAACTTAAATGTTTTGTGGTCAATGGTTGCAAATTTGTTACAGTGAATTTTCAATTATACTGTGAATTTTCTGTAAATGTTTTTTGTTTAAAATTTCTTTAAATGTTTATTTTTGAGAGACAGAGAGAAAGAGAGTGTGAGACAGGGAGGGGCAGAGAGAGGGAGACACAGAATCTGAAGCAGGCTCCAGGATCTAAACTGTCCGCACAGAGCCTCATGTGGGGCTCGAACTCACAAACTGAGAGATCATGACCTGAGCCGAGGTCGGACACTCAACCGACTGAGCTACTCAGGTGCCCCGAGATATTTCTTATATATGGTCATTTCAGTGCCCATCAAATCAAGCAACGTAGTTGTATGATTTGCCTACATATATGAATGGCTATTGGTATTTAAATTTTCTGACATTCTCCTTAAATTAACAAAATATACAACATCAGCAAAATTACAGAATAGATGGACCCTAACTGTCTCCCTTATAGAAAGACCAACTAGTAGCTATCTATAGACAAGACACCTTTGTGAAAATTCCAGAGCCCAGGGATGAGTCCGATGCTTAACCTACTGAGCCACCCAGGCGCCCCTCTGTAAATGTGTTTTGAAAGTTGATATAACTTACAAGTTTAAATGTCACACACTGGTAATATTATTATTGTATTAAGAATACTTAATAGCTTCCTCTACACCCACTCCTTGCTGGTTGGTTTTATGACAGAATTTCTAATTGTCATCCAATATCCATTCTTTCCTTCTTTCATTGTAAAATAACCTATCATTTTACCCAGGTACATGATGGCTGGGAATAAAGATTATATTTGCAAATTCTCTTTGCACATAGATGTGACTATGTGATTACCATCTGGTCTAGGGGATGTATGTATATGTGGTATATAAAATTTCTGGGAATTAGTCTTCAAAGGTGAGAATGAGTCCTGCATTCTCTCTTGCCTAATTTGCTGAATGATGCAGATATAATAACTGTAAATCAGCAGCCAATTTGGACCATGAGTGACCTCGGGAAAGAAAGCTACACACCCAGGGGCAATAGAATAAGAGAAACCTGAGCTCCTGACATTGTGAGGCACTGTATGTCTCTTAGATTGATTACTGAACCCTTTTTGGACCTGAGAGAAAAATAAAGTTTAATTCTGTTATTTGGTTTTTTTTTAATTTTTACGATTACATTCTCAGGCAATATTAATCTCCAATGACACGGTGTCCTTTCTCTGTACACCAGATACCCTGGGCTTAAGCTTAACATAGAGCTTACTACATGCAACCACGATTATCTATTTCTCTGGATAAGTATCTCAAGGGCGGGGACTACACCACCTTTGTATCTTCTAAGTACCTAGAAAATAGTACAGAATAAATGTCCTAAAAGCCTCATTATGCACTATATTGAGTATATCACTGACAAGTTGTATTCATCAAAATCTGTCAGTTCCAATACTAAAAGCCCCTACAACAGCATTCTGTGAGCTTCTAATATATTTTGAATATATCTAATATATATTCTTATTGAATAAGAATTTCTTTAGATATACATTTTGAGTACTTTATTTTCAATAGAAGAAAATAAATGTATTAAGGTTATTTTTTAAAAAAGAATACCTCACATTTAAAGCCTTCTGGAGTAAAGAATTAAGAGACAATTCCAATCGAAAGTGGGCCAGCTCTTTATGTGTAAGATGGAGCAAGATCATTAACCTTTATGTACTTATGGACATGTTTTTACAAGTGTAGCCAAATTAGAGAAGACTAAATCATCTACCCTATCATGTTCACTATAATTTTAATTAGAAAATGGTTCTGGAACAGCTTGGAATGAAAAGAAAACAGCCTCAGTACTTAGAACAGTATCACACACAACGTGGGTCCCTGCCAACAGTCACTGAAAGAATGATAATTAATCAAACAGGTTTTACTTTTAGAAAAGAATGCTTGTGTACAAAAAGAAGCTATAGTAAAAACCCTGCTACCATTGCTTCTGCTGCTGATTCTGATAATGATAAATGTTATCTACAATTGATTCAGTGCTTATCCCATGCCAGGTACCATTTGAGAAGCTTTACATAAAATGATCTCGTTTCAATTCAACAAGAGCCATATGGCATATGCACTGTCACCATGAGGTGAAGAAAATAAGAATGTGAGGTTAAATACCTTTGCACAACTTCACTGTTCGTTGTGTGCTTGAGTACTTATTATGAGCTATAGGGACTTGTCTAAGGTTTTACACATATTAAATCATTTAAATATCATAACCACACTACTAGGTAGTATTATCTTCACTTCATAGATAAGGAAATGGAGACATGGTGAAGGGGAGTGACTTGCCCAACAAGATAATAAGTGGCAGAGCAGGGATTAAAACTAACACAGTAGTAAAGATCCAGAGCCCCGCTCCTTACCACCCTGTTATGTTGCCCCTCCTGATAAGTGCTGGAGTAGGAAGTGTAACTGACCAAAAGCTCCAACTTTAATGCTTTGAAAAATCCATCACCACTCCTATGGAGACCACACCTCCCATGGGCTGCGCCTAGCCAATCACTGAGCAAGTCAGAGGTACAAAAGCCAGTTTGTTCCTGGGAGAAAAAATAGTCACTCACTCACCTCACCACAGATATGGGCTTAACAACTCTGACAGACCTTGTTGAACCTTCCTTAGACTACACAGCATATCTAAGACATTTCACCTAACTGCCCCTACCACTCTTCTATCATTCACTAATGGTCAGACTTTCATCTAATGACTCTCCTAGCATTTTCTGACTATTTTCTCTCCCACCAGGCATTTGCCCTAATAAAATCCTTGCATGCCATTCTGGCATCTGCTTCTCCAGGAACTGGACTATATAATTTTGTTAAGTTAGTTCTCCTGGGAGTTCTTGTGGCGTGGAATCAGAGAAGTTCCCCTGATAAGAAAGGAGAGCACCTCTGTCACTCCTGGTCCCCCTTAAGGAAAAGAGGAAGCCTGAAAGAAAAGCTGGGATACTTCAAACCCCCTGCATTGTGGTTGACAAAATACACTAAGAATTTGGAGGTTGGTTCACCACACTGAATGCTAAAGAAGTAGGAATCTTCAAGGGGATTTACCCTCTCCCAGACCTCAATGAACAGTGTGGACAACTACCCCTCTGAGAGCCATAAGACCCATATAGCAAGGCCTGGTGAATAAGCTGGCAGATATCAGTGTTTGGGGAAAGAAGGGAGCAGGGAAAGATCTTCATTAGGATGGTGGAAGAGAAAGGAAAATGTCTGTCTGTCTATCCATCCTATTTAACACTAGATTATAAGGAAGGAAATTTGAAACCAATGGTCTTATTGCATGGCACTGATTGGGTCCTATGCACAAAGATTCTTTCATCCATTATTCCATTAGGATTTTTGAATTTGGTCTCACCTCAGCACAGTGAATAAACACTAGTGAGAATTTTTCTTATATGGTGAGATATTGAGAGGTCAAGCATTCCTGAGACTCTCATTTCTTATGGAGAAATGGGTAAATTGAGTCTGAACTTCTTGGAGTCTGGCATTAGATTTTCAATCTAACCCATCTTCTCCAACTTGATTCATCAAAGTCTTCTTTGGGGATACCCAGAACTAGCCCATTAAATGAGACAGTAGTCTTTTGTTGTGTTATTATTCCTTGGGAACATTGTGGGAAGAGGATTCCAGCCTTCCTGATTTTTCCAGCCACACACATACTATCATATACCATTGAAATGACAAGTGCACTCTCAAGATGAGAAGTAAAAGAAGAGAAGGAGTTGATCAGCAGATGGAGGCTGGGATAGAAAGTGAGAGGGTCGTTAGCAGCAGCAAAGCTCTTGAGGTAGGAAAATATTTGGCACACTAAGACAGAAGAAGGAAGGCCAGGGTTGAAGAGGCTGAGTATGTCAAGATCAGGGTTTACAGCATGTCTTACAGGCTATCTGAACAACTGAAGGATTTTCCCTCAAAGATATTCCTGACAGGTTTTAAGCAAGGAAAACTTAGTTTTGTGATTTCAAAGGTTTACTCTGACTACTGTATAGACTATTTGAAAAAGATTTTGCAATGCATACACTTTATTATTTCCAGTGCTTCCCGAGAAGATAGGAGAAATGGTCTGCTAAGGGTACAACTTGCATCACAGTGTCATTATATAATTAGCAGTAATTATTAATTATGAATTGATTGCCATATTAAATGTAAGAGTTATGTAAGTATGTAAGTATATATACAAGCAAGTATGTACAGAACTTACTTTGAGACATTATTCAAATAAATATAATTAATGTCATTTTCAAATAAGAAAACAGGGTCTAAGAGACTGACAAACTTGTCATGAGTGATGGAGCTGGGATTTCAATCTTAGTTTTTGGTATCTAAAGCCTAAGATCTTTAGGAATTCGTTTTACTTGTTCTCAAACTGATGGATGACCTGGCACAACTAAGCACAGAGATAAATAGTATATGGAACAATAAACTTAAATAAGTCGTGCATCTACCATGATGCATGTTAGAAGACATCAAGGATATTAGAAGACAATGGAGAACATCACATCAGGACTAAGAACCTAGGCAATATATGCAAATACACATGTTTATATGGTAAAAAAAATACAACAAAAAACCCTACAACAAACTAGATTTCAAAGATTAATTTGATAAAATCCTACCACTCTCATGCCCCTGCAAAGACATATCACCCTGCTCTCTCCCAGAGAGCCAAGAATACAGAAACCAAGGAGAAGAGGAAGGGAAGAGATTTCAAATAACTTCTCAGCTTTTTCAGTCAGATTATCAAGGTGAAATAATTTCTCAGAATGTCAGGTATATAGCCATTCAAATTACATTACAAAATCCAAAATTAACACTTTGATTATTCCCTATTGCATTACCTATATCACAGATTCCCTCCAATAAAAAATGCAAAAGGATTTTCTGTAATAATCAACCAACCATGTGCACGTCTTTTTTATGACAAAATAATTTCACATGCTTTTCGTTTTTTAATTTTACTATTTGATCTTTTAAAAAAATGTCAAGTGAACAAAACAAATTTAGTGACTTCATTGCTGACCAAGGTCTATGTTGACTGCACTTCTATCCAGAACCTCAGATACAATAATATTTAAATATGTACATCAACTTTTCAATTAAAAGCCAAGAAGACTTTTCCAAGAACATGCATGTATTCCACAAGTACTCACAAACCTGATTCCACCCCAAATTCATATAAATATTTTCATCTTAAGAGTTCAAAGAGTTTTCATACCTCAAACATGAAAATGCAAAAAATAGATTTTTCAGTGTAAAATTGTAATGAGTCATAAAGTTTGTATCTCTCACAACAGAACTCAATGGTGCAACCACACAGGGTGTGACTCTTACTGTCCCTTCTGAGTTACTGTCTTATCTGATCAGGTAGGTCATCTAATGAGCCAATAAAGGACTTCTTGCCTAGTGACTGTGATTGTTCATTCTACTTCAGTATTACTTTCTATCATCCATTAAAATGTTTAGCAGCATTCTGAAAATACAGAGCAGAATTCTTGTTGAAATGAAAAATTCTCCACTTTGGGGGAGATTATCTGCTCAAATCAAATAATTATCTCTTCATTGCTAAACCAACTGGTCAATTTTCAGTCCTTATCTGCCTACTCTTTTCCTTGAGACACTCTTCACTTAGCTTGTAGAACACTATACCCCTGCACTTCCCCCTCTTGTTCCCGGAATCTAGGTGGTGAAGTGCCCCAAAGCTCACACCTGGGATCACTGCCTTTTTCTACCAGTGTATGCCTTCTGTACACTGGTAACCTTCAAAATATACATTCAGCTCAGATGTCTCCTTAAATTCCAGATCTGTGTATATAACTCCCAATTCCACATCTCCATCTATATCTAACAGGCATCTCAGATTTAACATGTCTAACATCAAGCTCCTGATATTCCAACCTCCTCACCCACACACAAAATCTGTCCCTTTAAAAGTCTTTCCTATCTTAGTAAATGGAAACTCTACTTTTATATTTGTTCAGCTCCCCCCCACCCCTCCCAAAAAAGTTAGTCATCTTTGACTTTTTTTTCTCACACTCTTTATTTCATCTGTAAGGACATCCTTTCTGCTCTTCTTACAAAATATATCTAGGATCCAACAAATCTTTAAAACCTAGACTGCTACTGCCCTTATCAAAGTCATTGTCTCTCACTGATATTACTCCAATAGCCCCCAAGTGATGTCCCTGTTCTTGTCTTTGCATCACTATGTCCATGCTCAGCATAGCAGCCAGCATGATCAGCTTAAAATGTATATCAGGTCATGTCACTTTTCTGGCCAAACACTGCAGAGGCTCCCTACTTCATACAGAACAAAACCCAAAGCCCTTCCAGTGGTCAGTAAGGATCTGCCATTCTGGAACTTCTTCAGCCTCATCTCCTACTATGTTTGCCCCCTGATTCTGCCACAGGTACACAGGCCTCCTTAGTGTTCCTGGATTATTCCAGGTACAGTTCCATTTTGTGGATGATGCATTTGCTGGTCCTTCTGCTTAGCTTGGCTCACACTTGGACAATTCTTTCAGGTTTTTGCTGAAGTGTTACTTTTTTAGTCAAGTCCTTTCCTGGGCACCCTATATATTATTGCAACACCTCACAACAATACTCCCTGCCCCTTTTCTTCTTTATTTTTCTCCTTACCATTTTGTAAAAGTTTAATAAACTATATATTTAACCTATTTATCATGACTCCCCTCCATAGAAAGCAAGAAACAGGAGGGAGGACGGGGACTTGTATCTGTCTTATTTAATGCTGTATCCCCAGAATCAAGAACAATTTCTGACACATTGTAAAGTAAGTGTTCCTAAATATGTTTTTAATAAATGAACAAAGGTCACCACTGTAATGTTCTGTGCACATCCATAATGGTAATTTTTTATTTTACTCCATTTTAATGTCATTTTTCTATTCTGCATAATATTGTTGATTATCTAAAATAAAATATTGATTTTTCATATCCATTTGGAAAGATGGAAAGAATCGCACTTAATACCATCCCAAAGAAGCAAAGTGCAATTTTAGCAGACAACCATAATGCCAATTGCTCATCACTCAGTCAAAAACCAAATTACTACTACAACCACTGCTGTGACTGAAAATATATCTCAGCTTTAATATTCTCCCATTAGAATGAAATTGTGTGAATAACTGAATGAAAATATTTGACTATTAACATAGGCAGGGCTGAAAACGGATGATGAACACTAAAAGAAGAAGATGGCAGCTGGCTCTCTTACAGCAGTCATGGTGAATGCATTTTGTCTCTACTCGCATCCATAATACCAGCCACCACAACTATACCCTAAAGGGTGTGCTGGTATAAGCACTTTTACAAAAGCCAATCTTTTAAAGATTTAATGGACTCAACTAAGTTAATAAAAATCAAATATTTTAGTTAAGTCCATGAACACATTAGCATTTCTTCATTAGCACAAAAAAATTCAGGACTCCCACTCTATGACAATTATCAGGGTCCCATGTCATTGGAACATACTCATGAAATGACTGTCAAACATATTTTATTTTCCACATAATAGGCATTTGAGAAGAATTTTAACTATCATCCACATCATATTATCGTCTATTCTGTGATCTCATAAATGTGCAACTAAATCCTGTCCAAATTTTGTGGATTATCTTCTTCCAACTACAGTTAAAACCACACTACCTGGAGAAGCATGGCTAGAATGGAGAGTTAGGATCTCCAAAAATCTTATCTCCCATTAAAGCAATAAGAACACTGGCAAAACTTCCAAAAGTCAGTTTTTTCAAAACTCTGGAAATTAACACAGCTTGCAAGAATACAAGGAACAATTATTCAAGAAAAATGGCTGAATCTTGGTGAGGACAGTATGCTTTACAGCATTTTTACTTGCCCTGTTCCCATTTCTCTTTTCCTAGCTTTGCAGTAGCCTTCAAAATGAGCTGCCCCAGAACTAAAGTATCTGTGAAAACCAGAAGCCTAGGAGTTAGTTTCTTAATTAGAAAAAGAAAAGAAAAATAAACTGAAAGCAAGCATAAGGAAGGAAATAATATGGGGTGCCTGGGTGGCTCAGTTGGTTAAGTGCTGACTTCAGCTCAGGTCATGATCTCTCAATATGTGAGTTTGAGCCCCGTGTCAGGCTCTGTGCTGACAGCTCAGAGCCTGGACCCTGTACCCTGTTTTGGATTCTGTGTCCATCTCTCTCTCTCTCTTCCTCTCTCTCTCTCTCCTCCTCCCCTGCTTGTGTTCTTTCTCTCTCTCTCTCAAAAATAAAATAAAAATTAAAAATATATATATATGAAAAAAGGGAAGGAAATAATAAAAACAAGAGCAGAAATAAAATAGTAGAAAAACAATATTGCCCTGATCCCCAAAACAAAGACATGATCCAAAAAGGAAGTTACAGGGGTACCCTGGTGGCCCGGCTGATTGAGTGCCTGACTTTGACCTTAGCTCAAATAATTTTCTCATGGTTCGTGAGTTTGAGCCCCGCACCAAGCTCTGGGCTGGCAGTGCAGAGCATGCTTGGGATTCTTTCTCTCTCTCTCTTTCTCTGCCCCTCCCCTGCATGTGTTCGTTCTCTCTCTCTCTCTCTCTCTCTCTCTCTCTCTCTCTCTCAAAATAAATAAACATTAAAAAAAGAATTCAAAAAGGAAGCTACAAACCAATATCCCTTATGAATATATATGTAAGAATCACCAACAAATTACTAAGAAAAATAATACAGCAATACATAAAAAATATTATAGACCATGGTCAAGTGGAATATCATGTGAATGCAAGGTTGGTTTGATACTTGAAAGTCAATTAATGTAATTCACCATATTAATAGAATAAAAAACAAAAACCACATGATCACAGAAAATGATGTAGATAAAGCAGTTCACAAAATCTGAAACTTTTCATCATAAAAAACATGCAGTAAACTAGAAATAGAAAGGAACTTTCTCAATCTGATAAATGTCATCTATGAAAAACCCAGAGCTAATACCACACTTAATGGAGAAAGACTGAGTTCTTCCTCCAAGAAAGTGAAAAAGAACAGGATGACTACTCATATCACATTTGTTCAAAATTGTTCTGGAGGATCTGGGCAACTAGGCAAAATTGTTCTGAGTAACTAAGCAAGAAAAATAAATAAAAGCCACCCATAAAGGATAGAAAGGAATATGTAAAACAATTTCTATTTGCAGATTACATGACCTTCTATGCACAAAATTCTAGGGAAGCCATAAAAAACTTATTAGAACTAATAAATGACTTAGCAAGGATTCAGGATACAAAATCAATATACAAAAATCAATTGTATTTCTACACTTGAGCAATAAAAAATCTGATTTGACAACAAAAAGAGAAATAAACCAATTTTAAAATGGGCAGAGAATTTGATTAGACATTTTTCCAAAGAAGATACACAATGGCAAATAAACACATGAAAAAAATGTACTCAATTTCATTATTCATCAATTATTTTCCCACCAAAACCAACAATGATAAAACCCTTCATACTTACTAGGATTGCTAGAATAAAAAAGATGGACATAAGGCAAGGATATAGAGAAATCAGAAACTTCATTCATTGCCCATGGGATAATAAAATGGTACAAACACTTTGGAAAACAGTTTGCCAGTCTGCAAAATGTTTAACACAGTTCTTACATGATCCAGCTATTATGTTACTATTTATAGAACCATGAAGTTGAAAACATACGCTCACACAAAACTTTGTACATGAATGTTCATATCAACATTATTCATTATAGCCAAAAAGTGTAAACAACCCAAATTTCTATCAACTGATAGATGGCCAAACAAAAGTGGTATATCCATACAATGGAATATTATCCAGTAATAAAAAGGAATGGAGTCCTGTTATATGTTTCATGCTACAACATGGATAAACCTTGAAAAATTATATTAAGTGGAAGAAGCCAGTCACAAAAGACCACACCTTGTATGAGTCCATTTAAATTAAATGCCCAAATTTAGCATACCTGTAGGGATAGAAAGTAAATTAGTGGTTGCCAGGGATTGAGTATAGAGGGGTTCATGAGGAGTGACTGCATATAGGTATGGTTTTTATTTTTTGGGTGATGAAAATATTCTGTGTTTACATGGTGGTGATAGTTGCACAATTTTGTGAATATACTAAAAACCACTAAATTCTACACGTTAGCTTGCTGAATTTATACTATGTAAATTATATCTCAATAACACTGTTATTTTAAACAATACTAGGATTGGGCTCTACTGTGTCTAACATTTGAAATGAAGGAGAAATTGAGACAAGAAGAAAAATGGTGGATTTAGGTTTATAAATGTCATTGTTCTCTCCTTAGGCAAATTGCTTCTCTCACTTTTGAATTCTGAGTACTCAGTTCATACTTTTACATAACAATCACATTATACTGTCATCATATGTTCCCATGTCTGTCTTTCCCATGCCTCTAAGTACTTGTCAGGGCCACATATTCTGTCATATGCTACCTACATAGCCATGGAACCACACACATTGGACATTCAATAGATAGTCTGGGACTAAAAGGATTAGTTTAGAATAATTAGAATTAAATAAAAGTATTCTAAATACTGTAATTATTATTATAAATCCTGTACTTAGTGTGAGATAGTATTTATAAATTATCTTGCTTCTTTTTGCAGGCAAAGACCAGTATTTGAAGATTTATTGTCTTCAGTAACACTCTATTATTTTCTAGACACTCTTCAAATAGATCTACTTGGCCCAATATATAAGTGTTACTGGCACAACAGTATATGAGTAGATTTATATAGTTATAGCACTTGAAGAGGCTTCAGGAGTTTGGGGATAAAATCCACCTTAGTAATGTTTAAGAAAGCAAGAGCTAAAGTAGCGGTTTACTACAACATCATCTACTTAGGCATAGAGAGAAGTATAATCGAAACACAGGTGTGTTGATTCCCAATCCAGTGTTGCCTTTGTAAAACATGCCCTAAGACCAACTAACCCTGAGTGCATGCTTTTCATAAAATGCATGCTTGCAACATGTAATTTAACCTAAACACTTTCAATGTATTGCATTCACCCATAATACCACAATTTAACAAAGCAATCTTATTTTAGACAATTTGGATCATGTGACTCCTTCACTTAAAAGGTCTCAAAGGGCCTTATTTCACATTGCAAATACAATCCAAATACTTTGCCAATGACAAGGAACTTTTTTATAAACTGGCTGCACATACCTCTCCAAACTCAACTTATAGCCCTACTCTTCTTGACCAGAATCCATTAAATAGAGGAGTTCATCTCAGATCCTAGCACATATCAAGCTCTCTTCTGTGCCTTGGAACATACACCCAGGTTGTCTCTTTTCCTGCAAGGCTATGCTTCTGCTTTTTTTTTTTTTTTTTTAATGGTTAGTTATTCATCCTCCAAGTATCAGCATAAATGTTACCTTCTCAAATAGGTACCATTTGACAATCCTCACTCAGTCTTTCTATTTACTATATCATGTATTTTTACCTTATGTACCTGAATTTTTTTAAAAAATTCATTTACTTATTCTCTTAACTTGTTTTAAGAGTTCCCATTAAGCTACATGTTCCATGTCAGCAGAGACCAAACCTATTTACCTAGTTCACTACTTTATCTCCAGTATGAATGAAGCTTAGAATAGACAGTCAATAAATGTACATTAGATGAATACTAAGTAAGTAAATGTTACAGCACAACAGACCCTTAATTCCAGAAGTACCTGTAACAGAGGCAAGTGAAAGAGGGGTATCCACTGACTTTTTTTGTACCTAGTGATTATTCTGGTCTACTTACTTGCCTGAATTTAAGGAAAAGAAAGTAAAATGCTCTTAATTAGTATTTTTTTTTTAAGTTAGGAGCAACAAACTTTTTTCTAGCAATTGATTAATCAGCAAAAACTCACCGACTAGCTCTGTGTTTAGTTCCTAAAGGGTAGGGAAAAGAAGGATGAACTGCAGCCCTATTCTTCAAATTGCTTAGAATCTAACTGAAGGGAGAGAACAACCATTGTGAACAGTTAATTAAAAATACAGTACTGTATATAGTAAATGGATACATCTAATTGATATTTGGCCACTTTTGCTAGAGGCATACATTTGGGAAATAATCATATGGTGGTAATAATTTAGGTAGAGAGTTAATTTTCCTGATACATACTCACACATTTATACCCCCAAGCAAAATGATACATATCATCTTAGTAAGCTCAAAATTAGGTGTCAGTGGAAATAGAAAGGTACAGTCAGAAAGACGGCTGAACTGTTTCATTCATTCATCCACTTATTCATGTACTCAGGTAAGCAGGTAGGCATTCCAGGAAGTGCTGCACAGAGTAAGGCAGCCATGACTACTGCCTTTATGGAATTTATAATTTGATGTGATATAAGATAGGAAAGGAGATATTTCCAAGAAGGAAAGTTCAGGTAAGGGGGTCAAGTGTTGCAGAAATACTAAGAAGAACTAAGACAATCAAAAGGCTCTAAGATCTGACAATGAAGAGATCACGGAGTACACTGAGTACACTACACAATTACCCCCATAATCACCTTAGGAGCTATTTTTGAGTCCTCCCTCATCTACCCCTACTTCAATCCCTGAGTCGTGATAATTCTCTTATGATCTGCCCACCCTGTAGGCTGACTGCTGTGGAGAAAACATAAAAGCAGATGTCTCTCATTAGGGTCTGGGAAGCACACCCATGACCCCATTCGTGCAGGACAGGGAGGCAGAAGTGAGGAGAGTAGCAGCTTCAGGCACATCGGTTCTGCTAGGAGCAAGACCAATTACTCCACTTTGTCTTCTTCCCTTTATGGGATTTCTGATATGGATTTAGCCTTTTTCTTTCACTGGATGAAAGGGCAAACAGCACTCCAGGTGAGTTCTATTTTTTCCAATACTCTTGACTTTCAACTTCTTCATCTGCTAACCACTCTTATCCTGCCCAATCCTATTTTTGTTGTATCCTGCCTGATGCTGCCCTGGGTTACCTGTGCACACAGCCCTAGGGATACTGCAGGGTCCACTAGTGATCTTGTTTCTGAATGCATAAGCTTTTCGCCTCTGCTCAGTGAAATCCAGCTCTGTCACTGCCACCTCCTCAGGCTGCCACGCACGCTTCCCAGCCTGAGCTGATGTGCTTATGTGAACGCCACAGCAGCTTCCGTGCACTCCCACCCCATGCAACTTTGGTCTTTTGTTCTCACCAGTCCCACTGAGGTATTTTTAAACATTTTATCTTTAGGATTCTATTTTCAACCTATTTTTTTAAGATTCCCTTCCCAGACTTCGAGGGTATTGTTGCCAAGTATGACTATAATGGTGCCAGGGGTGCTATATCTCCCTTCGTATTATATGCATTTTAGAACATTTTTTTGCTAGTACCATTATTTCTTCCTCCTGTTGGAACCTTAATGGCAGTTGCTCTCAGTAAGGAGTTCAAACAACTTTTTAAAAAGTCCTAATAGTCCACATTTTTGAAAATGTTTTATCTGTGTTCCTAATCTATTGCTATTTGTGGGAAAGTTTATAGATTGTAACCGAGAGAGCATGGAACAACATGATGAATTGGTGAAGGTCAGAAAATGGAGCATTAGATCTAGTCTTGGATTCTCTTGCTTACACACTGGAAACCCTTAACAAATGTCTCCCCTTACTCTGTCTTTGGTTTTAAAATTATTTGACCAGCTTACATCACTGGGATGGGAAGATAATAACATGAGCATTTTGAGTTCTTTTGAGGACTTCCATATCATCATCCATTCACTTATTTTGTGCAATTTTCTGTACCACATTTTGGCAGAATAAGATCCTAGGGCACCTGGGGGTTCAATCATTTAAGCATCTGACTTGATTTTGGCTCGGGTCATGATCTCACAGTTCCTGGGTTCAAGCTCCACAATGGGCTCTGCACTGGCAGCATGGAGCCTGCTTGGGATTCTCTCTACTTCTCTCTCTGCACCCACCCCTCTCTCTCTCAAAATAAATAAATAAACTTTAAAAAAAAAAGATCTTTCTACTACATAGAATACCAGAGAGATGAGCCTGGTCACTGACAGTCATGAAAACTCAAGAAATAAAATTCATTATTATGTAGCCCTAGAAAACTATACTGGCATAGATGACCATGTATGGAGTTTGTATCCAAATATACAATAGAAATGAGTATGTATTAGATTAGCCAAGGAATTAGACTAAACCCATGCATGGGAATGAATATTTGCTCTTTTTTCTACCCTCCTTTATTGATTTATTATTATTTAGCAAAACTTTGTTGTTTGTGTTATACACTAAGATATTATTCCTGCCCTCAAGAGGAACACATTTTAGTGACTAGGGGTGAGGGAAGGAGAAATAGCCATAAATATCAACAAATACTAATGTAATTAGTTCTAAAATGGCAACATGAACCAAGTACTATGTATGCATCATACAGAAAGAAATGTTTATTTTGTGGATGAGATTGTATTTGAACTGCATTCTGATGTTTGAGTTGTGCTTATTCAGACACAGAAGAATAGAAAGTGTATGTCAGGACAAGAGAAGAACAAAGTAAAATATATACACATGTGGAAAAGCACAATCTTTAAGACCAGAAGACTACAGTATGGGTGTAGAGTCAGATCAAAGTTATGGGAGGCTGAAAGATGTAGCAAGTGGTCAGACTGTCAAGGGTTTTATATGGTATGCTAACAGAGACCACTTTTCCTCCTTTTTTTAGGACTCTGAGATTTGTAGCTTCCGAGAAAAAGTAGAATTGATTACTTTAACTGACTTGGGAAATACATTGAGCAAAAGCAGAATATCTGAGTTTTGTTTAGGTGTTTTAAATTTATGCTGACTGAGGAAAATACTAATAGACATATTTTGTCAATAGAATGCACAATATAATGTGCCTCTGTGTATCTGTATGTGTATGCATCATAGTGGTAGTTGAAAAACATTTATAAAATGGGTAGAAGAGTGTAATAGAAAGAGACCTTGAAGGAAGGATTATTCCAGAGGCTCCGGGTAAATTAATATCTGTAAAAGTAATGGGAGGAAAGAATTTCATAAAGGAGAGAACTATCAACATTGCCAAATGCCCAAAGCTGAAAAAGTAGTATGACAATGAAAACAGAACAACTGGATTTAGTGATTGGAAATTTATCTGTAGTCAAAGGGGGCAAATGTCAATGTAATTGCAAGGACAGCCAAAATACAGTAGTTATACAAGTAGATGCTTCCTTTGATGAAGTCTGGTAGCATATAAAGGAGAAGAAAGACAGTGGTATAAGTGGGGTGATTGCATTAGGGAAGGTTTGTTTGCAGAAGGGATTATTTTGGATGTGTAAACTTTAAATGTGACTATAAGCTGAAGAAAACTGTAAAGAAGAGAAACTGAAACTAAAAGAATAAAGCAGAAACCAGTCATTCTACCAAGTCTTAGAGGTATGAACTTATTGATCATTAGTTTTTCAAACTATATTTATGGAGTGTTACTAATATCTCCCAGATATGCTTGATGAATACATGTTTATCACTTGAAAAGTTTCTGTACCTTAAACTCAATCGATAAAAAATAAGTTATTTATAGGAGAAAGTTTGGGTTATTATTTCAAATTACATCCCAAGGATTTTTTTGTTTTGTTTTGTTTTGATTTACTTATGAATCAGGACATTTTTGTCCCTTGACTTGATATATATGATATGCCATATCATATATATACCAAAGAAAGAAGGGTAAAAGTGCAAGCTTATACTCCTCCCTTTTCACATTCTTCCTTAATTGTTAGAAATTGACTGAAATGAATAAAAAGTGAGAATTAGGGAAAAAACTTTATCAGAGCTAAAATAGGAAACATCAGCTTAATATCTTAAATTTTGAGAAGTGTCTGTCATATAAAGAGTGTTTCAACCCAAATTGTAATCAGATCCTGAAAGTTGACATTCAACTACCCTTCTTAAGGGCAATAAAATGACACAGGTAGTGGAGGAAGTTACTTTTTTAACATCACAATACCAATTATAAGAGAGGAAGTCTAGAAATACTAAGAAAGGTACAAATACTCTTTTGAAAGCATCTTATCCACCCCTAATAGACAATAGTAGTGAGGCTGGTAGAAAATTCAGGCAGTCTTGCCCACCTGATGTCACATTAGTAAATACGATGTTTTACTAACATTAATTTAAAGGAGGTATAATACTTAAATATATTAATAAAAATGGAGAAATTTTAAGTTACCAAAGAACTACATTTCTTTACCTTAAAAATGTCAGGCTCAGATTGTTTCAGGTTGTCAAAATGTTTCTACATTATTAAAACTATGCAAGGGTGTTGCGATTCTTGCCAATTTATTTTCCAGAAAAAAGAATCTTACTAGAAACATTTAACAAAGGTAGCATAGAACACATATGTTACAGACAACATATGCACATATTACAACTATATTTCTGTCTGAATCTCTGTGTATCTATTTGTCCATCTCACTAATAGCTAGGGCCATGCATATTATAACCCTAGTGACATTTGCATTCAAGTCAGGAGCACAAGGATAATCATCATTACCATTATTATTCAGAATTGTTCTGGGAGTCCTTTCCAATATTTCAACAAGAAAATGAAATAAATATAAAAATTAGAAAAGAGGAAGTAAAGTTACTGAAATTTGTATGAATGTCTACCTTGAAACCATAAAAAATTAAAATGAAATTACTTATTCAAATTAGATTTTGATTAGGTGATCATTTATATAGCAAAATTAGAAGTATTCCTATAGTCAGAGGAAAATGCTGTAAAGCACATCCTATTAAGAAAATAGATGGAGCATCTGGGTGGCTCAGTTGGTTAAGCATCCAATTCTTCACTGTGGCTCAGGTCATGATGTCATGTTTGGTGGGTTGGAACCCTACCTATGTCAGGCTCTGTACTGACAGTGTGGAGCTGCTTGGGATTCTCTCTCTCCCTCAAAATAAATAAGTAAATAAATAAACTTTTTAAAAAATTCAAAAAAATAAAAGACCATAAAAGTATATTAACTTGAATTATAAAAAAATATAAAAAATTACAGAGCTAATTTACTAGATGTAAAATAAATACAAATAAGTACAATGTTATCCTTCATTTTGAATTAGAAGATTCAATATTTAATTTATGTAATGGTAAGTTTTTTGAATGCTAACAGAATTTTTCCAAAGCTTAAGCTGGAAATAAATATATAGAAGAGTCATGGGCATCTGGGTGGCTCAGTTGGTTAAGCGTCCAACACTTGATTTCAGCTCAGGTCATGATCTCATGATTTATGGGTTTGAGCCCCACATCAGGGCTATCAGCATGGAGCCTGCTTTGGAATTCTCTGCTCCCTCTCTCTCTCTCTACCCCTCTCCCACTAGCATGCACATGCGCTCTCCCTCTCTCTCTCTCTCAAAATTAAATAATTAAAGTGTAAAAAAATATAGAAAAGTCAGAATATATTTGAAATAGTAAAGATATGAAGGACACTTATCTTTTTTTAAGTATGAATGTGTATTTTAAAGTTATAGAAATTGAAACAATATGGTACAAGCAGAAAATAGACCTGAAAGCAGAAAAGGACAGATACCATATGTTTTCACTCATAAATCTAACAGGAGAAACCTAACAGAGGACCATGGGGAGGGGAAGGAGGAAAAAGAGTTAGGGAGAGGGAGGGAGACAAAACATGAGAGACTCCTGAATACTGAAAACAAACTGAGGGCAGAAGGGGAAGGGGGAAAGGTAAAGGGGGGGTGATGGTCATGGTGGAGGTCACTCGTGGGGAAGAGCACTGGGTGTTATATGGAAACCAACCTGACAATAAACTATAAAGTTAAAAACAAACAAACAAACAAAAAACTAAAAAAAAAAAAAAAAGAAAAAAAGAAAATAGACCTGAAATGAAAAGACACTCTGAGAAATATCAACATACAGATAGATATGTGATAAATGTGAAATTTCAAACCAGTGGGGAAATATGGATTTATGTCTTTAGCCTTCCTTTCAGCAAAAATGTATTGAGCAAAGAGACCTTCCCAGGCATTATTCTTGGTATGAGAGAAACAGGAGTGAACAGATTCAAGTTCCCTCATCTCTTAGAGTTTACATTCTAATGGAGACAGAATCACAAATAGATACATAATTTAGCGGAGGTAGTGATGTGTGCCAGAAATAACAAAACAGCACAGGGAAGAAGAGTGAGGGAGACTGCTGCTTTTGATAAAGGCACCAGGAAAGGGCCTGCTGAGCAACTGACCTAAAAAGAAAATAGTAGTAAATAAGAGGTTGGACAACTGAAGCCCAGATCATAACACGTATTCTAAATATAAGAAACAAAAGTATTAAAAATCTAACTAACATAGGTGAATGTCTCTAAGCAATACAGTTAAGAATATCCAAACCATTAATACCAAATTGAAAAGGGGCCTAGGAAACCTACTGATCCCACTAGAGAGCAGCCCCTCTAAATTCTCTCAGCACTCAGTGCACAAGGTAGATATCATATTTTCAACCATAACTCTGGACATGTACAAGTGGCATCTTCTTTCAATTCCTACACATTTTTATATTATTCCACTCTTAGAAACTTCCAAGAAGTGTCTGTAGTAGAGTGGGACATCACTAACTAAAAAAGATTGGTAGAAAAATAAATAGAAAAGCAACTTAGATATGTTTTACCCGTTTTGATTTTCTATCCACTTTCATTTAGCATTAAAAAAAAAAAACAGTTTCTAAAACAGTAGTCTATATTAGCTAGTTTCTCTTATGCATATTTGTAAGGATTCTGCTGTCCATTACTATTTTAAAATTTCCCTCTTCTCTTTTCACACATCCACAATGGAAAACACATCTTGATTTCATGTTTGCAGTTCTTATGCAGTAACACCTTCTTCAAAATACTTTATTCTCCAAAGTGCTATTTAAGTTTTGCAATGATTTTAACATTCAGCCTAATTGTTCAGGTTTTAGAGAAGAAATTAATGAAAGGGACAACCATTTAAAGCACAAGAGCTTTGTTCACACTTCATTAAATATTTTAAATGGCTATTTTATTTTATGGCTTTGCATTCCTTTTACATTTTAGCTGGCTTGCTTTTTATAACCAGGAATTTTGAATCTCTCAGCAAAGAAACCTTGCAGCATGTAAGTATTTCCCGGTTTATAAACATATTATTCCTATTTCTATTCTGTTATTCTAAAATGAATCTAAATTTGAAAACTTATGTCAAGGTTTAATCGTTTTAGAACTCTTTATTAATATGAAACAATTTATTTTATCTTTTCTAAAATTATATGTAAGTGACCTTTGCCTCCCTCCAAAAGTAATTAATTTACTTCAGTGTCATACTTTCTGTGCAGAGCAGTCATTGAGAAATGTTTCAGATAATTGCTCTAAGAAAAATGTGATTGATTAAAACAAATTTAAAATTCCTGGGTGACTGGCTGGCTCAGTCAGTAGAGCATGAGACTTCTTGATCTCGGGGTTGCGAGTTTGAGTTCCACGTTGAGCATGGAGTTTAATTCAAAAATAAAAAATAAAAATTAAAAACAGATTTTAAAACAATAGAATAAAATTCCAATAAAACCACATTGAAGCAAACTGATCTGTCATTTCATACACAAACTTTTACTTCATGATAGACCAGTTACTACCTCTGATTAGTTATTTACTGATTATTAGATCTATACACTAATTTCATTATTAATTTGAACTTTGTACAATTAATCAAACCCAATGATATTTTATTAGGCAGATTATGAAGTAGCTTTGTAATAGCCTTCCTTTTTTTCTCTGAGAACTGCCCCTACAACAGCATGGTAGGTCTCAGATTAGTCTGCACTAATTCATTCTACCTGTGTCCCTGCAGAGGTCTGTGCCAGGTGCAGCCCCTGTTCCATACTGTCACAGTCCCTATGTACAGGAACACTGAATATCAGCTGGGTGATCAGTGACACTATAGCAGGGGATAGAGGGTAATGTGGGCTCATGGACTGAATCTACCATTTTCTGCTGTCTGTATACACAGTTGCAGAGAAGACACACCCAATTAAAAGAGAAGATTTTAAAAAGCACAGATTATAAAGGGAAGCCTCAGGTTCTGATGATACTTTTTGAGCTACCCCTGAATTCTCGCCAGTATATTCTCTTTTCCAAAGCCATTCTAAATGTGATTCTGCTCATTATAAATTCAAAAAATATAATAAAATTATAGAACCTAAATATATAAAACATTACCACTTAGCATTAGTTGGGAGGAAAGGTTTTAATATGGTTTTGAACTTAGATGCCAAGTAGTATGGATGCTACTTATAGCCAACCTTATTAAATAAAAATGGGATTGGCATATATTGAAAACAAAATTTTAGGTTTGAAGTCATTACGGACTAAATGTTTGTGTCCCCCTGAAATTCATAGGTTGAAACTCTAAACTCCAGTGTGGCTATCTCTAAGGTTTGTGTGTGTGTGTGTATGTGTACTGGGTGTGTAAGCAAGGAAGTAAGCAAGGTTTAAATGAGGTCGTAATATTTAGGTCCTGATCCTGGAATATTAGTGTCCTTATAAGAAGAGACACAAGGGAGCTCATTCTTTTTGTCTAGGTATATCCACCAAGGAAAGACCATGAGGACAAAGCAAGAAGGTGGTTATCTACAAGCCAATAAAGAGCTGGCACCAGAAATTGATTAGTGGAAACCCTACTCTAGAACTTCCAGCCTACAGAACCATGAGAAATTAATTTCTACTGTTTAAGCCACGTAGTCTGTGCTATTTAATACACACCCAGTACACATACACACACACACACACACACACACACACACACACCATAGTACATATTGAATAAATGAAAAACAGAGATAGAGCAGGTTGCCTAAATTCATCTTATATTACTGTAAGAGAAAATAGGAGTTTATAATTTAACACTTTCATCCACAGAAGTGCAAAGAAAATATGCTTTGAGGCTGAAATAGTTAAGGAACTAAATTTAAATTTAGAAATCAATTTGGCAACAGTCATTTCTAAATTAAATGATTTTCTTTTAATTTTCAACAGTGCCTTTGAGGTATAAGCTCAGTGTTTCAGAGTTTTGCCTCTGAATATAACAAATAATAACTGGAGAATAGTTCAGTAGATTTCCCCTACAACACACATCCTTTCTTCCCAGAGGGGGAAAGAACCATGGTTCAGTCCCCATGACAAAAAAAGTATCAATATTATACAATGAAGGAAAGTCTATGATCTGAGTCTGTTTCTTGATATATTAATGGATCTAACATAATTCAGAAAGTCTATTGCTTTCTAACAAAGCCTATGTATGGTTCAAACTGATTTCTTTGCTGCACATAATAATAAAACAATCAGCTTTGAGACACAAAGGCAGAATGATGAAATTTTTGCACTAGGGAGTGTATCCACAATCTCTTTCCCTGGGCAATAAGTGTCATGGCTCACCTTTGGAGATAGAAGCATTCCAACAACATAATTTAAGGGAGAAAATATAATATTATCATTTAAATAGGTTTAAAATACAATCTCTAATCATTACACTGGCAAAACTGGTATTGACCCACTGGCTCATTTTATTTTCCTTTGTTCAAAGAATAGTTTGTAATATTTACAGGGCCTACTGGGCAGCTATCCTGGAAGAGTAGAGAATTATGAGGCAACTAAGTCTAAAAAATACCATTAGGATAAAGCTCATGAATAAAGTGAGGCTCAGTAAGTGAATGAAGGTATCTGCTAAGCCCATTGCGTGTGCAATTAAAAATCTGTATTTAGACCGTGACAAAATGTCCCCGTGACATTGTCAAATGACTTGTCTAGAGTCCATCCAAATGTTTCATATCAATACCATGCTGCCTCTTATATTTTATACCTTCTTGAGGGCAAGTACTTACTATCAACACATTTATCCTTCCAGTATCTATCGTCCAGCAGTTCCACAGCCATTACTTGAACTATTGATTTACTTGGCATGTCAACAAGTGACAGAGTGAAAAGCAAAGAGGGTTTCTACTGCACATATTTGCTGAAAATGTTTTCTCTTTTTTTCTAATAAAACATTTTACCAAATCTCAAATGGTTTGAGTTTATCTTTTTGAAGATCCAAGTTTAACGTAGCAACACTAAATTCCCCACATATATCCTCCGTATTAAAAATGACAAGAGAGATGAAAACAAACAAAAGTAGCTGGGGGGATTCCAGTTACCATCTTCTATAAGCTATCTTGATAAAACAAACTATACCCATCACTAATCATTCCCCACATCACTGACTGGTTTAATGCCCTTGAATTATAGTCACTTCAAGGACCATTTTAAAATAAAGCACTTCCAAAAATCACAATGGAGATAGTGACTATTGAAATCTCTTGATAGTGTTAATTTGATTGATGACAATGTAAAAAAAAGTCAATTTGTGACTACTTAACGGAAATAATATATGGTGTGCATATCTGAGCCATAAGTTTCAAAAGAAATCCAATTTTAAAAACTGTAAAAAAAATCCTCCACCCCTCCATCATATGAACATTTAGACAGAATTCCCTATGTACCAAACTATATAAACATAATTCAAAAATAATTATAAATTTGAAAAGGAATAATTGTTTATATAGTTTCAATCCATAGCTTAAGCAAAAGTTCCACTCATCAGAAGTTCCAAGTGGGCATGACCATGGGCTAATTTGTGGTTATTTTGTACTTTCACACCAAAGACAGAAAGAAGAAACAGAGATCTTTTACACCATGATTGATTTCTACCCAGGAAGTCTTCTTATTTAAAAAATATTCAACAAGAAGTCAAGATGCCAATCACACCAAAATAGCACTGCTCCTTTCTCTGTTTCTATTCTGCATGTCATGAACTTTGAGCTTGAGAACAAACAGAAGTCAGCAGAGACTCCACCTGGAGCTTTCCCTCTCCTCACAGCACTGGAAACAACAACAAAAATTTAAATAAAGTCACAGAACACAGAGGCCTTGAGAGACCTTGTGGCAAGTTAATATCTGAGACCTGTAGGCAAAATAATCTTTTTTCTTTCTTAAAATGTTGGGGACAAGGCCTCAAAAACCTTTCTTTACAGAGCATTCTGGTGTTGTAACCACCTGAACATTAAGGAACAGCTTTCCCTATGACTAATCCACCTCTCAACTGATTTTATTAAATCCAACTTCTCCTTAACCACCTTCTGTGTATTTAGATAAGAAGAATCAGATTTTAAAATGCACTTGTTCCTTTAAATTCCATTTAGAAAACCACTGAAAATAAAATGTGTTTGAAAATAAAAAAAGACTAAAGCACATTCTCTGGATAACATACCATGTTCCTGTTGTAAACTAGCACCTATGTTCTCATGATGGTAGGAAGCATTCATCTCTGCCAGTCAGGGAAACCACCAGGTTTTTACTGTGCTCTCCCTGGGTAACACTGGGTAAGTACTCTAATATGACTCTCTGAACCTCAGTGTCATGTCTCAAGCAATGGGGCTGGATTGGCTAATTCTTTAAAACTTTTTCAGCTCTAAAATTCTAATTTCTCTATTTGACATAATTTTAAAGGTAAAAGAAAACAAATAGGTTAATATACCTTTGTATGTGTTTTGGTGACTAGAAGTAATTTATTTTGTAAATTCCCATTATATTTTATTGGTGCCTTCCACTCCATCTATGACTTCCCTAAACTCCTCCAGTACTTTATTTGTCCTGTTTTTTGTATGTAACATATAATAGGCTCTACTTTTCACTTGTACCAAACTGACACTCTGCTACTAAACTGAACATCCTTGAAGGTACGGATGAGTCTGATACCACCTTTGATTCCTTCACATAAACACATGTGTTATATGCAGCAGCATATGCTTATGTTTGATGAGGAAATGAATGCTGGGGAAACTACACTTAACTTTGGGGATATTTATAAAAGATATAGTCATTTATATGATCTAAAAAAACACAAAAGATCTGGGTTTTAGGATGTACTACTTAACAAGGAACCTGGTCAAGTCAATGGTAAAATAAAAGGTATAGTAAACATTTTTAAAAACACATTCAGATGTTCTGGGTAAACTGATATAAAAAGCTGTTAAAAATTTTAAGGTTTCTTTTTAATATAAGAAGACAAGTGACTCACATAGTCTGGAGGCAATCTCAAAAATAAAGTCTTCAGTTTAAAGGAAGTCATTTATAAAAATAAGGCAGTTACTATATTCTGTTCAGTATGGCTTAGAGAACAGATCCCTAGATAAAATTAAAGAAATTTAGTTGAGGCTGGTAATTTTGACCTTGTAAAACACCCATTTAGTTTTTCTGTATTCATTTTAGTTCTTTAAATATTCTTTAAGATCAACAAGTAATATTTTGTGCAGAAATGCATTTTAAAGTTTTCTTAGATGTGCTTTCTTAGATATTACAGCATTGTTAACTATCTTAACTGTTTTTAAAGTACATTTCATGAAGCCTTATACAACTATGGCCTGATATTATTAGTACATGTTATTATTTTAGAATATTACCATCAAACTTAGAATAAGCCCAGTCCCTATTGCACCCTACAGTACCTGACATACCTCTATTCTCCCAACCTCACCTCAGACCTCTCTATCCCCACTCAGAGTGCTATAGTCATCCTGAGCCACAGACATGCTCCTTCCTACTTGGATGCTGCCTCTCCTGCTGGGGACACCACTGTCCTAACTTTTCATAGCCGGCATCTTCTCATCCATCGGCTTTCATGTCTCTCACAGAGGTCATCTCTAGTGTCTGTGTGAAAGTCAGCCCCTCTATTACACTCTGTCATAGCACTCTATTCATTAAATCCCTACCCCCCTCACAATCTGTAGTGTAGTTATTTATATATATTTACAAATACATATTTATATAAATTTATTTGACTGTTGCCCCACTAAAATACCAATTCCATAATAAGACAGGTCTTATCTGTCTTGTTCACTACTGAACAAGAACAATTGTTCAACAGTGACCAGGATAGATTTATTCCTGGTGACTGGTATGTAGCAAATGCTCAACATATATCTGTTGAATGAACAAATCAATGATTACCTCCAAATGTAATCAAGAACCTGTGGCTCAGGCTCCTGGGTGGCTCAGTTGATTGAGAGCCCGACTTTGGCTCAGGTAATGATCTTGAGGTTTGTGTGTTTGAGCCCTGCATCGGGCTCTGTGCTGACAGCTTGGAACCTGGAGCCTACTTTGGATTCTGTGTCTCCCTCTCTCTCTCCCCCTCCCCTGTTTACACTCATCTCTCTCTCTCTCTCTCAAAAATAAATAAACATAAATGAAATAAAAATAAATAAAAAATAAAAAAAGAACCTGTGGTTCATAAATGCTTATTCATTTAGAATAAGCTGATTATAAGTGTTATCAACTTTTTTTGTAATTAACTTTTCTGACACTATGTGATGAAGTAAGTTAAGCATAAAATGTGACTCTGCCTTTAAAAAATACTATGCTCTTGGCCCAAAAGAAAACTTCCACACAGGTAAGGCTATAGTGAATGAAGCTTCATGCATGTAATGGAATGTATTATAATTAAACTGCACACACCAATGTTTCCATGGTCAAAAGGATAGTGTAGATGTTGGTAGAGAAGATTTCTAGAGTTCATCAAACTTGAGGCACTCATAAAAATGATGGTAATCATTATCAAATACTGAGCACCTGTTATGTGCTAGTCACTGTATTAGAGAAGTGTTTTTCATTTCAGACATTTCAATTACAGAAGTAATATATGCTTATGACAATTCAAACAAGAGCAGTGTCCAAGTGGAATAGTCTCCTCCTCTTCCACTCCAGTCCCACTTGTCTAATGAACCACTATTGACAATAGTGTGTGCATCCCTCCATAATGCTTCCATTATTTATACATACTCTTAAGTACAGGGCTAACACTGAGCTGGTTACAAACTGGTGAGCAATCTAGCTGCTCAGAGTCAAGATTCCTTTTGCTAGGCTTGATCAGTGCTTTATAAGTTGTTTAATAATTGCTTAATAATTAGAATCAGTTCTGCCTAGGCACGTACTTTTGACATTGTTGCTTTAACAACTGGATTCCACATGCAGTGCTGTAATTTCATCAGCTATTTTCTTAATGGTGGATATTCAGGTGTATCCAATTTGTTGCAGTAAATATCCTTGGATATGTATGGCTATATTTTGGCACCATATTTATGTCAGAAATATTCCCATAAATAGGACTACAAAGTCAATGGGTATACACAGTTAAAAAATTTTTTTCCTAAATGAAGGATCTGGGATATATGAATTTAGGTCTATGGACTCCAAACAGCTTGAATAGATAAAGTGAAAAACTGGACTGACTTCTAAGGAAAAGGATAAGATAAAGACATGGCAGGAGTATGTTATGGATTGACCGTCTTTGTCAGCTAGTGTATTGACAAGGCGAAATGTCGAAAACTAATTTTGAAGTTTTGAATTAAAATGATTTTAAAAAGAATAAGGAAGGAGGACAAGATGGCAGAAGAGCAGGGAGCTCTGTAATCCGAGCACGCCCGTATGG
>CM053577.1:82091566-82222643 GCA_028646485.1 Cryptoprocta ferox
AAAAAAAAAAAAAAAAAAAAGACATGGCAGCAGGAAACATGATATGTCATATGACAATAAGGGACTCAGACCCAGTAAACCTGGTGGTCTAATCAGGGGACACTTAGATGTGGGAGGCTGGGTTACTGAAGGCAGGGTATCCTGTATCTTGATGTCAACTGGAAGAATTTAGATTTGTCACTCTAAGAAGCAAAGAACCATTTATAATTATTATTGTAACATTTGCAATAACAAGACAAATGATTAAGCAACCTTTCAGAATCAAAAGAAAAATCCCCAGCAGTCTGCTGACCCACACATATTTGAGCTTGAGCGTGGTGTTCTTTTCCAGACCATATGGACTCTGGCAGTCTCAGTTTCCTCAGGAACTCCTTGAGTAACAGAATGAGAACAACTCACTGTTCAAATGCAAATGCTTTCTCATCAACTCAAAATTGCTCCTATTATCAAGTTTGAGAATATAACAAGAGTAAAAGCCCTCTAAGGACACAATCAGTGACACACCACAGGCAACTTCCTATTCCTGGCCCTTTCTTCTCTGGTCAAAGCCTAAGGCTGGAGAGGCTACAGGACAATTAACTTTGAGCCCCTGACTCATAAGCCCACTCTCCTCCCAGTCTGAATATCTTCATTTTTGGTTTTAGTAGATCCTCCTGGAGTGATAATGTCATTCTGTATCCTTAGTCAACCAATAGGACAACCAATACACCTAATGGTGGTCTTACCGTACCACAAAAGGTCAAACCTCCAAATCTTTGTGGTGCTTAGTATTTTATAGAAGCCCATTGGTTTATACAACTTCAGTTTGTAACACAACAACAGTTGCCTCATCTGAAAAAACGTGGAGTCTGGAGTGGAAGCAAGATAATCCAACATTTCCACCATACACAGATTCTAACCACTCCATCTTTGTCTTTTTTATTATTTTTACTCCTCTCCATCCTGAAATATTATTATACTCTATGGATCCATCATTTACTGTCTTCTCCAACTACTGTGTAGGTGATCTCATCTACTCCCAGAGCATCAACATCATCTTTCAGTCAAGTACTCCCAAATTGCCAGATCCAAATTCTCTTCTGTGTTCCAGATCCACAGTTATGATTTCTTTTTGGACATCTTTATCGAGTTGAAAGCACTTTCAGGTAATAGTGCCACTGTACGATTGTTTCTGGCTGTTGCCCATTCTAATTGGTTGGTATCTCATTTTATTTGTCAGGGCCCATACTGTAGTGCTGACTAAGTATTTTTCATATTATGTTGCTCACAGCACAACAAACTTAACCTGTCCCAAACTAAATTCCTCAATTACTCTTACTGCTCCTGATCTGCTATATATCTTATATTTCTCTCTCAGTTAATAGCACCACCATGAATTCTACTGGCTAAGCAAGAAACTTCAGAGTCATTTATATTTTTTCCTAATTTAGCATCTATATCCAGTGACCATGTCTACTTGTTCTCTCTCCTGCCCACTTCAAGCCACTCTCAATTCCTTGGTTCATGTATTACCATTCCTCACCTAGCCTGTTGCCTTAGCTTCCTGTCTGTTTGCCCTAATTCCACCATGCCCACTGTCTAAACCATTTCTCACAGACCATCTGTTACGTTTATAAAATACATATTTTACCATGTAATTTCAAATTCCACAATTTTTTTCCTAAGTTCATCTAAGAAAATGTAGGAATACATGTTAGATAAGGAATAAGACAGAATAACACTTTATATTTTATTAAAATAAAATGTCCTATTATAAGTCATTCTCTGTGTTGGACACGATGTACACCATGGAAAAAAGACCTGGTACTTCTGTACTAGGGAAATGGAACATTAACAAAGTAACTGTAGTAGTACACCTCAAAGATTGCATGGGACACACTAACACTAAAATATTGCTCACTTGAAATTAAAAATTTGATTTGCTAAATCTAGCAACCTGAAGTGTAATAAATGATGTATGCTAAAATAAAGGTATGCAAATTACAAAACTACTACCAAAGAGACAGATTAACTCATCTGAAAGGCCTAAAAAATCTTTAGAAAGGGATGACACCAATTAAAGTGATTAAGAGTAGTTAATTGGGTGGATAATATGTGTGTGTGTGTGTGCGCATGCGTGCCTCTCTCGCACACATGCGCGCCCCCGTGCTGGTACACATGCACACAGTAGCAACATGAGAGACATTCCAGGCAGAGGAGAGAATGTTTTCAAAGACGGGAAATAGAACCAACAGAGTGTTTGCAGTGCTATGCTGATAAATACACTATTGTTTCTCCAAAAGAAACAACAGAAAATGTTGACCTATATAGTTTGCCAATTTCCATGGTACAAATACTCTGACCACAGCAGATTTTAAACAACTTTAACATGGAGTTGGTAAAAGACGTGATACTGCACTATTTCTATCATATAGTATTTCTAGCATGAAGATATAATGGATGTGAATAACTCAAGAGCATAAATAAGGCACATGTAGCAAATAATTAGGAAGTGGTGATTTTGAGCATTTACTACCTTTGTTGTAATGTACTTTCCCTAATTGTAAGTTTATATAATTTAATTTTTTAATAGTAACACTGTTTAAACAACCAGCCTGTAAAGGTTTTGAAAATTTAACAGTTGGCTCTCATGAGTTAGTATATGCCATTCCTAAGCACACCACTGCATATTGGTAAACTACAAGTCTATACTGGTGGAGTATAAAGTGCTGTGTGAAGAACGATGTGGGTAGGAACATGAATGAATAGGGCAGGGGGATGTGAGCGGTGGCAGGTATTAAATATCCCTTTTATATGGTCCCCATCAATCTATATATGGATAGATAGATGCTATAGACAAGAAGCAGAAAAGTAGAAACAGAATAAATACGTACATTCTGAAGGTTTAACCACCTCAACTTATAGGATTCAACTTACAAATTGTCCTACTCACCCCTGTGCAATGAAATAAAACGAGCAGTTAGCATCAGAGGTCTGAGTAACAACTCCATCATTTACCGCTAATCAAAAAAGTAGAAAATAATGCTTTCTTCCTGGGGGAGAAAATTAACTGAGGTTTAATGTGGCAAGGGGTTTGTATACCAAAAATTGTCAGATAAAATTCCTAGATAGTGTCACTGTGAATCTCACATATCTTTTCAGAAACATGTACATTTGCTGCTTCTGCACAAGGTAGAGACACACCTTATATCTTGTGATGCGGCTCCAGCATTACAGTTTTTCTTTCTTTTTCTCTTCCTATTCTGTCAAAGATCATATTCTTAACATTGGTTTTGATTCCTTCTGGGTATGTTTGCAAACTTTACCTCCCATTTTTGTTTCTGTGTCTCCCTCTATTTCTTCCAAGAATTACTTAGAATTTCAGAACAGAGAGATGTTTCTCGAGCCCTTTTGCCTTCTCCTTCAGAGATAAACATATGATGGAAATTCATTGTCAGATTATAAATACAGTCTATTTGCTTCTAATACATTTTAATTACAGCTGTTAAAATGATCAACAATAGCAATTTATAATCATTTAACCAATAAGTAAAAGTTAATACCTTTTATGTGTTTTGGCATGTTACTAAAAGCATGCAGAAACCTGTGAGTAAGAGAGTGATAATAGAAATGAATAAAGATGAGGAAATGCCAGAAAACCCAGACATTGGATTTTAGGCTTAACTTGAGAGGCAACAGCAAATCAAAATACATTTTGATTCAAAAAGTAATATGATGAAAATGGGATTTAAGAAAGAATATCTTTTTTTTAATGTTTTTTAATGTTGATTTTGACAGAGACAGAGAGAGAGAGAAAGAGAGAGAGAGAGAGAGAGAGAGAGAGCAAGCAGGGGAAGAGCAGAGAGAGAAGTAGACACAGAATCCGAAGCAGGCTCCAGGCTCTGAACTGTCAGCACAAAGCTGGACATGAGGCTCAAACTTCCAAGCTGGAGATCATTATCTGAGCTGAAGTCAGATGCTCAACCAACCAAGCCACCCAGGTGCCCCAAGAAAGAATATCTAAGAGTATACCCAGGATAGCCTGCTATATAACTAGCAGCTTCACATCTATACTTAAAATTTATATACAACTCACTGCCCCCAAATTTTGTTTAACTGATAAATATAAAATTTGTGCAAGAAAAACAGGTAGATTCTTTGGCCCCCACATCTCAACATTCAAAAAAGAGTCTAGGGAAAAAAAAACACAAAAGTAATGGCAAGTGGTCATTGTTCTTATATATTTTGCAACATCACTCTTCTGCTAATCACATCCAAAAGTGTATTTACTTTTAACTGAAGAATTGATTGGACTAGCTTTAAAATTCAGAATTTTATCAAAAGAAAATCATCACAATTCCTTTGCCAATGTTGAAAGAAAAACTACAGAAGTTCTTATGTTCTGATCATTCAATACTGAGCCTTTTCCTGTATGACTTTCTCCAAATTTAATTTTTTAATGAGAGTGGGAGAGCACTGGCATGTTGCAGGTGGTTTCATTTTGGTGTCCAATTCCATTTAAAAATTGTTGACTCTCTTCTACAAGGATTAGTAAAATAAAAAAGAACTAAAATAGAATCATTAATTCAGCAGATCTAAGCACATGCATAAATAAGAGGTTGAAAATGATACGTGCTATGGGGAAGATAGGTGCATCAAAGCTCAGAGGAAGAAGACATTCTCATTAGGGGTGTTGATCAAGCAAATTTCAGAGAAAATTAGATGTGAACAGAGACTTGAAAGTGCGGTGGGTTAGAAAAGTGCATACTGAAACCAGTAGGAAAAATGGTGTAAAAAGCATTCTTAGTGAGTAGGGAATAACATAATTTTGTAAAACTTATGACCGAGAGAAGACTTTGTAGGAGATAAGATGGCCAGGCAGTGGACAGTTAGGGCAGGGACTATAATTTATTCATGGCCTGTTGGGCCTTGGGTCTCTAAGAGGGCAGCTTCTCTGACCAATGCTGGGTAGAATGCTTTAGACTGCCCAAAAAACAGGAGACAGAAAGGCCAAGTAGGTTTCTAACCCTAAGTCAAAAAGAAGGGGAATCTGAAATAAGAGGATGGCAGTGAGAAGGAAAAGAAGGAACAGATGTAGAAGACAATTCAGAGTTAGAACTGACAGGATATAGTGACTGATTACATGTAGGGAGCAAAAGGAAGGGAAGAGTTGAAAATGACTCAGGGGTTTCCCTTCTGGAGGACAGGAAGAACAGAGATGGCACAAACAGAAGAGAGAAGGTAAGGAAGGATGCATGTGCATGACTGTGCGTTTGTGCAGTGGAGTGTGATATGGAAGGTGATACATAGTTCAGTTGTTTTACTCACCAAACAACATAATACCTGAGTTCCTTTATGTATAAGGTACTGTGTTGGTCACTATGGACAGCACAGTGGCAAATGAGACCCCACTTTGTTGAAAGTAAAACATTAAACACCTTCTAATCTTAGCTGCAAAACTCCTAAATTTTATTTTCATACACATACACAGAGAAATATAACTCAAAGCCATACTCTTCCAAGCCTGAACTTTTCTCATAAACATGGTCCAAGACTATCCCCTAAACTATCATAGTAAATGACACTGCAAAAAACCAGCCCAAGTATTTTAACACTTTTAGTTCTCCAAAGGATAACAGATGGTGGAAATAGCTCTCTGGAATTGCATGGAAAGGCAGAGTGAGAAAAATCAAAAGGACAAATGAAAGAGGTTTTCATTCTCTTCCCCGATCCTCTGTATTCTCTACTCTTTAATGTTTATCAGCTCAGTGTACCATTTACAATAAGGGGGATAACAGAATACATCTTGGAATCATTTGTCCAATGGCACTCATTATTCAAATCAAATTATATTTCAAATCAAAAGAAAGCAATTTGTATCAACTTACAATTATTAAAACAGTATTATGCATTAAAGTAGACCAATGACTTTCATAAATAACTGCCTCTACCTTCAAAAAGTAAACAGTATAGGTAGGGAGATAAGATACAAAAGAAATTGTAAAGACAATGATTTTTTTTTAATCAATTGAGGCAAACAAAGAAAACATGTCCAAGACAGCCCACAATTTATTAACAAATGACTAGTGTACTTCTAATGTATTATAGCAGCACATCATTAAATTGAATGTCATCCCCCCTTTCTGTAAGCAAAACAAATAAGAGAACTTGTTTCTTTAATATGTAAGGAAGATTAAATGCAAAAAGTCACTGATACAAATTTTGTACATTTTTCTAGGTCTATCAAATTTTATATCTTCCATGAATTTGGATGATATAAATGTGACTTACTCACTGATTATGTATTATGCCCACCATAGTCCCACCTAGAGTGATTTCTTTAAATCAAAAAACCTATGGCATCCTTATCTTCCAATCCCTCCAGAGCATAGCCCAGATTGAGCAAGAAGAGAGCTGATGGTCAATGGATCCACTGAAAAGGATTGAAAAGGATTACCAGACAGCCTCTGGGGAAGTCTGGAGCACAGGCTCTGGAGTCAGACTGCCTGGCTTGGAATTAATGGAAGCAAGTACAAAAGCAAGTAATTTACATATCTATGCCTCAGTTTCCTCATTTGTAAAATGAAGATAATAGTAATGGTAATTTACAGAGTTTTGTGAGGGTTAAATGCACATGAAGTGCCTAAAACAGAATAGTGTAAAATTGCAGCTAATTTTGTCACCACAGTTTATAGAGAACCAACAAAGAGCTAAAAATAGACATAACTAAGGTTGGTGAGCAGTTTTGAAAGAAAATCGAGATGTGGGGGCACCTGGGTGGCTCAGTCAGTCGTTTAAGCATCCGACTCTTGATTTTGGCTCAGGTCATGATCTTATGGTTCATGGGTTTGAGCCCCACATGGGGATTCTTTCTCTATCTCTCTGCCCTTCCCCACTCATGCAGAAGCTCGCTCTCTCACTCTTTCAAAATAAATAAAATTTAAAAAAAGAAAAAAGAAAATCAAATGTGTGTTCTTTTCCTTTTTGATGCTCCAATATGAAGTTCTCTCCATTGTGCCAGGAAGTCTTTTCAATCCTTTCTAAAAGAAATGTCCAAGAATTTGAGCCTGGGAATTACCTTAGGAAAGCTAATGAAAAAGTGAGGAAATGGAAAAGGAATGTGGCTTTAGGGAATTACATTCCCCATAATATGTACAGCTTTTCTGGTTCTTTAGGGAGAGCCACATCCATATACTCTTCTGGCCACTTGAAGAAATTTCATATACATTTTTAAGGAATTTGCTTGACTACTGTCATTTACTTGCATTGTAATATATCTTTTATACCTGTATGGCCACTAACTTATCTATTCATCTGCCCATCCATCCATCCACTCATCCATCTATCCATCCATTTCTTATTACAATTAAATTGTAAACTACTTGAGAACAGATCCTATACTTAACATTACTTTGGGAGACTTCCTTTCATCCTCCAATTTTGCACAGTATTTGAAACATAGCTGTACTCAATAAAGATATTTTTAAAGAATTACAGAAAAATATCAGCTATATAATTAACTGTTAACATATATATAATAAAATGCCAAGTATTACTGGCTCTCATACATTTTCCCAACTTCCAATTTTGAGTTAGATTTCTCTGTGCTTTCATGCCAGTCTATTAATTCTTTCATAGCCTTATTTTCGTACTTTGTTGTAATTAACTGTTTACTTGTCTGTCAGTTTAACTAAGCTCTATCTCATTAATGGTTTTATAAGTCTCTAATGTGTCCAAATGAATGAGTAAAAATGAATAAATTGATGTAAAAATATATGTTACACATATGGGTCATTTGAAAATGATGGAAATTTTATTTAATATTACTCAGAGTTAAATAAGACTTAAAAGGTTTGCTTCAGCATGTCATGTTCTGAATTTGTCTACCCAATGACCTCAATTACATATTACTAGTGATACTATCTAAAGTCATTAAAGACAGTCTAGACACATTCACAATGTTTAATGTTTGTGATATGCATAATAGATGAGTGCATTCATTTATCTACCAAAATCATTTTTACTAAATAAACATTAATTCGCTGCACAGATTGCCCAAGGTCCTGGGCATGATCTTCTCCTTTTATTTAATACTTTCTAACCAATTCAGAAATAGCCAGTGAGTACAGATTCTCCTTTAGTTATAAACTTCCTGTTTTTGCACAAGAATCATCTATTTTCTTGGCACAGGCAGCTCATTCTCATCCTGGACAAAAGATTTGGTAGAAGAGAAGAAGAAATAGCAGTGATTCACAGAGGAACCAGGCTGGGCCTTGAGGCACAGTGACTTTCTAATAATAATATTGCCAATATTTATTTCCCTTTGTATTCTCTCTCTCTCAACATGAGTTTTGGAAAAGAGATCCTATTCAGAGATAGTCACATTAATTTTGATTTGTGCAATTATCACTCATCCCAACTAATTTTCATTTTCACTGAGCATCTCAGTGGTACATACCAGTGGTTCTAAATCATGAGAGTATATCAGGATAACTTGGGGAAATTTTCCAAATACACATTTCCTGGCTTCCCATAGTAGGGAGCATTTGATACATGATGGGCTAGTGTGAGGTATGGTGTATAATTTTAAAAAGTGTCCCATTACTCTCAATAAGAAATACTAATAGATAAGATATAGTCTATATTTTGACTGAATTAACCAAAAAGAATTTTTTTTCAAATTGTGCCAATATGAGCCACTGTAAGAGCTTCGTAAATATTTGTTAAGTGGACAAAATAATAAATAATGTAGAGACTGTTCTATTTTTTTAAGTTTATTTATTTATTTTGAAAGAGACAGAGAGTGAGCAAGTGTATGCTTAAGACAGAGAGGAGCAGAAAGACAGGGAGAGAGAGAGAATCCCAAGCAGGCGCTACACTGTCAATGTGTAGCCTGATACAAGGCTCAAACCCATGAACCATGAGATCATTACCTGTCAGAAATCAAGAGTGGGATGCTCAACCCACTGAGCCACCCAGGCACCTCCCCACTGCTACTTTGAATATGTGAATAATATGCATACAGTACTTTATACGCAACTCTCTTTTGTACTTTATCTCATTTCATCCTCAAAAACTCCCATGAAATAGCTAGAAACAATTTTCTTCCTATTTTCCAGAAGAGAAAACTAAGATTTAGGAAGGTAAACAACTTGGCCAATGTCACCCAGCAAGTGAGTACCAGAGCAAGAACTAAAAATATTTGGTTCAAACCCTGAATGCTAGGATTTACTCACTACTTCCTGAAGAACTGCAAAATTCATCTTAATCATAATGTAGATTATCTGGATATTTTGAATCCATCCTATACTATGAATCTAGATACTTGGATTCTAGACCTAGATCTGCCCCTTTCCTGCTGAATGACCCTGGGGCAATTTACTATCAAAGTTCATGTCTTAAGAGAAGGCCAAGAGCACAGATCATTGAACTCAGTTTTTGCTCATACCATGTGACTTGAGTTAAAGCTGACATTAAATAAACTCAAACAAAAGTCTGCTTAGGCTTCTACAACCTTAGTTTTTCAGGAAATCTCCTTAAAATATCAATATCAAATATCACATGGTCTAAGATTGGCCCAAGAAAGCTGAAAAAATAAAGATCCATTGAGTTAGCAGTATGGGGCTGGCCCTACGCCTGAGGTAAAGGTGACCTAATGGCTTCCTGATAGAATCAACAAGATAATAAAAAAATAGGATTCTAGTCAGATGCTCCATACAAGAGGGAACAAATTGCTGTTAGCTAAAACACCCTGTTTTAGGAACAAAAGACATAGATAGCATGCAATGGGCAAGGTTCTCCAAGGGCAGGGTCACCAAAATAAAAACTGTTCAGAGCATCATTAACAGAGGATCTAGTTCAGTCACAAAGGGTAACTGGTGAAAGTAGTTTATGATTAAGATTCACGAAAAATAAGTATTACATATAAAACTACTATGGGTCTACTCTTACAGAACTAAACTTTTTTAATACCCAAGAAGTTGAAGAAGACACCTTCTTCTGGGAGCATTCAGACAAAGATGAAAACAATATTATCTTAAAATAGTTACAGCAGAAAGAGGGGCTTTTTAAGACTCTATGAACTGGCATAGAATGATTTGTGTAAACCAGAAAATCATATAAAGAGAATGAAAACTATAAAAGCCACACAATTAAAAAAATCTGTCACTTCCTAATTATAACCATGAATTGGAAATGTCAGCATTCCTAGTATTCTCTATTTCCAAGTTACTGTAAGTACTGACTTTATTCTAAAAGACAAAAACATATTTTTTGGAATTTTTATTTTTTTAATATTACCTGGTCAATATGGTCCCTACTATAGGTGGTAATAGAAATATAGACTGTAACAATGAATGCCTCTTATTGCATATGCAAAAAAAAAAAAAACAGCAAAAAAATAAAACTCATCACATTTTGATGTAAACATATGGCTTAAAATAGTACAGAAGAGGCTGCTTGTCTCTGAGTAATACTTTCATTCATGATAAAATATATAGCTAAAAGATCCTTTAAATATGGAAATATTCCCTTTCTTCTTGGCTGAGTTTTACTCAAAAATGAGATATTTTTCAAAAAAGGAGCAACATTTTTATCTAGTATATATGTTAGAATACTTATTTCCTGTAGTGTAGAACACCTACAAAATTATTAAATCTTTCCCAACAGATTATCAGAGTGCAAAAAAAATCACAAAGAACAAACATTTAAAATGGCAAAGTCTAATCATGTTTCAATTTTTACTCAATTTTACTTTTCATCATTATTTACCATCAATATTTGAAGTTCTATACAAATTTACCTGAAATAATACAATTGAGATTTCTAAATCTTCACTTATATATGCCATTTAAGATATGTTTGTGTACATAATAGGATGCTTAAGATTTTATGAGAAAACATGTTCCTACACATTATACATTCGATGCATTCAATCTATTATGCATATTGGAGATTACACATATGACCTGGAGCCTCCTCCCTTCACTATACAACAGAAATTCCTGTTTTCTGTCATTGTTTCCAAAACTTCATTAAATTCCACTAAACTTTACCAAACCCACTAAATTCCATTTGCTTCATCTCTATTGCCACCAGCAGAGTCCAAGCCACCATTATGTTTTGCCTAAACCACAACAACTGCCTCCTAAGGCTCTTATCCTCATCCAACCCACTTGTCACACTACCTTGGATCATGAATCTCCTTTCTTGGAACTGCTTCAAGGCCTTCTCAATAGTTTTAAAATCCAGAGATCTGAGAGGTCTCTAAGGTGGAACTCTTGCTTATCTCATCAGTCTCATCTGTTGCTCTCCTCCTCATGTTTCTCTGCCTTCTTTTGGTCCCCCAACCAGACTATACTGGTTTCCATTTAAGATACACTGTACATACCATCCACTCTGCCTGGAATTCCCTTCTGCTGGCTCTTCACAAGGCCGTGTACTCATCTTTCAAGTCTCTCCCTAAATATCATCTCTTCTAAGAGCCTTCCTTGAACATGCTCTCTAAAAAGTTTCACCTGTGTAGTTCTCTAACACTACATAGACTCAGTTTAGACTCTTGTTAAAAATGAAGAATTTTATAAACTGTGTTTATTTAGATCCTCTTCTACACTCTTAAGTTCTACAAGGACAAGGACTCTACTTTATCCATCATCATATTCAGTGCCTGCCACTGGGCTCTGCACACAGTACAGACTACATAAATATTTGTTGAAGAAAGAATGAATAGCCTGACTCATTGGAAAGCAAGCAGCAAACTGCCTCACCTATTGTACAGTCTCTATCAGTTGAAAAAGTTCACTTCCCCTCTCCTCAATGCTACCTTCTCTTCCAAAGCTTATTTAACTGGTTTCTTCTGAAGGAATAGACCACACCTGAACTGAGAATTCAAGAGACTTTGGAAAAGACTGAGTACAAAATCTGCTAAACTTCAGAAGCAGAGAACACCACATGGCCCAGGAGGTACAGAGGGGCAAGATCAGGTCAGCCAGGGAAAAGTAGGCTAGATTCCAGTATTCACAGGGCCTCTCCCAGGTTTTTGAGAGGAATCACTGTATTCATGATACTGTTGTATCTGGGGTGGTAGACAGTCTGCCAGTGGGCTCCTCAACTTTCTACGTTATCCATGGAACTTCTGCAGTTCACTAACTATGGCAATTTAGAATTCTAGGCATTTAATATGCACAGCCTGAAGTTCACGTCTGGTATGCAGCGCTTAAAGGCATACTGACATAGTGACGTGGGCTTCTGTCCAACTGTTTATAATTTCAGAGACACACTTTTGTTTATTCTTTTATCTGGTATATGATATAATGTTGACTGTTAGATATGTGATTTTAAGTGAAAAAGATACCAAGTATAAAGATATATGTATATTTCACATAAATTATGGGAAAAGTATATGTATTAATACATATTTTCCTCATAATATTTTTTATTCCCAAGTCACTATTTTAAAATTAGGTTAAATATAAGCTACCACATTACATGATTATATTCATTCTGATCCTATACATGTTGGTCTTCAGAAGTCCCTGTGTTACAGTTAATCTGAACAAAGATTGTCATTGCTGAAAAAAACTATGCCCTTGAGATCTGAAAAAGTATGCCTATTAAAAAAGTGTGGATATAGTCTCCCTGTCAATTCAAGGCTGACTCATCTGAAACTGTGAAGAAGGGGAAAAAAAGAGTATGTGTGACACACATGTCCATGTCAAAAGCTTCAATGCAGATGGTGCTCAATGGTCCAGTCCCGGATGTGAATTACCACTGCAAAGAGAGATCATTTCTAGAAAAGAAGAAGTAGAAAGGATAAATACAAAATAGCAAAGTAAAATCCTGAGACTAAGAAATTTGAATTTTTACCTGGAACCTAAATACATTTTTTGTTAAATAAATGAAATTGATAGTTAATTACAGAATGTACAAACATATGACTAACAAGTTTTGTTTTTAAGTAAAAAAAAATACCAAAACCAATTTCTCATTTTTTTCCAAAAGAATTGGAGAAATCCAAACCAAAGAATCTCACCTTCTGATTGGTTCTTTAACTGAACCCAGACTCTGAGGTTACACTGATCATTTTTATATGATGAAATTGGTCGATCATACATGTGAACACAGACATGCATACACACAACAGGGTTAAATTTATTTTCTAGGAACTAGAAATTACAAGTGTCAATAACCCCAAATCATGAATGGTTCAAGGGTTATATAAAACTTACTTCTGAATATGAGCTTTTCTGAAGATGTGAGGATTTCATACACATTTATACAGAATCATTATAAATACTCAAAACAGAATTTAAGTAATCAATAGCTTCTCACAAAGAAGCTGATGGCTTCACTGGTAAATTCTGAAACATCTGAAAAAAATTTACAATTATCTTACAAACTCTTCCTAAATAAAATAATAGGGAATACTTCCAAATTCATTCTATGAAGTCAATATTACCCTGATACCAAAATCAGACAAAGAAATCACAGGAAAACTACAAACCAATACTAGTTATAAATATATACATAAAAATCATCAAAAATCATAGCAAATTAAATAAAGAAATGTATAATATGGATAACCAAGTAGGATTTATCTCAGGAATGCAAGATTGGTTCAACATATGCAAATCAATCAAAGCAGTACATCACGTTAATAAAGGACAAAAAGCACATTACCATATCAATAAAGGCAGAAAAAGCATTTGAGAAAATCCAATACCCTTTTATGGTATGAACACTGGACATACTAGAAGTGGAAAGAAACTTCCTAAACCTGCTTTAAAAAAAAAAAAAATCTACTGACACTCCACAAATAACAACATATTTAATAGGGAAAGACTGAAGGTTTCTTCCTAGGATCAGTAACAAGATATGTATGTCTGCTATAACCACTTTTTGACAACTAGATATCCAATATGCCAAAAAATGAAATTGGATCCCTACCTCGCACCATATACAAAAAGTATCTCAAAATGGATTACAGACCTAAATATAAGAGCTAAATCTATAAAACACTTAGAAGGACTTTTGGATTTCACAATAGTTTCTTAGCTATAACAACAAAAGCATGAGTAACTAAAGGAAAAATAGATCACTTGGATTTCATCAAATTAAAAACTTGTGCTTCAAGGTACTATCAAGAAAATAAAAAGATAACTCACTAAATGGGAGCAAATATTTGCAAACCATTTATCTGATGAGGATATGGTATCAACTACATATAAAGAACTCTTACAACTCAACAGTAAAGACAAATAATTCAATTAAAAGTGGACAAACGATTGTGAGCAACATTTCTCCAAAGAAAACAAATAAAAATAACCAATAAGCACATGAAAAGATGCTCAACATCATTATTCATTATAGAAATCAAATCAAAACCACAATAAGATAACCCATTCATACAATTCACACTAACAAGAACGACTATAACAAAAAAGACTAACAATTCCAAGTGTTGACAAGGATGTAGAGAAATTGGAATTCTTTTACATTGTTGGTAGCAACGTAAAATGGTGCAGCTGTTTTCAAATCCAGTTTGGCAGTTCCTAAAAAACGGAAACATACAGCTACCACGTGACTCAGCAATTTCATTCGTAGGTTTGTACTCAAGAGACCTGAAAACATATGTCTACTCAAAATATTAAACATATATGTTAAGAGCAAGTTTATCATAATAGCTTAAATATTGGAAACAATCCAAAGGTCCACTTAAATGATGGTCAGATAAACAAAAATGTGGTATATACATACAAAGGAGTACTATTTGGCCGTAAGAGAAATGAAGTATTGATACATGTATAACATGGATGAATCTTGAAAATATGCTAAATGATAAAACCAGACATAAACAGTCCATATATCATATGATTCCATTTATATGAAATCTCAGAAGGGGCAAATCCATTGAGAAAAAGTAGATTAGTGGTGTTAGGAACTGAGTTTTAAAGAGAATAGGGAAATGACTGCTAATGGATAGTAGGTTTTTTTTGGGGGGGGGTGATCAAAATGTTCTCAAATTACAAAGAAGTGATAATTGCACAATTTTGTGAAACCCACTAAATTGCACACCTTGAAAGATGAATTGTATATATGGTATGTGAATTATATGTTCATTTTAAAAAGTAGGCAATCACCAACAAAGACAAAGCAAAACAAGAAAGACTGAATTATGATACATGTACCTCAATGGATTTAATTTATTCCTGATAATGTCACCTTCCACCTGATAATACAAACAATGTCTAAGCATTTTTTTCCCTGTGGCTATACATTCATTTTCTGAATTTTTAATTCCAAATTCCAACTTCACCAGTTCTAGTGTGTCCAACCATTCTAATTTTCCCAAGACTGGGGGGTAACTTTGGGAGATTCCCAGGACATGGGATTTTCAGTACTAAAACATGGATAGTTCCAGGAAAACTGGGACAAGTTTGTTCTTGCATGATCTTTCATAATTTACTTAATTACGCTACTCTTTCTTGCAGTACAGTTGATACCCTCCAAACTACCATTTACAGTCTTTCCAACTCTATACTTTCTCTCCATGTTGTCTCATTTGTCTTAATGGTTTTTATTATAAAGTAATTACTCCCAAATTAGTATATCTCATCTAACCCTCTCCTGAGTTTGAGATATGAATAGCTGACTGTCTTCTGGATGTTTTAATTGGAAAGATCTTTGGCCACTAATATATAGGTCTAATGCTAAATCTAAACTTGTTTCCATGCCTAAATTAACTCTCTTCTTGATTTTATCACATTCATCTAATCTCTTGAGCTAAAGTGAATTATCTCTTCTCATCTTTGCTTTATTACTACATCAAATGAATTACTAACTCTAATTATACTACCTGGGAAATTTCCTCAAATCTGCCCTACCTCCTACCCCTCCTATTTATTCCTGCTAACATCTAGGACTGATATTGATGTATAGACAAGAGTTTCTCAGACTTTTTAAATCCATAATCACTTTGAAAAACTCAAAAACCCATAATGGTATTTCAAAATACAGTATTAAAAATAAAACCTAAGAGAAGGCACAATTAATTATTTACTTTTCCCAAGTTAAACAAATGTCCTATTCTCCAGAGATTCTGATGCAGCACTTCCTACCTCCTTTCTTCTCTTTCACACACAAAACCCACACTCACCCCTACACACATGAACTCCTATCCACCCACACAACCATACAACACACAAATACACACACCCACATGTGCTCAGATTCCAGTATTGAGCACATGTTTTAAATTATCCCAGCACAACCTGGTGTTTGGAACTCTGGACAACTGTTCTCTTCATCTGGAAAACTGTATTCCAAAACTGCCTACCTACTGAAGTATTCATCTTTCAAAATTTATATTAACTATTGCAGGCTCTTAAATCCTTCCTTGACCACAACAACCCCAAACAGAATAAATCATTTTTTAACATATTGCACTTATCATGTAGTATTAAAATTGATTTGATTATGTAACTGCCACCTTCAACTTGGGAGAAAACCCTTAAGAAGAGACAGGAATTCTGTCTCATTTATACTTATGCCTGAGGAATAGGAGGCTTAAGACTCAATTTGTTGAACTTCACCATTATTTTTGATATACTTATTAACTTTCATTAAGTGATGACAACTTATGCAGCATATCTAAAATATGACTAAGTGACATTTTACTGATAACTGAAAAAGAATATTTGAATAGTTTATATAAACTGTTATCAAAAAATATAAAGTATATTGATATATGTATCCACCAATCTAGACTTGCAAAATAGAAAGTACAAAGTAACATAAGTATAGTCACCCTACTTCCTGTCTACCTAGCACTCTCTCTTTTCCTACACAATCAAGAGTTTTGAAAAAGTCATGTAAAATCACCATTTCCTTTTCCCGACTTCTCATTTCCTTCTCACACCTATTGAAATAGAGTATTTCCACCCACTTATATATTAAAACTGCTATAACAAATGCCACCGATGACTTACTTTATATGGATAAATTCAAAGGATATTTTTTCATCTCTGAAGTTATTAACTCATTTTCTGCTATATTTGATACTACTGGAGATTCCCCTTGAGCCCCTCTACTACTTTGGCTTCTGGTTCTTCTACTTCTTTATTTCCCAGCTGAGTCATGGGATCCTTTACCTTTACCCACTCATTATGCATTTATTTTACCTAGGGCTCTCTATGCTATTTTCTTCTAACTATATATATTTTGGTGATGTCATCTACCTTCCCATTTAACTGAGTATTTCAGATTCATATACCCAACTATTTCTTGGACCTATACCCTAGAATAAAGCACAGGTACCACAAAATCATTATATCAAAATCACTGCTTACCTATTTAGACCTACTTTGCTTCTTTAATTCCACTTTTCAGTCAGTGGCCCTTAATTACCAAACAATTAATATGATAGTCCCTCTAAACTCTTTCCTTACAAAACCACATTCAGTTGACAATTAAGCACTGCCAATGTGACTCCTTACTCAGCTCTTGAAATGTTTCCTTCCCATACCTTCTGCTACTCCTATAGGTCAAGGCCTTATCATTATCTTTCTTTGGACTACTGCAATTGTCTGTTAACTGATTTGCTTATTCCTAGTTTTGCCCACATCACATTCATATTCCATTTTCCCCATTTCTGTAAAAGTAATACATATTTTATATACCTACACACATACATATAATGCAAATCTGACTAAATCACTCTCCTAATTAAAACCCATTAGTGCATCCTTATAACTAAATATAGTGTTTATTAACTTTTATACTTTTACCAAGTTATCATACACAGAAATCTAAATTCATCCTCCTTAGGATGCTTTCTTGGATTTTTCTAATCTCTTCTATCCCATTCAAATTAATACAAAAAGTAGCCTTTATTGATTTTCAGACCCAGCGATAGGTTGTGACTCACAAATTTAAAAACACTGACCTGCAGGTTAAGCCCATCCTTAATCCCCACCCCGTTATTTATTATTGCCCTTTTCTTATCAACCTAGATAGGGACACACGTGGATATGGAGAGCTTAAATTACAAACACATTATAGAGAATCAGCAGGATAAGGAATGGATTGCAAACTTTAAATTCTTCAATTTACCTAAAGAGAGGTTCACTATTTTAGCTTGAAAAGTTTAGGTGAACAAAGAGGTTGTCAGAATAGGGGATTCAAAGGGACTACAGTTGCTTCTTCTTGGCAAAAGTACCACTAGGTGCAAGATAAATTAACAACAGATTTCTACAACTCTTAAGTCTATGGAAAGTAAAAACAAAATAAAGAAAATTATCTCAAGTCTTTTTGGGAAGGATGACAATTGCTGTTACGTATCTAATAATTCCAATTTAAAGCAGACATTAGAATGAGCAGGATCAACTAAAATAGAATCTCAATATGTAGAATATATTTTAAAATCAAAATTAATTCCCCAAAGAACTTTCCCAGTGATAGCCTGAGTCCTCATATAATCCTAATATAGAGTAAAATGTTTTGTAATGCCTAGAACATAAGGTAGGAAGTAAGGTTCATAAGCTTCCCATGAATTATGAAGGAAAGTTCCATCATCAGGAAAATGGCTTAAAGCAAAAACATTTATAGAAAAAAAAATAGCAACATAATTAAGAATACTTCTTCCAACTTTGTAATTTTTTCAATGTACAATTTCAAAATAAGTCATGTTTTACTACATTTAAATCAAAATTATTTTTATTTCTTGTAAAATACTGATTAAATGTAGAAGGTGATATTTAAGTATACTTATTGAGATAAAATCTATAACTGATCTACTGGGCCTCTGAAAATTTATTTACCAAAATTTTATTTCCTAAAACACAAATAATTTTAAATGATTTGTGACTGAATGTAATGTACAAACTGTAAGCATTTAAATGTTTTATTTAATTTTAGTCTTTGCCAATGTTAATAAAAACTTGTCATAGCAAAAGAATTAAAGATTTATTTATCCTCTTACTTTTTACAATTTTATCACTTTATTTTGGTTTACTTCAAAGACTTCTCAGCTAAAGAAATCTATAGAAAATCATTCTTAGGACACATTTCTTCAAAGGTATTTGATAAAAACCTTGGAAGGAGACATTTCCCAGTAGTGACTACTTGGCTGTAATGGTTATGCAGAGTATTGCTGTTCCTTAGACATATTAGGGAATGTTTAATTTTTCTTACTTAAAGCATAATTCTATTCAGAAGACTGCATATATCCTGTTACTCTGCAGAATTTTAAAGCCATTGACATTTTATCTCATCAAAATCCATATTCACAACTCAGAATTTATTTATTTAGTTTCTTCTCTACTTCCTGCTTTCCTTTTCTGTTGGTCATTTAACTCTTCACTAGTATCTACAGTTGAGTTTGCAATAATAAAAATGAAACTAGATGGGCAATCTGCTCTTTTAGATTGTCCATGCCCTTAAGTAATATGGTGAGGGTGAGTAGTGGACTACCTCTGCATTTCCCTTACTTACACGCTCCTTCCCTCTCTGCTCCCTGCCTTCCAACTTCCCTAAAATCCTAGGCTCCAGCTCACACACATTCCAATCCAAAAGGTACAGAATTTCTGCCACCCTGGAACCCCTAAAAATGTGTCCCTTTCCTCTAATTGGTTTTATGCTTCCAATATGGCATTAGAAACATCATTTTAAAAAAGGTACTTAATATAGAGCTCATGTTTCCAGATAATTTTATCTGATTCAATAGTAGACTATTACACATACACAAGTAGTCAGAGTATCTACTCCCACATGCAATGTGAATTAATAAATCTGTAACCAGTGATCTGTGTAAGAGACGACATTTTCAGTCAATAAAACTAATGCCATACTCACGGTGTAGGTTGGTGGGGCTGGTTTTCAGCATTTCTTGGTGTTTTGCAGGCAGCAGGCTTCGCCATGTCCCTGACAACACACCTGGGGCGCATGATAGACAGCACAATGCACTATTAATTATAAAAAGGGTAGAACACATCTGGAAATTAAACATGGTACTGAAAACACAGTCTAATGGATAATCTTTGTAAGCCCCTTTGATATTAACCTGGAGGCCCTGGAAAAGCCCTTAGAGTTGGATATTTTTGACTCAGACTTTCAAGAGCTCAGTTATACCCAAATAAAATCTGTGCTAGCCTCCTTATTTGATTTTCCTTTGAGCACCAATAAAATGATTGTCAGCAATTTTCCCCATAGAAGAAATGCTACTGAAAGCTTTGGCCTCGCTATGTGATAACACCTGAAAGCTTAAAAATATGAACAGCTGTTGTGTTGATATGTTAAAAGATGGGCAGGATTTTCTGTGGCTTTTGCTATTTTACTAAAAGATATGGACTCCTGTTTCATGCTATTCCATATACCACAAAAGTTTTTACCTTTATCAAAAAGAGATCTATTAAGCCTGATGACATTCTATACGTTCAAAATCCCCTTCAAGTTAAGAAAAGAAAAAGACTTAGAAGGAAATGTTCATATATAAAATATTTGTGTGTGTGTATGTGTACAATAGAGAAAATACCTCCACAATGTGAAAAAAATATATAAAAGGTCTTTGTGTCTTGAGTCCTTCATCACAGGATATATAAATGCAGAGGACAGACAGTATAACAGAGCTCTGCAGGGCAGCAGAAGATGCTCTCACCCTTGTGTCAACAGGGCATACTGAGCATTGAAGGGATTCATTGGCAGAAATCCAAAAACACCCCCATCTGAGGCTGTACTTGGATAGCTCAGATATCCCTTCACCTCAAAAGCTTTAAAAAAGATTGCTTTGAATAGGGAATCCTTGGTTACAGAGCTGAGACCCCACATCTAAGACTTTGCTAAATGGAAAAGCCCCTTAGGAACCAGCATTCTCAAACTGAAATCTGGTTCTTAACAACTTCCAAGGAGGCTTCTGGGAGGTTTGACTACACTACTAAATTTTAAGGCCAGTCATGTTTTTCCAGAAGTGGATCATTGGTGAGGCAGTGGCAGATAAACTTTTCCCAGACCTAAAAGCTGCATGGCAAAATTCTCCACTTCTGAAAGAAATGATACAGGGAAACGTGGACACAACGCACAGAAACGTGCACACACACACACTGCTCATTCCAAACAAGGTCAAGTAAGACTTAGAAATAAATATGTAACATGACGAGAAAAGAAATGGTACCATTTTAAAGCCTCAATATACTTCCTTCCTAGGATAAAAGTAAAGAAATGTGGCATTTTTCAAGAACTAATGCTAAACTCTTAACGGACTGGTTGAGAGAGGAGTCAAAAACATCCACAGAAGCCACAAAGCCTTCTGTTCTTGTTCCAGTTTCATGGAAGAAGAAAGCCCCAGGGTTAAGGGAATCAGGATTAAGGGAATATTCAAGAAGGCACATGTTAGGAAGAAATAATGTCCTGGGATTTCTGAGCTCCAAAATGTTAGTCCAACTTATACAAAGTACAATGCTCAGGAATTTACATTTCATCACACTGGAAAATCTTTAGAAATTCTCACTCAAGTAAAAATAGTACATTTAGCATATTTAATCTACATGCACTGGTTTGTTAAAATATCGGAAATATCACCAACTTTGGAAAAAATTTTAAAGAATTATATCTATGAGAAACCATATGCAACCCTCTGTCTTAGTTCATTTCTTTTTTATCCCTAAAGTTTCAGGTATTTATACAAAGTTTTGAAATAAAATAAATCAGCCACTTTAATTACAGTTTTCATTAGATATGCTTTTAAGTAACTCTTTTTTAATAAATGTGGACTATCAGCCAGCACTAACGGTAGGTTTCTAAGCAAAACTTTTTTTTTTTTTTTAATCTCAGTGAAAGACCACATCTATGTAAGAAAACTCTCATCTAATCTCAAGTACCCAGTGGTTTTGGTGTAAAAGCACAATAGCTGACATATTGCTTCTGTCTGTATAACTATATAATCTTCCAAATAAAAACCTATTTGAATTTCTGAACTTTAAATATCGAATAATGAAAACAAATACATCAACACTCAAAACTTCTAGTATTTACAACTGAAATTTTAAATTACTTATTTAATACACTTAAATTAATTTTTAAAAAGCAGGTAAACAACATATTTTTCATACTAACATTTATTTTGACCACAGGACTACAGTGATATAGCTGGCTACTGACTCTGTGTTTCAGAGGGAAAAATTATTTGTTTCAGATTGCTAATTATTCAACCAATCTGATGGGGCTCTAAACTATGGTAATATGTATTCCTATATCTATAGCATTTATTCGTTTTTGAGAGACAGAAAGAGACAGAGCTTTAGTGGGGGAGGAGCAGAGACAGAGGGAGACACAGAATCTAAAGCAAGCTCCAGGCTCTGAGCTGTCAGGGCCCCTATATTCCTACATTTTCTAATTTGGCATCTTTTTAGCAGAAATTTTTTTCTAGGTATAAGAAAAAAAGAATTTTTTAAAAATCCCTGTGCTCAGATACATTCATAAGATACATTAAAAATAGGGGTGCCTGCGTGGCTTGGTCCATTAAGTGTCTGACTTTGGCTTAGGTCATGATCTCATGGTGTGTGGGTTCAAGTCCCGTGTTGGGCTCGGTGCTGACACCTAGGAGCCTAAATAAAGCCTGTTTCAGATTCTTGTGTTTGTCTCTTTCCGCTCCTCCCCCACTCACGCTGTCTCTTTCTCTCAAAAATAAACATTAAAAAAAATACATAAAGAAATAAAATACGCTCATAAGATTTTGAGTAGCCTGTGTGGATTAACATTTCTTTAAAACCATAATTGGAATTGTTGTATCTGGCATATCACAGTTTGGAGGGATAAACTGTTAATAGTTTTGACAGTTCTAATATGTAGAAATTGTTTAGTACCAGCACTTTCTATTATCTCCTAGGCATTAAACTTATAATAATACAGATCTCCTTATACTTTAAGAAACACAACAAACACAACAGTATTTCAGTATGTTGTAGCAATTAAGTATTTTCCTCTACATATGATTTAATCCTTCAGCCAGACATAAGGAGGCCACAAACACTGCCAAAGTGCTGATTTCCCAGAACAGTTATGGATCAAGAGACTAGGAGTTCAAGGGGTTTGACCTCTTATTCTGTGGAACTGTCTTTAATTCCTCAGGGATTTATCAGACATGGATTCTACACAGTCTTCAAACTGCAAGTGAGCATTCCCTCATCACTCAAGCATCACTGCAGATTTATGCAAATGAGACATTCTGCAACCACCTCGGGGGGAATGCTTCTCCTGACTCCGCCCTCAGTGCTGCTGGGTTTTATGAATGACTGCAATCAATTCGATGAATGTCTGCCAACTGCCCACTCAACCACTTCTACTCTTCTGTGCACATACACACGGGAGAAACTCAAACTGCCATAAACCTGTCGATGAGGTTATGGTAAGACTTTCATCTCTCCAAACAGGAACTAAATGTGCTTCAGATACTCAGAGTATGGGAGTTAAAAACCTTAAATGCCTTCATAAAACATAATTTACATAATTACTTTCTCTATTTTGAGTTTCCATTTTGGTTCCTGTAATCACTACTCACCCCCCTTCACCCACCTGCAAAAAAAAAAAAAAAGTGCACACACAAAACACTATTTTATGAAACTTTATTTCAATTTGAACTTTATCTAAATTGTTTTATCTTTCATGGCTAATGTCAGGAAACTAGTTACTGTGCACTAAGCTGTCAAATAGATATGGCATGTTTACATTTCTGTTCTCAATTTCTTGGTTTTTGAATTTTCCTGAGATTTGTCCAATCATCAGTGGAGATAAGTGCATTCAAAGTATCTGGGGAAAAAGTGTATTTGTGCTTACTCCCCAAGTGTTTTTGTACTAGTCTGCATTTGTCATAAAAAGTCTTAGAGGCAGTTGAAATAACATAAGATTGAGAAAATGAATTTTTTTAAATACATAATCTCCTGATTTACAGATCACTAATTAAAATATATATAGAAACAAGGATTCTCTAGCAGCCCTCTCCATCTTGGCTGATTGCAAATACATTTCTCTAGCAATTCAGGCAAAAAAACTTTAGACTTTACTCCTCTTTTCTCTTAACACTTTGCATCCAATCTATCAGATTGGTTCTACTTTCAAAATATGCCCAGAGTCTGACCATTTTTTTTATCTCCTCCATTATTGCCACCCTGTCTTGAGACATTATCACCATTTACTTGCATTCCCACAAGACTTTTAACTGATTGCCCAGCATTTACCCTTGCCCTTCTCCTATAGTTTATTCTCAACACAACAGCCAGAGTGACTCTTTATTAAAGATAAATCAGATCATGACTACTGTGCTCAAAATTCTGCAGTGGTTCTCCAGTTTACTCACAATAAATTGCCAGAGTCCTCAGAATATAATGCGGCCTCCTATAACTCTCAGAGTTCATCTCCTACTGCTTCCTGCCCCCCTCCTTGCTCATTCCACTCCAGCCATGCTGGCTGGTTTTCCTCAAACACACCAGACATGGTCTTATTTTGGGTCCCTTTCAACCAACCAAACTTTCCTTCCATCTGGAATGTTTTTTTCTGATATTGGTATGACTAACCTCCTTACCTTTTTCAAGACTTTGCTCAAATGTCAGTTTTTGATGGTTCCTATTCTGATTATTTTACTCACACTATAATCTGCTTTTCCACAGCCACCATACTCATATATCCAATGCCCTTTACTGGCTCCACTACTTACTAAAATTTACTGCCTCCCACTGCTGAAATAGGAACTGCTCAAGAGGAGGGACCTGGTCTCTTCAGTTCACTGACATAGGCCAAGAACCTAGAATAGTGTCTGATGTAATAGTCACTCAATACATATTTGTCAAGTGAATGAATAACATAAAAAGGACAAAAGCTGTGGGTTTCAAACTTGACTAATTTTAACACTCTAAAACATAGTGATTTAGAGTAGATTCTAGGTAACACTTTTTTGCAAGATTAATTACAGCATTTCTATAAAATATTTAGAGAATATAAATCGATTTATGGTCAATAAGTTTTGAATTGAATAACTTCACTAAATGTGTTTTCATACAGTTTGACTAAGTTTCATTCTCTTTCTGAACAAGGAAAAAGGTATTTCTCACCATGTAACGTATTTAGTGGAAAAGACTCTTTAATGTCAAGCCATTGCTCAAACCAGCAAGATACCATTTAACATCTAGTATAATGATATTTTATCAAATAAAACTTTAAAATAATTGTATATGAGGCAATTTTTTGATAGTAAAGAAAGAAAATTAATCTCTTTTCCTTCTGATTTTTCTAAACAGGGTAGGAAAATAACAAGTACTTCTGTTCATTTAACACCAATTATGTACCAAAATGCAAACAGCATATCTTATTCAATCTTTAAGATATCTACCCCCAAAAGGAGATATGATTGTCCCATTTGACAGATGAAGAAACTGTACATCCAAAAGATTAAATTATTTTTCCAATAGAAATGGCAAATATTGATATTTTAAGAAGCCAAGATTTTTATCAAGGTCTACTTGGGATGAAAGTTGATGTCCTTTCCATCATTGCATGCAGCCTCCAGACATTAACACAGGCAGTCACGTTGGTTAAATTAGAAATGTAGAGTGACCATAAGATCAATGGCAAAACTATGGAATGTGAATGGCAAGACAAGCCATCTGGCATAATATTAAGGATTTATATAAGAAAAATAATCAAGAAAGCTAAAACGATTTTTTAAAATTCATTTTCAAGAGAAACATAATACAGTTGATAAAAATCTCTTCAAATATATTTTTCAAAGGAGGCCTTCCACAGTGATCTCATTTCCACTCACAAATACTAAAAGAGAAAAAGCTGAAAAATATTACTTTAAAAAGTGAGTTTTTAAAAATTGCATATTCATGCCAACTTAACCATGAACAAATGAGTATGATGACTGTTACCCATAAGATGAAGATGAAACAGTAAAAATTCTACACCAGAAGGGGAGAGTGAACGTTGGTATTTTTCTTGAAAATCCAGATGTACTAATCACAAATCATCAGGGCCTGTTATACCTCCGATGTGCATTCAGGGAATCCTCAGAAGCTACATTAGAGTAATTTTTATATAAAAGAAGATGGGAGGACAGGAGAAGCAGGTTCCTAATCATATGAACAGGAAAGCCAGCTGGACATTTTTCACAATGACTGATGAGGGTTGCTGAACCTTCCCTGAAGAGGCCAGGAAGTTATGCACAAAACCATACAAAAAAGTATAGAATTCCAAAATCAAGGTGATAACAAGATAAAGATTCACTATAGAGATTAATGGGTGATTCTAAATATTAGAAAAACAGATTTTTCAAAGACTGATAAAAAAGAAAATTATAGGAAAAAAATGAAGTCCAGATCTTCTGAATTACTTAAACTTATTCTGTTTATTAGCCCTTATATCTCCAAAGGCTAGTTTTGTTTCCTAATATCATTTCCAACATTTTGGCAATATAACTAATTAACCCCTTTTTATCCATGCTACTATTTTCTGTTAACATAATTACTTTTTTTCATTCACCAATTCTTGAAATATTTGCATATCTATGGATTTATATCTGCCCCCTTTCCCCACACACTGTCCCATTTACATTCTTCTACTTATTAACCTGTGTACATTCTCCAAAATCTACGTGCTGCCTGAAAAACAACACGACTTTAAAAGAAAAATCAAAACAACCAGAAATTTCCTGCCACTAAACCTGAAAGAGAGAACTTCCATTCATTCCCCAGAAGAGGGAAAATCCATCTAATAATAAATAAGGAATTATAAATAAGGAATAAGTAAAGAATAATAAGAAGTAGGAAGCAATTAACATGGTCAATGTAGCAGAGGCATTAAAGAGGAGTCCTGAAATCATGATTTGAATTCTCCAGGAGTAAAAAGAGATGGGGCACAAGTGGAATTATGATGGGTCAGTAAGAAAAGGGGTGATGTGAAAGGGCAAGGAGAGAATGTAGATAATTAGTGTAAACGGAGACAAAAGCTGACTTGAAAAAAGAGGAGTAATGAAGGGAAAGATGATCTTTTTCATACTCAGAGGCAAGATTCTATGCAAGGGAATTGTCCTAGGGAAAAGGAAGTAGTTAAAGGTACAGGGGAGAGGAAGGAAGGAGAGGAGAAAAGAAACGGGAAGGAAGGACAGAAGAAAGGACAGAATTGAGTGAAAAAGCAAAGTTGGTGGGGAGAGGGATACGGATGGCACAGAACAAACAGGTAGGGAATTTGTCCCCAAAATGTCACCTTTTATTTGACCATAACTGCCATTTCCATTTCCTCCAAAAAAGATTCCTGAAGGATAATGCTCCATGAGATTCATTTTGGAAAGGCTTTGGAGAGGGGAAAATCATCTCTTCACCTCTTTCCTTATTTCTAATTCAGCTTGTTAGCAGCAGAAAGTTCTGCTTAAAGCTTCCCCACTCCTTCCTGTGCCTGGAGTAGGGAGGAATGTTTGCAGGAGCCCTCTCTTCCCAACCATCATCCACTAAGAGTTTGTTTTCAGTTGGGAGAAGGATCACCATGTCTCAAAAGCAAGAATAAGTGGGCAGTTTCTTCTTCTGTCTATTGAGTGCAAGCAGAGAGGGACCTCTTTTTGCTTATCCTTGAGCATCTAGCTTTCCTCAGTAAGCACCCAGAGCAGATCTTGGTGGGGCACAGTCTGTGATGTAGCTAACTCAAACTCTCTTTCTCACTAATCCAGCTCTGTTCAAGCTATTTAGGTAAACACATCTGAAACCTGTTCAGAGGACGCAGTCTTTCAGATTTAGAGTGAGGTAAGAAAACAAAAATGAAATAATGACAACAGCAACAAAAACTCACCTGGGACTGACAACCCACAAATAAGGAAAACATCACAAAAAGTTAAATAATATCTAATTTTCTCAAGTGAGGTAAGAAACATAGTTTGGATCGTAAAGTCAGCCTGTTATGTTCTTCTGGCACCCATGACAGTGCTTCTGTGTGGAACACATCGCCGTGGGCTCCAGTTTCACAAGCAAAAGTCCCAGCTATTTCTTTTCTATGAAAGAAAGCATATTGGTGTAAAAGTGAGTGAGGATGATAGCATTGGGGGGATAATCCTAGGCCTAATATAAAGCTATCCTAAAGAGGAAACTGTTGATAGCTTTCAGTTCAATTTCATTAATAAATAGTTCCTAATACTGCTCATAGCTAACTTATGTGTCTGACAGCCTGATGGAGAACTACTGCTCTGAACTTGCTGGCTCTGTCCCAAGCCTGGCCGAATCTCTCCATCTTTAACAATCACTGACTTGAATGGGATGAGAGAGACTGTTTAGTCAGCAAAAACATCCAAGTTAAACAGGAATCGTAGCACTCTCAAAGAGAACATGTAACTAAAAATTGTCTTGATTAATTCAAAAAGCAATTCAGCAAAACAAGATGAATTTCAAGAAATGTAAACATTCTTAGATATGAAAACTACACAGTAACAAAACAGAAAAATAACAGTGAATAATATCAACTAAAATTTCTGAGTGCCTACAGTGGGCTAGGAGCTATGCTAAGAATTCCATATGCCATTAGTCAGGGCACCTGATCATATGTCAATATTGCAGTTGGCAGTACCCAAGTTACACATTTATTTGTAAAATACCACAATTTCTTCTCAGGAGGCTCAATTCATCATTTTAAAAATCTATGGTATCGATGAAGTACTTGATTTTGAGCAAATAAATTATCTCATTGTCATTCAAGTTTTAGCAAGAGGCACACAATAGTAATTATTTCAAGTTTCAACCCTTCACAAATATCTCTATTCCATATTTTGATGCTGTAGAAGAATAACAGATAGTTGTCAGGTAATGGTTATCTACAGTCTAAATATACAGAGTAAAGAATGCAATTTGGAAAAAAAAGAATACGATTTGATAGTTGAGAGAGATAAATGGTATTTGTAAAGATTATTGCCAGAGCTTTCTTAAAACGCACAATTTTCTGCTCTTTGTTTGTAACACAAAACCATAGCTCTTTGAATAATGATTTTCGGGTAGTCCTATGTATCTAAGTATGCCTTTTCTCCATAAGCATTCATTCTCCTTCCTCATCAGGGAGCCAGATAGTCAAATAAATATCTACTAAGAGGTCCATAATGGTTCCTTGGTGGTATTTAAGTGCATTTTAAACAGATAAAATAAAATGGGAAAATGAAACTTGGAAAAGGATTAATGAAATATTTCAGGCATTGTTTTTAATTAATTGTAACATTTTCTCAACTGATTCACCTGCCTAGAAAGTTAGAAAATGGAGCCAGATAGGAAGATGCGTTGTACACGGACTATTACTTGTGAATAAATATTAAAGTACTATATGAAGTATATATAGTATTCATTAATTATTATAAATAATATTTCTTTATTCACCCAGGAAGCCACAATACTGATGACAGATATGATATTTGGAAAGATAATCCAGTAAATATGACTTCTTACTCCTTGTTAACAAGAATAAACATTCTCTAAACCCTCTGCTCTCTTTCTTGACTTGCTAGAACTGCCATTCTTGTGGCTTCAAATGGATGATGGTTTGTGAATTGTCATTTCCAGACTTTACCTCCCATTATCTATCAGGTCTTAAATCTGTATCTACTTAAATACCTTCCTAACAACCAAGCTTAAACAGGCTAAAATACTGAACTCAATATTTCTCCTACTCTCAAACTTAACCACCTCCTAAATTCTATAAAGGAGTTACTCAAATCTTCCTATTACTGATCTTCACAATCACTTTCCCTAATGGACAATGTCATTAAGTCCTCTATTCCTTTGAAGAATCTCTTGAAATTTCCCCTTCTTATTTTTGTATACTACTTCCAAATTCATTTTCTCTCTTAAATGAACTGCTTGAGTAGTTTTCCTCAAGTTCCATTTTGCTCCAACTCACAGATTCTGCAAAAGGGCTCGCATTTCCCACCCTATCAAATATATATTATAGCTATCCAGTTCCAGACTATTTCTTCAACAAATTTTCCCATTTACTAATCTCTTCTTCTTCATTTCTAACATAGCCCATTTCTCAAGTCAGGTATATCTATCTCAAATTTTTAGCACATAATTGTGTCATTTTAATCTCCATTCCATATGCCATCTTTCTTACTCAAAATTATCTGCCTTCTTTCCCTCTCTGTTAATTTTTCGTTCTTTCAAAATTCAGCTGAAATGTACTGAACTCCAGGAAGCCCTACAGGCTAAGGACTTTCAATAATCCTTCAACAGTAATTTATAAAAAGTGCATCCTTATATAGGCAAGAGAGACTTTGTTTAATAGCTGCAGCTAGACTACTGGGAGGAAGCTCAAGAAATGTCTGCTTAGAAATAGGACATGAAATGGAGGCATGCTCCAAAGCCCCAGTTGGAAAGCTCTGATGATTATAACATCTCAGGGATAAATGAACAAGTCCTTATAGGACACATGCTCTGTGCCATACACCATGGCAAATGCTATGATCACAACCTGAAATCAAGTCAGTCTGGTCATCAGTAATGATGGTAATAATAATAACTGACATTTTTTGAGCATTACATGAACTCTTTTAAGCTCTTTATATGTATTAACTCATGTGATCCTCACAACAACTCCATGTGGTAGGCAGGGAAGGTAACTACTTGACATAGCATTTACAAAGCCCTGTTATATGTAAGTTGCAACAGTATTAGTTCCACAAACAGAACTCTATTCGAATACAATTTCATTTCCTTGAAATTGAATGTATTATTCCTTTTGTAATATAACAATTAAATAGCTTCAAATATAGGTAAAAAGAAGATTGAGTATAGAAATCTAGATTAGTAATGCAAGTAAGGAGGATGTTTCCCCAAAAATATTAAATATAAATATTTTCATTTTGAAGAATAAAACTCTAGTCTGTTATCAGCTAGATGTAAAAGAATGAAACTGCACTACTTTCTAACACTATACACAAAAATAAATTCAAAATGAATTAAAAACCTAAATGTGAGACATGAAACCATAAAAATCCTAGAAGAAAACAGGCAGTAGTTTCTCTGGTATAGGCCATAGCAACATTTTTCTAGATATATCTCCTAAGGCAAGGGAAACAATAGCAAAAAGACAACATACTGAATGGGAGACGATATTTGCAAATGAAATAGCTGATAATATGTTAATATATAAAACATATAAAGAATGTATACAACTCACCACCAAAAAAAAAAAAAACCCTAAACAATCTGATTAAAAAAGGGGCAGATGATATGAATAGACATTTTTCCAAAGAAGACATACAGATGGCCAACAGACACATGCATAAAAAGATGCTCAACACCACTAGTCATCAGGGAAATGTAAATCAAAACCACAGCATGACATCAACTCATGCCTGTTATAATAGCTAAAATCAAGCAACAAGTGTGGGCAAGTATGTGAAGAAAAAGATACCCTTGCAAACTGTTGGTAGGAATGTAAACTGGTATGACCACTGTGGGAAGCAATATGGAGGTTCCTCAAAAAAATTAAAAATAGAAATACCATATAATCCAATAATTCCACTATTGGCTATTTACCCAGGGAAAATGAAAAAACTAACTTAAAAAGATATATGCACCCTATGGTTATTGTAGCATTATTTAGAATAGCCAAGACATGGAAGCAACATAAGAGTCTATCAATAGATGAATGGATAAGGAAAATATCAGGTATGTGTTTGTGCATGTGTGTGTGTAGTGGTATATATACACACACATAGTAAAATATTACATAGCCATAAAGGGATGAGATCGTGCCATTTGAGACAACATGGATGAACCTAGAGGGTATTATGCTAGTGAAATAAGTCAGACTGAGAAAGACAAATACCATATGATTCCACTAATAAATGGAATCTAAGAAAATGAATAAACAAACAAAAAGCAGAATCAGAACTATCAATACAAAGAACAAACCGATAGTTGCCAGAAGGGAGGGTAGTTGAGGGTTGGGCAAAATGGGTGAAGGGAAGAGGAAGATACAGGCCTCCAGTTATGGAATGAGTAAGTCATGGGAATAAAAAGCAGAGCTTAGGAATACAGTCAATGATATTGTAATAGGAATGCAATGGGACAGATGGTAGCTATACTTGTGGTGAACATCACATAATGTATAAACTTGTCAGATCACTAAGTTGTGCACCTGAAATTAATATAATATTGTGTGCCAAACCTACTCACATAAAATTTAAAAAAAAAACAAAAACAAAACTCTAGTCTATTATGCTCTTAATGTATATGTATTCTATAATGTCACTTCGTGTTCTCAAAGGTCATAGAATAATTTTAATTATATCATCATGTATAACTAAAGTTCACCTTCCTCTTCAGCATCACTTCCACAGTTTCCACTAGTCATTCCTAGGGTTTACTTGATATATACCTCTTACTTACAGATTCATGAGTATAAAAAAAATAGTGATTTTCAAACTCTAAGACTGAAATTTGTCACCCCTTCTATCCAAGTCACTAAGTGGTATTCATGTTTCTGCTGGAGGAAACCTAAAGCCACAGAGACTTTACTAGTCTTATAATTGCTAATTCTATTCAATATTTCTGACTGCTGGACATTTTTAAATGTCTACTGGGATCTACCTTGATATAACCTGCACACATCAGTCCTATCTCAACCCTTAAAAAGCTGTATGGAACAAGTTTGCTGACTTTTACAGAGACCATCTCCCCATATATTGGAATTCAGTGATCTTGTGTCTGCTTTACCTTCACACCACTCCTCTTTCTCATTAGCCTGTCAGTCATCTGTCATTAGGGCATGTATTCTGTAGCTTCACTTCTTTTGGTTAACAACTCTCTTAAAAGTCAACTCCATTTGTTGTGCAGTATTTTCACTCTAGATCCACAGGAATGAATACAAACTCTAATGTCCTCTCTAGTAGCCAAGTCATATAAAGGCCAACTGACAGAAGTGATATTCAAGGGAAATTATCTATGATTGGCTTCCAAACATGGTCATATATCAGAATTATCTAAAGAGGTTTTTAAAGGGACAAAGTTCTTGGGTGCTGGCCCAGACCTACAGAGCTGCTGTTTGGGCCCAGGGATTTTCAAATGATTAGCTTCCCTGGGTGGTTCTAATATGTCCAGTCACATGTTTGGGAAGTGGTGATGAAGAATGAGCCATTCATTTACTCCACAGGACAGTCTGAACCCTTTCCTTCGAGGAAGCTAAACCACAAGAAGTCTCAATAACTTGGACCACATTATCATAGTCTCTCATAAAATAGCTCTTCCTGACTGCATTTTAATGTCATACCTTCAGCTTTTATGACGGGTTGATATAAGAAACAGCTGTTTGAAGTTGGTATCTGCCTTTACTAGAAATTACTGGTGAGGTTGCTGTCTATTACATCAGTCTGAGTACTTTCTATAAAATTCCACACCCATCCTGCAATTTTTGTTTTCAAAATTTAGCACCAAGAAAAATGTCATTCTTTGTTTATTACAAATGCCTACCATGATTTCTTTTGGTCAAGGTTCCAAGGAAGTTCAGAGAAAAACTTAAAACTTATCAAAACAATGCTGTTGACGCGGTATGTTTATAATATCACCTCTTTCTTGGTTATAAGTTTAAATTTCTATTTTACTAATATTTTATGTTGAAATCCTTTTGAGAAAAGTAAAACAGAATCATGGAAAGAAAAAGGTAAAAACTTTTTTCTTATAAGAAAAAACTAAACATCTCAATTTTTCTTAACTTTAAAAAATCTAATATGCGTTACAGGGGATACCCTGACATGTGTGTGTATATATATATATATATATATATATATATATATATATATATATAATATACCCTGACATGTGTGTGTATATATATATAATGTTTCATGGAAACATTCCATAGGATTTAAGTGTTATCACACAGAAATAAAAGAAAATGGTTTCATGGTCAAATAAATTTGGGAAGCATTAAGTTAAACAGGTTAAGCAGGCTTTTTTTTTTTTCACGAAGTAGATTTTCAGAATCTTCAAAATGGTAGTGTTCATTATTCACTTCTAAAACAGAAGCATAATATGTAGCATTTCCCAAGGAATAGCATTCATGATAACATAGAATAGCAAATATGGCTCTTCACACTTCAGTAGGAAATATTTTCAATTGGCTACTTCTCATTCTAAAAGAATTACCACTTTTACCTGAACATAGGCAACTATCTCACATTTTGGTCCACAGAATAAATATATCACACAACTCTTAGAAAGTTCATTTTCCACATGACAATACAGTTTAAGGGTACATACTTTTCTCCATTCCCATATATTAAATTCACAGAGAGATGACCCACATGAGGTACTTACTAAATTATTTCATGACTAAGCATCCAATATAAACTCATTAAAGGCACAGATATTGACTTAAACTAAGAATTCTTAGTGCAAAGCCTACGGTTTTTGATTGTTGACTGGTTGGCTTTTTGCACTGGTAACAATGAATATATTTATGTAAACTTCACGAGAAATGACTTAAAAGTCCTAGAAATCCTAATGTACTTCTCTGAAATCCTCAGGTTTGATGTATGAGGAATAAAAATGTAATCATTGCAGTAGGTAGACTATAACTGTCACCTTCACAGTAAAGAGGAAATACAATAAACTATTGACATTTTTATTGTTATAAACACATTTTATATATTTCTTTTTCTAGCAAATAATTATACAGGTTATTTTGCCTACAGAAAAATTATAAGAGGTGATAAGACATTTTCCCTAAAACCACATAGTTACCTTATGAAAAACTTTTCTATTTTTTCTTTTATGTATAGTATTAAGTAGTATATCAACTAAAAAGATAGATATTGACAAGATTGTCTTAGTCTATTCAAATCACCCATGATTTTTTTTTGCTATTTAACTTAAAATGACCCCTTTACTTTGAAAATAATATTTTAGGCTTTGACATTGCACAGTTAAAACTTATTGATCCTTCACCAATGATAAAAATTTAAACATTTTACTTCATCAAAAGAAAAATTTCCTCCAAAGGAGACTATTAAAATCATAAATATGCAGGTCACACTGATAGAAAACAATTACATTATCTATCTTATATGTGCAATACACATATGTACATACACAGGGCTTAAATCCAGAATATATAAAGAATTCTTATAAATCAATGAAAAAGTTGGGGTGCCTGGGTGGCTCAGTCGGTTAAGCATCAGACTTCAGCTCAGGTCATGATCTCACGGTTTGTGGGTTTGAGCCCCGCGTTGGGCTCTGTGCTGACAGCTAGCTCAGAGCCTAGAGCCTGTCTTTGGATTCTGTGTCTCCCTCTCTCTCTCTGATCCTCCCCTGCTCGTGCTGTCTCTCTCTGTCTCTCAAAAATAAATAAAAAACATAAAAAAAATTTCTTTTAATCAATGAAAAAGTGACCTATCCTATGAACCAGAGATCTATTCTTAGGTATGTACTCAGAAAAGTGAAAACTTATGTCTACAAAATGACTTTTACAAGAATATTTATAGTAGCCTTATTCACAGTCTAAACTGGTAACAACCCATGTGTTTGAAAAGAATCGTGGTATATTCATACAATGGAATGTACCTCTGATGTGTGCAACAGTGAGAGTGAATGAGTGAATCAAAAAAATATTTTGTTGGACAAAGAAACCAAACATAGAGTTCTTACTGCATGATTCAATTTTTATAAAGTTCAAGAAGAGGTAAAAGTAATCAATGGTGAAAAAACTCAGAAAGTAGTGGCCTCTGGGTAGGGAGGGAGTTGGGGGATAATGGAAATATTTTATGTTTTATACCTTGTTTTTAAGATGTGATGATGTGGGTATATACAATTGTCAGTATTCATCAAACTGAACCCTTCAGATTTATACATTTTATTGTATGTAAATTGTATCTTAATAAAAAGTAAAAAATAAATAGGAAAAATAACATAGTTCAAAAAAAGGAAAAAGTCTCATACTTTAAGAATATGTCATCTTTCATGCAATTTAATGTGCTTTGGAAAACAATAATTCTGATAAACCACTATGGAAGTCAAACAATTAATACACTTTTTCAGGCTGAACAATTTATTCATTTATACCTTGTCAGAATCAAAAGGATAAATATAAACACCATTAAAGCTAAGATATTTGTTTTGTAAAGGAATATTTTTCATCAAGTTGAATTATTATGTATACATGAAGAACTTAAAGGAGCTTTTAAAATAGAGTTCAAGAAAAGGACAAACCATAGTCCCATATGTTTAAAACATTACCTGTCATAAATTATATGTAGATTATTTAAAAGGTAAATTTGCTTCCACTATTTCACACAAAATATTACTTAAGAACAGTACTAGCATTTATGGCTGGGAAAAAAATCCTAAAACTGGTATTTTGAAAGACTGTCTACATTTTATGTAGAATTGAAAATATATCTTATGCCATATGCCTTATGACATTTATTTTCTAAGAAATTCTGAGCATTAGTTGCAATTTCTAAGAGAAAAATCTTATATCAAAAGACTTAAAATTGCTTTTATTAGAAAAATACTGAAAAATGCAAAAAGTCATAAAAATCACATCAATTCTTACTACTTTAAAAATACATAATTAAGTGAAAGTCAGCCATCACTATCTCCAAAGATGTCTATATCTTTTATAGGCATAAACAGTTTAAGACTCTAAAGGCAATATTCTAAAAAGTGTAGTGCTGTGACTTCAGTCTATTTGGTTGAGGAGAAGCGTGAAGATAGTCTCTAAGCTGCAATTCTTATACCTTTATCAGAGCTACTGCAACTCAATGATCTCAACAGAAGAGCAGGTGCAGTTACTCTGGCTTTCTTCCTCACTGAAAACTCAACCCTAAAAGGTTTGAGAATCTGGAAGAGTCAGCTTGGAATCACTAAACTATTTCAATGTACCTTTATTCTAGGAAGTAAGTATGTTTTTATATTAAGGGAAAAAACTGACTTTGAAAGGAAAAAGAATAGTAGTAATGGGAGGGTATGAAATAATGGAAAAAATAATGAGAAATAAGTCAGTATGTTAACATGCTTTCATAGACAATTTTACATCAGTAGATCCACCTCTCTGCTCTTAAAGTTCTTTTCTGCTCTGCAGTTGATTAAATTATTGTTCAAAAAACGGTCACTCCCTCACTCCTATACCCCTACCTTATTTCTTTTTACGGGGAGTGAGCTATGCCACTTGCTTTAGCATCATGGTAACCGAAGTGTATTTCCTGCCCCTGCTTTTGGGCTTTGCCCTGTGATTTGCTTTGGCAATAGGATGTTAGCAGACTGAGGAGATGAAACAAGGAAGGACTTGAACTGTTATGCATTTGCACATTGAGGCTTGCTCTCTTGAACTGCCATTACCATGAGACAAGTCTGAGACACATGAAGCAAATCTGGACCCAACCTGTAGCTTGAAGTCAACCTCTTGTGAAGCCCAACCTAGGTCACATCCACGCAGCCAACCTGAAGAATCATCAATAAACTCAGCTGACATTAGCTGGGACACTTTAGCTGTTCCACAGGTATCTGAGAGATACAAGCTGATGCACTGAGATTTTTATGGCTAATTTCTCCTCTTACCTCCAGAATGACTGCTAGGCCCCATGGGAGATATTTATGTATACAGTTTCAAGAAAAACTTCTTCTCCCACTGTGGCAGGTCCAACCTCTGCCTAACACGTTTTCATGATACCCAAGTTCCAGGTGTCCAGGTCTTTCCTAGCAGGCACCTAGGCCTATTCTCTAAGGATAGGACCCCATCTTCCCTGATTAACTACTTATACACTATGATTTTCCAAGGTCCTCAAAAATTTCCAGATTTAAGCTGAAGCTAATTTATAATAGTATCAATGAGAACAACCAAACTCTCTGTAAAGGGCAGCACTGTGTTCATTCTATACACTGCTGTATCTCAGTTCCTAGAAAGTTATCTAGCCCATGTCAGGTGTTCAATATACATTTACTGTATAAATGAATAAATGTGTTGGAAATTAGATAAATGTGTTAGAAATATATAATGGCTATGTTGCATAGGAATCTTTAGTATATCCACTCAAAGGACAGAATTGCTGGAGAATTTTGGAAGACAATGGAGAAGAAACTGGTAGCATCACAACACTTTTCCTGGAATTTTATAAATCATCCCAAGAAGATTTCCCATCAACTCCACATAATAGTATATAACACCATACATTATCAGTCAGGGTCAGCACATGATGGAACTGCCATGTGACCACCAATCTGGACCTTCACTGATCTCACCCCACAAGACCTGAATGGAAAAATATAACAACTACATACTCAAATCCAATTGTCCATTTTTTATCTTACTAGGAAAAAAGAGTACTGTCTTAGAATGATGTTATGATAGAGCAGCAGGGCAAGGAGGCAGAAGTTGAGTTTGAGGTGTGGCTTGCCACTTACTCCCTAGAAAATGTTAGGTAAACAACCTTCAACTTCTCATTATGGTGGAATACAGTGAGCATAATAACATGTTTCTGGATCCTATCTGAGAGAGGTCCTAGCAGTAACATATGAAGTACTGTGTATAAATTGCACTGAAGACACTCAAGCATTATCAAATTGTACAGTATTGTTTTGACAATGTATTCTTTTACCCCACTTTTAATATCACTTTGGAAATAGAGGCATTCCAAAATTGTTTGTTGTAAGAATGGTGTTGAATAAATATCATCATCATTACCAACATGGTTATGTGGTTGATGACAGGTGACTCTGAGGGCAAGGAAACAAATAACCTTCTGCAATTAGAGAATATATAACATATAGCCACAATTAAGCTGAATTACAACTGAAGTAGGAAAAAAGTCTCCATTTACCACGTTACCAATCCACTAAAGGAAACTATCTAAACAGTCCATCACAAATCAGGATTAGGAGAAAAAATACAAAAACAGTGTCCTAATCTTCATATATGCTTATTTTGATTTCTCATGTCCTCCAATCTTACCACAGTCAACTAGTCAACAGTGTATTTGATTTTTGCATGGTGATCTTAAGAAAAAAATCAAATGCCAAGTTTTACAGCTATTTACAGTGTTTCTGCATTTTACATATTATCTAGACTTCCAGCTTTGTAAAGGCAGTCTAATAAAATATGTAAACATGAAAAATAAGCATGCTTTAGGAATCCCTTACTTTTGAGTTTTATTTCTCTTTTTTTCCTTTTTTTAGAGGAAGTTTGTGTTATTTCATCACTTTGGATAAAAATGCATCAGATGATAGCACTTAAAATAACTGGCTTTAAAGGCAGAAGCTGTCTTAGTAGGAAAGAATGTTTTTGGTGGAAAGCTTAGATAGCAAGTGTTTTTTTTTTTTTAAATAAATCTTGAAACTCCTGGACAAATCATAGTTCTCAAACATTCATATACAAATTATGGAAGGGGTTTCTGAAATTATTCTAATAAGCTTTGAACTGCACTTTTCCTAAGAAGTTGTTTTTTCATTCACATTTTGACTTAATTCACGATCACCAAAACCTAACCATAGACTCAAATGTCCAAGTATCCAAGTATCCACTGTTAGGAGGCTAAACATTCAAAATCCAAGTTACTGGTTTCTCCTTTCTAGAATGATTTTCTGGATTGCAAATTCTTGACTATCCTCTGATGTTCTTCCTACTTAGAGGTTTCCACAATAACCACTTCTTTAAGTTTTTTTTCTTATATTAAGATACAATGTTTATATAATAAAATCCACTCATTTAAAGTGTACACCAGAGGGGAGGTGGGTGGGGATGGGTGAAATAGGTGAAGGGGATTAAGAGTACACTTATCTTGATGAGCACTGGGTAATATATAGAATTACTGAATCACTACATTGTACACCTGAAACTAATATAACACTGTATGTTAAGTATACTAGAATTAAAATAAAATTAAAATTAAAAAATAAAACTATGCATATGTGGCTTATACACTGTTCCAGTAAATAATACAGTTCACAATAAAACATCTTAAAAAGAAAAAAAAATAAAGTATTTACTTACATGTGCTTTGAAAAATGTATACAGGCTTGTAACCAGCACTACAGTAAAAATATAGAACATTTCTATCACCCAAAAATGTTCTCTTATCTCCTGTGGTCAATCTCTTTCCCTTTTCCCCTCTTTCCCTATCCTACCTCATGACAATCACTGATTTTTTTTAATCTCTATAACTTTGCCTTTCCTGGAGTGTTATATACATGAAATCATCCAATATACAGTGTCTGACTTCTTTCACTTAGCATATTTTTGAAATTCAGTTGTGTTGTTTCATGTATTAGTACTAGGGTCCTTTTTATAGCTGAGTAATACTCCATCTTATGGATGTATCACAGTTTGTTTATTCACTCACCAATTGATGATCATTTTATTGTGTCCGGTTTTTGCCTATATGAATAAAACTGTTATGACCAGAGAGGATAGGTCTTTGTTTTTTATTTTAAGTTTATTTATTTATTTTGAGGCGAGGAGGACAGAGAGAGAGGAAGAGAGAGAATACCAAGCAGGCTCCACACTGTCAGCACACAGCCCCCAAACTCACAAACCGTGAGATCATGACCTGAGCCGAAATCAAGACTCAGATGTTTAACCGACTGAGCCACCCAGGTGCCCTCAGAGGACAAGTCTTTGAAAAAGTGTATTTCTTCATTTCTCCTGGGTAGATACCTAGGAATGACACTGTTGGGTTATATGGCAAGTGTATATTAGTTTTATAAGAAGTTGCCAAACTGTTCTCCAAAGTGGCTACATCATTTTACATTCCTGCTACCGGTATAAGAGAGTTCCGATTTACTCACTCCTTAACTGCTGGATGGAAACATTAATTGATTGTTGTATATAATACCACGTGATGATTTGACGATTCATAGCCATTTGAGTTACGTTAATTTAACATTATGGAGATTATGAGTTGGCTGATTTCATTTCATTCCTCCTGTATCTCTACAAGGAGAGTGTACTTAATATCTTCATTTAGATGAGAACACCGGAAGCTGAGAGTGGCTAATTTTCCCAAAAGACAAGTGACAAATCTGGAACATTATATGAGGCAGTCTGATTCCAAAACCCAGTACAGTGTATAGGAAACAACCAGTAGTTGCCTCCAAAAATATAGTTAATGATACGTGTATAACATAGCATAGAGTTGTTCTCTCTCATTCTTTTTTCTCTCCTGATGTTTTGAGAAAGAAGGAAGCCTTAAAAGCCTTTTCTTGTTAACACTTTATGCCCAGACTCAGGGATCTAGGAGGTGACATTCTCAAGTAAGCTTACATCCTAATATAGGATACTGAGATCAAAGTTGCAAGTCATGTCCATTCTTCCATTCCTGTTCCATATATACCCTGAATCCACATTAAGATACTGCATATGTATCTTAAAATATACCCATAAGCACTTAGATGGACAAATTCTCATACTACAAAAATGTCTTCAGCACAGTTTGAAATGTACTTGTCTAATCACCAGGGGCAAGGCAGGTCACTAGGGACCATATGATGGTGTACTCAGAGCCCTGTTAATTGTCCCTTGCCTCTGCTTTGCAGGCCTGAAGTAGCTTATGCCCTCACTCTATTTATAGGTTTGATGAGTAACCTCAGATTCTTCTAATGTATAAGACTAAAAATACAAGGGGATATGATCTAGCAAAGTCAGTATTCTAGCATCTTTACATGTCTCCAGGGCATCCCTGCTCTGACAGCCTAAAGGAGTTCCCAGGTCACTTCAACCTGCAGTGTTCCTTCCTACCTTCTCCTTTAGGTTAGCACTGTCCATCCCTACTGCCCAACTTTCTCTCATCTCCATCCATGAAATTATTATGGCCCATATAATATTACTAGTAATCATGAAACTCACATTTTGGACACCTATTATGTGTCAAGCATTTTGGTAAGTGCATCAAAAAATATCACAGCATCCATTTTGTATCTAATTGACATAGGGGAAAATTGAGTCTTAGAAAGCTATGCAGCTTGCCCAACATGACACAGACACTAAATTAGGGTTCAAATCCAAGTAATCTTACTCCAGAGGCTCTGCTCTCCACTACACTATACTGTGTCCAAGAGCTCTGGATCTGATCCAAGTGTCTGCTCTGGGTGTAAATATGAGACCTTAAGTTAGGGCTTTTTGTCATTCTGCAAACCTGCCATGACTCAGGCTGTTCCTCAACTTAGGATGCTTTCCTTCTTGAAGACCCTTTAAATTTTCTTCAAGGCCAAATTCTAGTGTTACCTCTTGAATCCTTCCCTAACTTACGCAGAAGTTTCATTTTCTATGTTCCTGTGATCTCATACATCTTTCCCTACCACTAATTTGAGTTGTTTTATAATAATTGCTTTAAGATTACCTCCTTCATTAAATCATGAGATCCCTGAGAGCCACACTTAATTTCATATACCTTCTATATCATTCCAAATCAACTAAGTTATGTTGCAACACAAACAGCATCTAAACCTTAGTGGTTTAAAATAACAAAGGTGTATTTCCCATTGATTTTGCAACTTCATCTCAGGTAAGTGGGGGCTCTGCCCCACATGTTCTCATTCCAAGAGTCTCTAACATTAAAGTCATCATGAATTCCTCAGCAAGATGGAAGGAAAGGTAGCAAACTGAACACTGGCTCTTAAATGCTTACACTCAGAAGTAGTAAAATTCCACTTCTCTTCATATTTCATTGGCCAAGCAAGTTTCATGATCATGTCTAACTTAAAAGAGTGGAGAAGTATAATCCTAGCAAGTGCCTGAAAGAAGAAAAACCAGAAATATCTGATGAACACTAATGATATTCTCAGGATTTGGCAATACACATGTGGCCTATTTGATAAATGCTGGATAAATAAACTAGACATTTTTAACCTGATGTATTTAAAAAACACACATTGTGATCATATGCTAATATTTATTTTAAATGATCTCTTATGAAATTAATCCCATTACTTACTGTAATATCTTGAATACACTCATTTATCCATTTTAAATGTATTCACTTAAAATTCTTTAACAAGTTTTTAATAAGAGGTTACTGTATAGAGATCAGTGTGTTAGGTACTATTTAGGCTAAAACCATTATAAAACATAATGTCTACACATGTGAGTAAATGTGTTTAATACATGATTATTCCTTTATTCAGTTAAATTATTGAGTACCTATCACCTGTAACTGCTCTAATAATTTGATAAAAAGAGAAAATAAGATTTACAAGTTCCTTGAGAGAGGGAAGACAGAAAATAAGCATGAAATACATAAATGAATAAGATAATTCTAGTTGATAAGTGCTAAGAAAATATAACAAAAATGGGTTTTGGGAAAGAGTGCTCCCAGGGTAGGGATGTGTGCTGGGTATCTTTTGCTTGCCCTTCCGATCCAATGTCTATCCCTGTCCACCCTAATCCAGGCCTGGGAGACTCAGATGTTTGAACTACATCAATGGGATTCTTTCCCCTCTGGTCTGGATTGGCTTTGCCAATACAAAGCACCTGCAGCAAAACAGGAACTAGAGAGTGAACTTGAATGAGGTATTTATCTCCCCAGCATATTCCCTGTCAGATAGCATCCCTGTGCGCCCCTAGTGAGTGCCACAACCCCCCAAATCTGTCCTTTTCCACATAGCTCTATCTCTGGCTTTCTGATTATTCTTTCAGGCCTATGGAGGCACAGCCCTCCACTGTTAATGGCTATGAATTACTTCACCATCTCTTGCTGCCTGTCTTAAACATTGCCCACGTATTTATAGTTTAGTCCCTTTATTAAGCTTTTTTTGCAAACTGACCATTTTATCATGCCATCTGTTATAGGAAATAATTAGATAGAAGTCTTGACAATTTACACACACTACATTCAGATATATAAAGAAAACATAGGTGTTAGATTTTTCGTTAAGTGATCAAATCTTCGGCATACTCCTCCCCTACAGGTAGGAATAAGTCTCCATCTGAATAAATCACTAGAAGTTAGGGAAGCATCATTGAAAAATAGCTTTATTTATAATCTGAGGACCTGAATTTCAGTTCAGACCTTATAATATTTTAGCTGAGTGCCTCTAAGCCAGATATCTCATTTCTATGTAGATCAAAAAGATAAAGTTCACATGCAATGTTAGGCATGGTTTCTACTGCTATTGTTACTAAACCTTTAGCCTGTTTTTCCAGAGAAATATCCCAACCTAATTTCCCACCTTTTTTCCACTTGAAACCCTTCTCTCACTGGTCTCACTACTCTTCTATCCCACACTAGGATGGTGGCCTCCCTTTCTTCTCTTCCTTCTAACACCTACCTCATATCAACTCCACATTTTCTAAAACTATGACGCCTTCCAGAGCATCTTCTTTAAATTCTGCCCTTCCTCATATAAAATGTGAGCAAGGTTTCCTGGTACATTTGAAATGGTTGTGTGTGTCTGGTCTGAGGGATTGGCCGTGGAAGAGCCTGGAGCAGGGTGAAAGCTGGTTTGCCCTCCACACCACACTAGACACCAGCTGGGAGGCTGAACCCACAGGAGACAGGGGTGCCTCTTCTTATCTGCACAGTTCTATACGTATACATTTATTTTCTAGCAACGTTTTCTTTTTCAAAAGTATGTACAGAGTGTTCCCTTAAAAGTCTAATGCAAAATCTCACACACACACACACACACATATAACTTATTTAAAATATTAAATGTCTCAGATAAACTTTTGTAATAAGGTACTTTGTAAATATGAAAATAAATCTTAACATCTCTCCAAATTTATATTAATGGGTGCCTGGGTGGCTCAGTTGGTTAAGCATCTGACTTCGGCTCAGGTCATGATCTTATGGTGCATGAGTTGGAGCCCCAGGTCAGGTTCTGTGTTGACAGCTCAGAGCCTGGAGTCTGCTTTGAATTCTGTGTCTCCCTCCCTTTCTGCCACTGCTTCTGCTCTGTCTCTCTCTGTCTCAAAAATAAGTAAATATTTTTTTAAAAAGAATGTCAAATTCATATTAAGCACAATAATATTTTACCAAGTAATATAAGTAATGGCTAAAGAACCAACAGACGTCATTTATTTTATGCACTGTATTTTACATAAGCTTGTTTTCCAAGAATATTAAGAAAAATTGTTAATTAAAAATATCCTGGGGTGCCTGGATGGCTCAGTCTTAATTAAGTGTCTGACTTCGGCTCAGGTCATGATCTCACGGCTATGGGTTCAAGCCCTGTGTTGGACTCGTGCTGACATCTCAGAGCCTGGAGCCTGCTTGAGATTCTGTGTCTCCCTCCCTCCCTGGCCCTCCCTCACTCACAGTCTGTCTCTCTCTCTCCTTTAAAAATAAAAATAAACATTAAAAAAAGAAAAAATATCTTAAAGGAATTTGCTTTCTTTGCAACTCAAAGAATGGATCAGAATTTTGGTGTTCAAATACTCCATCACAAAGTTGGTATGCTCAAACCATTTTGAAACAAAATAACGATGACAGCTACAATTTTGACATTTACAATAATTAACTGCAGCTTTTGAGAAGAAAAAATTACTTATTCCCTATATTATATGGTACCTGCTGAACAAAGTTGAACTGCCCTTAAAGAGCCAATTTTCATTATATTGCAACCAAATTAACAGCCAGCCTTTTGATGTGTACAGAATTATTGCAAGATTAAAATTACTGATTATTATAGCAGTGCTAATTTAGAGCACAGGTAAAATTCAACAAATTAAAGATGAAGGTTTGTCCTTTTCAAAGAGTTGCTGGCTCTTAATCCTTGTGAACATTTTTTTCACAGAAATTACAAACTCTTACCCTTCCAAGAGGGCAGAGTCTGTGGTAGGAAAAAAAAAATGTCTGCAATAATCCTGTGAAGTGATCCTGGCTACATGAATAGACATCAATGACATTATTCCTAAAGGAATCTTACTCTACTGGTCACAAATATCACAGATTTCAAATAGCTAAGCCTAGCCAGAAAATATAGCCAAATCCAAAATTTATAGTTAAAATTTGAGGGTGAAATTTCAATTCTAAATCACTGAAGTTATAAACGAAAATTAATTATTTATAACTCAGTCGTAGGTAAAGTTTTGTTGTTTTAATAAAGATGTTAATACTATTTTAGGAGTAACTATAGTATGTGAGAACTTGTACAAGTAATCTAGATTTTGTCTTGACTCTTTCAAATACTAGTTTACTAATTTTTTGAATCAAGATTTAAACCCACCTCTGATCTTTATACATCTTTCCTTTTTAATATGCATTTCCCCTGTATAATAGACAAGTTTTTAATACCTATGGTTAGTATTAATATTTACATGTTTACATTTAGTATTTGCACACATTTATTATTTGAAAATAGTGTTCTAAATTAGGATAAGTACATTTAGATAGATGATCCATGGACAACTATTCAGAGATTCAAAAAAAGTATAATTTATAAGCATCTAATTTTTATATTTAGTATTGTTTCTACCTTTGATTCTAAGATATATATATAGTCCTTTTTATGTCTCCTTACAAAATATCAGGTAATTTCTGATAATATGGTGACAGATAATACATTTTAAAAAAATCCCTCAAGGGTTCTAAAAAAGCTACTGGTATCTGTTTGTTGTTTGATAAACATTACAATTAAATGTAGCACTAATAGCTAACATAGCTTTTAGTATCTATTTTATAGTAACTATTTTATAGTTACTAAGCTGTAACTATAAAATACACAACACATAATAAAATACACTGCAGAAAAATAACAAGTATTTTTTCCAGAAGTTTGAATCCTTTGACATTCAAATAAAAAATTCTAATTGACAGAATATATGTACAATACATATAAACTAAGGAAAGTTACATTTATTAAAAATTATATGAATCAAATTTAGAGTGATCAACTTTAGGTGTCATTTACAACCTGCTTATGGAGTCTAGTCAAGGGAGGATTTAAAAGTTTATTTTTAATCCTCACATTAATCACAGAGCAATAAACATACTCAGTTGCCTATTTCACTCAGCTTGGAGCAGATGCGGAGTTACCTGTGTTGGCCTTACACACAGACAAAGTAGAATATTGTCATGTGCTGTAATCACAGTTATGACAAGGAATGCTACAAACACCTGCCTAACAGGAGAAACTAATCCACCCTGTCACCATGGTGGTGTATTCTGTCACTCCTCAGTTTTCCAAAGCATTGTTTCAGAAAGCACCTAGAGAAAGGAAGGTAAGATAACTTGACAAATCAGTGCCCACAAATAAGTCTATGAAGGATTCATTTTTCAAAGGTAAGGTGTCAACCAGCTGAAAGGATGGTCTTGTGGAACTGGAATCATATTTAGGAGCATAATGATGGGAAGTTATTATGAATTTCCTCTCTGCATCTGGGGCTGTTCCAGATCAGGAAGCCTGGCTTTGCTTCAGATTGGGGCAGCACCAAGTCAAAGCTGTAAGCACAAAATATGAAAAACAATCTAATATCCCCCCAAAAACCAAGCAGAAGTTCAATCCAAGTTGTAATCGGAAGAGGCTGGGCATTGAAGCAGCAATTACGTATGTGGCAAATGGACTCAGAGCACACACAACAATATGGAGCAAAAAGGCTCAGATCCATAGACAAGAGATATTGAGGGGGCAAATTAAAAGGCTGATTTTCTATGTAGCAAGGAACAGGAAAGAATGAGCTAAAAATGGAACTTAAAAAACTGCAAATCAGACCCTCTTCTGCCCACAAAAAAATCAAATCATTCTTTGTTCCCGACCTGAGGATGTTACCATAACCTATAGACAGACTGCATGAATGATCTGTAATAAAGCCACCAGATAGTATTTTGGAAGGTCTCCAGGAAAACTCTGCTTTATAATATATATGCCCCACCCAATATAGAGTAATAAAAAATAGTAGCTACTGACAATTTTTTTCCTTGACCAAACTCCACTCAGACTCTTCTGAATCCTCTTCTCATTAGACTCAGACTTTTGGACTTCCATGTTCATATCTGCATTATCTACTTTTAGCCAGAATCCTGCCAAGTCAGGTTAGCCAAAATATCCCATTCTCAATATCTGATCATCCTTGATACCTAATTGGCTTCCTCATCTTCCACCATCCCCCAGGTGATGTCTGATTACTCTATTACCATCAGCATGAATCCTATGAGGTTGGTTTATCCAGAACCCTCTTTACCCCTGATGTTTTCTCTCAGTAATTTTCCATCCAATGACCCCTCCATCCTCTCACTTACCCATGCTATATTTGGGGTGAGTCCAGTCTCTCTTCCCAAGTGCAAAATCCCATTTAATGGTCCATATACCTATCACATCACACCCCCAACCCCGCCTTGAATAAAGTTGTCTTTATCATCCTTTAACAAGTGTCATGAATGTTTTATTACTTTAACACGACTATTTACTGGGAATCTACTATGAACCAGACTCAAAATCTCATTTAATATATAATATGCCACCAGTAAAAGCATCAGAAAGCAATTGAGAAAAAGTAGGAAAAATGGGAAAAATGTATACACCTCAAACACAAATTTATGTAAAATAATTTACTAAAAATATTTTTTAGAGTTTAAACTGATAAGTAATTATAAAGTCATTAAGTATTGACTGAATGCTCCTACTATTTGCAAGACACTTTGCTACATGAATAATCAGAAATAAAGAACAAGTAAAGACAGGTAAATAAAACACAGAATGTGTTTGTAATATTTGCAATATACAGTTATGCAAAAAAAAAAAACAGGTAATACACAATGACTGCAATTTTTGCTAAAAAAAAGTATATAACTAGAAAAGGGTGGGGAAGATATAACCAACAAAACACAAGCAGTGGTAATCTCTGAGTAGGGGCTAAATTTTATGCTGTCTCTTTGGTTTAGGAACAATATTTTTCTAAAATAAACATAACTCTTTAAAATTTGTTTTTAACACATTCATTTTTTGAGAGAGACAGAGACAGAGAGACAAAGCCAGAGCACGAGCAAGGAAAGGGCAGAGAAAGAGGGAGACACAGAATCCGAAGCAGACTCCAGGCTGTGAGCTGTCAGCACAGAGTCCAATGTGGGGCTCGAACTCATGAACTGCAAGATCATGACCCGATCAGACACTTAACCAACTGAGCCACCCAGGCGCCCCAAACATTCCTCTTATAATTAGAACAAGGAAAACACATTTATTCATTAAAAAATATAAACAGGCAATTACATAAGTTTATTCAGTGAGATATAAGTCCACCAGCCCAATCAAAGGAGGGATGTGGACACTGGGAAGACAGTGAAGTGAGGCTTTAATCAACGTTCTTACAAGAGTGGATGTCTGAAGGACAGACACACTTGGGGCAATTACAGCAGACAATTTATTTCCTACCATGCAAGTCCCTCCCCCAGTTCCTCATTGGCTGAGTACCACAGAGGTTACAGCCTTACCCAGATGTGGCCTGTGCCCATGTCAGGCAAAAAGTAGTCTGACTGAAAAAAATGTATATTTCCTGAGGTGATGCAGAGGCTTTTGATCCCTCCTCCGTTTGTTCTCTGGTGCATCCTCATTGCAAAGCCTGAGAAAATAAGCTCGCAAAACAGAGAGGAAGAAGAAGAACCAAGAAGTGAAGTGTCTAAGGGTTTGGGGCTCCATTATTGGAGGTGGTGGTTGGAGGGGTCGTACATATTTTCAATAGGTTGTAAATTGCTAACTAGACAGCAGAGCTTTTATTTGGTATTTCTGAAAATGAATAATCTCCCTTACTTCTCACATTCAGGTAGTAAAGTACTAGACTAAATCTGCTCTGTGGGGAAAAAAAAAGTACATTGATATATCATTGTGAGGGAGAAGAATTAGATTTGTCACAATCACAGACCTGAGCAGTCCAACTTCAATGTTCCCCTCAATTTGACTAAATCTTAGACAGTTTTCTCTAGGACTAGGCACTCTGATCTCAGTTTTCTTAGACATTTACTTTAAAGAACTTAGAGTTGTAAATTCTTTATCTGCCTCCTTTGAGATGTAAATCTTTTCCCAGCTTCCTGCCAGTTTACAACCCAGGAATGTCTTTTTTGAGGACCTGGAAGCCAATCCCTTGAAATGTAATCACCAAAAAAAAGACAAGAGTTCCTAACTGATCTCCTACTCTTTGTGGGAAGTAAGGAGCCTAACTTTCATAAGAGCCAATCAGCAAACATTGATGGCCCAACCGCATCCACCAACCTCTCTTCATAAAGTCTTCTAATATTTTGCATTAGCTCACCCCAGTGTTTAAAACCCTCTTGGTCCCCACCCTCACCCCTGTCTTCTGTTTTAATGGACTTTAGTTCAATCTCTCTCTACTACAACAGTCTTGAATTCTTAGTCTTAAATGAAGTCTTGTCTGTTTAAGTTCAAGCAACTTTTCTTTTTCTTTGGTAGACCACAATTTATTGGCAAGTTTACTCCGCTTCAGAAAGCACTCTCTTTGCCCCCTCCATGAGGTTATGTGGTTCAGCCAACTTGGATCTTGTCAAGCAACCCATCTTCTCCACTGTTCCGTCTCTGCTGTCAAACTGATGTAGTAAGATCCCAAGGTTTGAATGTCTGCAGAGAGTTTAGATTTTTACTGGTCTCTGTGCGCCAATACTGTGCCTACCAGAGTTCCCAACAGGTATTAAAAAATGCTCCCAGATGGTACTAAAAGTGAAATTTTGCTTCATCTTTGGTGGATGTGCCTACATAAATGATTATGAAAGGAACAAGGAGAACATAAAATTGGATGTAATTAAAAGCGAGAATTCTAGAATCTCAGTTATAATGCCATCCCATAGCCACAAACACTATTGTAATTCCTAACTATTAATAATGATAGCCATAACTTGAGTGTTTATTAAGGAACAGACACTATACTTTATGCGTATGAAAATGGCCTTGTTTAATTTTCACAATAACACAGTGAGGTAAATATGTTGATTACCACCATTAAGAAGAGAAAACGGAAAATCAGAGTTTAGTAACTTGCCCAAGGTTAGTTAGTAACAGAGATGATATTTAAATCCAGGACCACTAGCTCCATTTGCCATTATATGGTTATTTTAAACTTTGTTTATCTCGGAAAGCCAAATCATAGTCATTATTAAGTAGTTATTTACTTTAGCCTTGGTAAATACTTGCCTCCATTAAGCCTGGGCAGGTAAGCTGTGACAGAGGAGCCAAGAACCATATGAGCTAACAGACAAAACTCAGATTTCAATCTTCCCTCATGGTAAGTCACTGGACCTGATACTGAGACTTGTAATAAAAAAATGTATTTGATCTTTGAGTTTCTGTCACAGAGCTCCAAAAAGCTTGGAATTACCTGTGATAAGAGCAAGGGTGTCTCTTGTTATGTTAATCAGGGGACTTTTGAAACACACCTAAGAATGGGGGCTGTATCAGAAGAACCAACCCAGTGAGTAGAGGGTTGGAACTTTCAGACCCACTCCTCTGACCTTCGGGAAGAGGAAAGGAACAAGAGGTTGAATCCATCATGTCTATGTGATGAAGCCTCCATAAAATCCAAAAGCACACTGTTCAAAGAGCTTCCGGGTTGGTGAACAATGGAGACTTGGGGAGAGATGGGTGCTCAGAGAGAGCATGGAAGCTCTGTGCCCTTTCCACATACCTTGTGCTATGCATCTCTTCTATCTGGCTGTTCCTGAGTTATATCCTTCTATAAGAAACCAGTGATCTAGTAAGTAAAATATTCTGTGAGCTGCTCTAGCAGACTGATCAAATCCAAGGAGAGGGACATTGGAATATCTATAGCAGGTTGGTTAGAAGCCCAGGTGACAACCTGGACTTGGAATTATTGTCTGAAGTTGGGGAGGTGGGAACAGTCATGTGAGACTGAGCCCTTAACCTAGAAGATCTGACACTATTTTTAGGTAGACAGTGTCAGAATTGAGTTGAGCTACAGGACACACAACCAGTGTCAGTGCGTTGCTTGGATGTGTGTGTAGGAAATTCTCTCACACATTGGAATTGGGAGCAGAACACTTTAGGACCACATCGTCATTCAGATGAGAGTTAAGGAAAATGGAAAAGTGTTTAGGGAGTGACTCCTAATTCTGTTGTACCCATAATAGTTCCTCTTCAGCAAAGGTGGGCTCTCAAGGGGTTCCCATTCTGAGTCAGCCTTGTAAAACAGACATAGCACTGGATAGAAGAGTAACCACTGGGAGGCATTTTATTCCCCAAAGTCAAAGACACCATTCCAGAATTTCTCTAATCTACCAGATAATTCTCTAAATTTGGGTGTTTATGAGTTTAATTCCAACTACAAAATCTAGGTCAGGTTCCATAGAGTACGCTCTGTTTTCTTCCGCAAGATAATTCTGCTCATTGTTCTAGCTTAGCTTTTCCAAAGGGAAGAATTAAACTGAATATCCCACTCTGTGTGGGCATTTTATTGCCTTTCTTGTTGATTATTTTTGCTTTAGGTGATATAGGTAGGTAGCTGGTTAATTCATACATGCAAAATCCTTCTACTCATACTTTGAAGTTTTTAGTTCCTTATAACCATCCTTCACAATTTTCTTTCCCTCAAGCTTGGGAGTGTGTTCCTTTGGAGCCTGAAGAACTCAGTCACTGGGATTTCTAGGTATTTTCTTTCTGAGATGTGAACTGGAGGTGTTACCTGGATGGTCTTCAGCATAAACAACTATGATTTTTCAATATTCCACACTTTGCACCGTGATACCTTGATACTCACAAAAAACAGGGATCATTTGAAGAAAATCTCATCTATAATATTTAAGAGGGAAGGGAAAAAATCGAGAAAGGGAGATTTCAACATTGTGTTCATAGAATCTACTTCTCAGTTTTAGAATCATGGCTTTAACAAACAGGACAAAGTCCAACCAGTTCCTGCATCCCCAGGTCACAACTTGTACATATTCACATTTTTAAGTGTGTTTCAGACTGGGTCTCAGTCATAAAGGATGGTGTAGCAATAAACTGGGAGAGATGTACAAACATATGGGGCCAAGTGGCAACCTGCATGCTGGCCTTTCTCTCTTCTCAGCAAAAGCAAGCTATTTTTTGCTCCTATAGTTCACCCACCTATCATGTATGTCTAAGCCAGAGCATATTTTACTGAGAGAACCCCATGCTTTTTTAAAAATCTTTTTTTTAATTTTTATTTTAATTACAGTTAGTTAAACATACAGCATTATATGTTTCAGGTGTACAATATAGTAATTCAACAGTTTCATACATCACCCTGTGCTCATCACAAGTGTACTCCTTAATCACCATCACCTATTTAAGCCACCCCCCACTCTCCTCCCCTCTGGTAACCATCAGATTGTTGAGAGAACACTATGTTTTTAAAAAATTATTTCAGAGGGTAATTAGGTAATCATATATTTTTCTTTATGTTTTTCTTACCAAAATGATGACAGCACATATGTGAAAATACATGAAACTAAAAAGAACATGATATGGAAAATAATCCATAGCACTTAAATCAGGTAAGATTGTGTTCTGACATTTTTAATTGGTACATAAATTATCTCTTCTGGTTTACAGAATAAGATGGGGAAGGAAAATCCATTTGACTTGATAAAATATTCATCTCTCACCTCTGCTTGAATTCAAGAGTTTTCAGTATAATACTAAATTAAGTATTTGTCTGGGAAGTGAGGGGAAAAGGATAATGCTTTACGTTATTCTCTTGTCTCATGTAGAACTGAAAGAAAACCACCAGGAAAATCAACTCATCTGGCCCACTTCTGCTTCTTTCTCTCTGAATATCATTTTTTTCCCCTCACACTAACTATAGTTACTTTACTCTTTTTATTCACTATGCTTAGTTTAATATTGGTCTCAATGTTAACAATGGTTTAATTTCACAGAGCTTTAATTCCGCGTGTGTGCATGCACACACACACACACACACACACAAAGACACATTAATTCTGGAGGGAAAAGTGGTCTTTCCACATATACAGTTCAGGGCCATTGTGGATACAGATAACAATGACAGAGGTTTTTAAAGCTCCAATAATCAGACAAGTGTGCAGGCAAAACAATACCATGTTTGGGATGTTTAATATTACCCAGCAGGGAATCTGGTGCCATTCAACAGCTATCCCTAGAACTCAGAGCCCAGGATCAAAGTCTGCATTAATTTTTTTCTCTCTTCAATTAGTAGCACTATAATAATCCAACTGACATCAACATCCCCTCCTCCTCTCAGTGACTAATCTATAAATCCTAGTGATGCTACCAATGCCCACCCACAATTAGTATGATTAACAAGGTACTATATTTATCTCAAAAGGCAAATGTATGACAATTAAAAGATAATTGGTAAGTAAAAACTATTGAAAAGTATTAACATTACAACCTAACAACAAACATATAACAGTACCAGAAATTTTTTAAGTGGCAAGCAAGTTAAACAGCTAGGGAAGGTGACTGAGTACAGGATAGTATTTTTAGGTACATAATTGTAATTCTTGAAAGCTGACAAACTGTGATTCATCACAACCTATGTTCAGTGTTGATAGGTTCCATTTCTAACTCTGACTTTCATGTTTGGCACCAATGGTTTTCAAACCACTTTGACTATAAACTTGAAACAAAAGACAATAGTTACATGTTTTAAATGATTTGCGGAAGCAAATACCAGAGGTGATGCTAGATCAGGTTGATACAGAGTTCTTCTAGAGAACTCTTGAAATTTAATTTTAACTGTTTGAACTAAGCATACACTGATTTTCCCCCCTTTTACTCCCACATCTCAGATCTTCTGTAAAGAGTTGAGAGAAAACTTAAAACAGTACTTGTATAGAAACTTGAAGAAGTGGGAGAGTTCTCCAGGCACTAATTCAAGTACATTTTCCCTTGTACTACACTTGAAGGTATGGATTTCCCTTTAGTATATAGTAAGGCCCAAAAAGTGAAAGATCTGGGTTGTAAGGAGTTGTTATTGTTGTTGTTGGTGTTGTTTTGCAGATTGTGTTTTTATAAAATTATTAAATAATTAAAAGATATATTAAAGTGTTCCTAAGATTTCAAAGTATTTCCAGTAGCTAGTAACTTGATAGTAGCAGGTCTGGGATGACTCTATTGAACTGGAAATTCAACTGGAAGATAGACCTATGAAACTATTTTGAAGCTAAATTCACATAGTTTTTTTTAAATACAATTATATTTATTTGCAATTGAGGAAGAACTGATGGACATTATCTGGAGGAAGTGGGGCAGCTAAAATCCTTCCCTCACAGTATCTCTTCTCCCTGCCACAGGTATTTGGTCTTAAAAAATTCAAAGGTAAAGATATATTGAACCTTAACTTTTCAGTCAAAAAAAGTCCACTTCAGTTTCCAATATAATCCAGATAGTCGAATACAGAGATTCAAGTTTCTCCACAAGTGAATACTTTGTCTGATAACTGCTATTAATATTCATTAAACAAACACAGTAGAGAACCCATTGTGTACCAGGCACCATGGTTCTGGGATACAAAGATTAAGGGTCCAAAGCAGCTCAGAGTCAAGTGGAGAGAAAAGGTAAGAAAACATATGCGGAAACAGAGTGCAGAGGTGAAAACAGACATACTATGGTACATGAGAGAATGCCTCACATGGAAGTTGAGTTGGAGAAGGTTCCACAATGGAGATAGCCCCAGAACTTAGTCTACTTCTCTTCCACAATTTTTTGTCATTCACCATTCCCATTCTATTCCTCTTTCTCTCCATCCTCTGCCTTACTCCCTATTACCCCATTCTTTGTAAGTATGCAAAGCACTGATGATATATCTTTGACAGTAAGAAGTATGTATCACTTGAATGTAAGTTCCATAGGGCATGGATTATTGTCTGTTTGGGTCACTGTTATATCTTCTAATATGTACACAGTACAGTTCCTGCTACATAAGTATGTACTCAATAAATATTTCTAAGAAAAAAAAAGGAACACTAGGAGCTCAATAAAGAGTCTTTAATTTAGGTTCTCTTCCTCTAATCTTTTCACAGTTTTATCCAAGTATGTAATTTGCATCACACTTATTCCCCCGAATTAACATACTTCCCAATTGTACTCTATAAAATTTTATTCTAGGGATCTTCCCATCTATAAATTATTTTTAAAACCCCTGGCATGTTATACATTTATGTGTCAAGATATGTATCCTAGAATGATATCCACTAATCCTCACTAATGATAAATTCTTCATTATTATTAGATGATAAATTATCTAATTTGCCTGTGAATGGCTTTCCTTAAATTTCTTTATACATGGTAGAGCCTATTCATTGCAAAAAAAAAAGTTATCTTTGGGTCAATTCTTTTTTTAATGCTTATTTATATTTGAGAGAGAAAGAGAGGTAATGAGTGGGGGAGGGGTAGAGAGAGAGGGAGACACAGAATCTGAAGCAAGCTCCAGGCTCTGAGCTGTCAGCACAGAGCTCGATGTGGTCAAACCCACAAGCGGTGAGATCATGACCTGAGCCAAAGTTGGACACTTAACCGACTAAGCCACATAGATACCCCTTTGGGTCAATTCTTAAAATATTCCTGTCAGACTTTATTTCTGCTCTTTCTTTTATATTTCATAAGCATATGTAAATTAGAGTTTTGATATAAATGCCCTGTATTTAAATATACAACATTAAGCAAGTATTTCTCCTGAGGTCTTACATGACCCTTTTAAATGTAAACATAGTAACTCTCTCATGAAATTATTCAGAAATTCCTATTTTTGACTGGAGAGAATTAAGTTCCTTAGAATCCATGTATTGAGTTTGGTGTTTTGAACAAGACTTATATACAAATACATGAAACTATAAGTAAAAAAAAATCTATTCCAAAAGTCAAAAATATTAGTGACAGCAATAAGTAATTTAATTACTTAGGTATTTCTCTTTTTAGTGTCTTCATAATCAAAAAGGGTCAATATGTAGCCAATCTTTGCTTTTATATTTATATTTTTTTATATATTTTTATATATTTATATATTTATATATTTTTAGTGGATTCCAGTCTCAGTGCTCATATAGGTTTTGCTTTTAATCCATTCTGACTTTTCCAATCCTGACCTTTACCTTAATATAATCTAAATACTTACACCAGATATCTTGTGGTTTAGGCTGTGCTAACATCATTTCCTTTTATACATCTTCAGGCAAGCTTTAAAGTGGAGGACGATTATAATTTTTATTTTCCTTGTGAAAAAGAAATTGCGAGTTTCTTTTTGTGAAAGAAAAGGGAGGTTTCAGAGGACAAATATTTGGGCCCGATTCACTTAAAATCAGTAAAATATGACTCAGAAGAACAGAAGACTAGGAATCAAAGGAGCTTGGATTCTATTCATGGCTCATAGTGCTCTAAGTAACCACCTGTTGGGACTCAGACTCAATTTTTATTTGTAAAACTGGGTAATGGACTGACTAATCTCTAGGGTCTTTCCACCAGCAATATAATTCTGATTTTATGAAAGATTCATAAGTCCTAAAATCTGGGAGACTATCATACTGAACATACCAAGTTTCATTGTGTTTAGGTTTTGCTACAGTATCTTCTTGTGTGTTAATCATAAATGTATTATCTTAATTTGCAAAATACTCTAAAATAAATTAAGATGAAAGATTTCATATTTAAGTAGTCTTGAAATATATCTTTAAATAGCAATTAGAAATTTTCTTAAGGCCATCACTTAACATTAAAATGCTACTCTTCTCCCTACAAAGGCACAAAATAAGAAATAGTATTACTAAAAATGAAAATACTATAAAATAACAAACAACATACATTTCCAAAGTCTATCTAGTTTCTTTTCTTTTCTTTTATTGAGACCATTACTTTTAACAAACAGTGTTACACTTAAGTTCTGTTTTACAGCTGTTGGTGAGGACATGGAGAAAGGGAACTCTCTTGCATTATTGGTGGGACTGCAAACTGGTGAAGCCACTCTGGAAAACAATATGGAGGTTCCTTAAAGAGTTGAAAATATAACTACACTATGATCAAGCAATTGTATGACTAGATATTTACACAAAGAATACAAAAATACTAATTCAAAGAGATACATGGACCCCAATGTTTATACAGCATTATCTACAATATCCACGCTATGGAAACAGCTCAAATGTCCAGTGACCAGTGAATGGATAAAGACGATGTGGTGTATATATATAGATAGATAGATAGGTAGATATAGATATAGATATACAGATATATACAATGGACTATTACTCAGTCATCAAAAAGAATGAAATCTTGCCACTTGCAATGACATGGATGGAGCTACAGAGTATTATGCTAAGCGAAATAAGTCAGAGAAAGACAAATACTATATTATTTCATTCATATGTGTAATTTAAGAAACAAAACAAACAAGCAGAGGGAAAAAAAATAACAGAGAAGGAGGTAAACCAAGAAACAGACTCTTAACTATAGAGAACAAACTGATAGTTGCCAGAAGGGAGGTGAGTAAGGAGATGGGTTAAATAGGTGATAGGGATTAAGGAGTGCACTTGGGATAAGCACCAGGTGTTGTATGCAAGTACTCAATCACTAAATTGTACACTTGAAACTAATGTTACTTTACATGTTAAGTAAGTGAAACTTAAACAAAAACTTAAAAGAAAAAAAAAGAAACAAAAATTCTGCTTTAAAGAGGCTACTGGAAACCACAAATCCTGACCCTTTATCCGAGAGCAAGGACATTTTTAGTGAGGCCTATATATAACACAGATCATGATTGAAAAAAAAATGATAACACAAGGACAACTGAAGATGTTCATAATAAAAAATAATAAACTGGAGAATAAAAACAACTGCGTAAAAGAAACCTAATTTTTGTGGGGAAAAGGTCATAGTAAAATTACAAAAATAAGTATATACATAAAAGTATAAGAAATAAATTCAGGGAATAAATGATTTATTGAAGATAATCATGGCTCTAAACATAACAGAAAATACTTTCCTTTTCTATATCCATATCTTCATATACTCATCTTTATTCCCATTGAGACTTTCCTATTTCTGGATTTACACAGTAGTAAAATCAAGTCCATCTTAATTGGACAATATTTGTCATCATCTATATAATGCCTTTGATCACTAAGATATTCATAATTTCCTCAAGTATGAAATAAAAATTTCCAAAGGTAGGCTGAAATATTCTGTTCTTGTTCCAAGAACTGAATTAGATATTTCAAACCATGGTTTTACAGTCCTAGAGCATATTAAAATCATTCTTATTCTTTTATGTGGCATGCCTGTCCTATTAATTTTAATATTGGATATTAAACACGATAACAGTCATGCTTTCATGTTTTTAGCTGTCTCAATTGAACTTTTAGAATATTTTCTTATAATTTTGTTTCAATACCTCCTTCCAGTGCTGAATTAACCCTTCCAGATTCCTTTAGATGCCATCTTTGTTCCATGCCAAACCTTTCCCCTTCTTATGGGACCAATTTTGGTCCAATTATTTCTTTCCTAAATACACAATAAGCTTTTAAGAAAAGTATATAATAGTTTTCTACCTTCTAAAGAATGTACTCACTACCATTTTAAATGTCTTTTTTCCTCCGAATAATCTTCTTTATTATTTTCATTTTCTCACTTTCCCCCATCTGTATATGATGTAAAATCACCTTACCCCAAAACATTTTTCTTACAGAAAAATCCACTTTTAAGTGAAATACAATCTGATATCTCTTCAAGCAAAATACATTTTGTTCTCAATCTGGTATACAAGAGTTTTAAAAGACTGAAGACAAAAGCAATCTGCTCCTCTGGCAGTCACCTCTATTCTCTGATTACCTTTTACCCTACTTTGAAGTACCAGAGTGCTGGGCATTCATACATGGAGCCAATATTGATCAAGTGCCAACTGTGTCAGCACTACACCTGAATCTAGAAGTGCAGCCCTAAATGGAAAGCCCTTCCAAGGACAGTATCTTCTGGGGCGCCTGGGTGGCTCACTCAGTTAAGTGTCTGGCTTTGGCTCAGGTCATGATCTCACAGTTTGTAGGTTCGAGCCCTGCGTCGGGTTCTGTGCTGACAGCTCAGAGCCTGGAGCCTGTTTCAGATTCTGTGTCTCCCTCTCTCTCTGCCCCTCCCCCACTCATGCTCTGTCTCTCTCTCTCTGTCTCAAAAATAAATAAACTATAAAAAAAATTTTTTTAAAGGATGGTATCTTCTACCAGGGGAGAAAAGTATAATTGAAGAGTGATGACAATAAATAAAAAAAATAAAATGCAACCTAAACAACCTCTGTGAGGAGGAGGTACCACAAGCAATTATCACTGGTAATAGGAGATTTCAGAACAGTTTGAATGAAATGAGTTCTCTAATTGTATGTGTATATAAGAATGCATATATAAATATCTATAAATTTGTTTATATATACAATTAATGATGTTTAAAATCATTATACATTGCAGAATGTGGTTAGGGTTGAGGAAAAAGTTTCTCTTTTCATCATACACTCACATATTGCTCATTTAAAAAAAAATGAGCACGCATTCTTTTATTTGAAAATTTTAGATTTCTGGTTTCCAAAATTTCTACAGCACATACTAACTTGCTAGCTTATAAAGCATATGAAGAACCTTCTATGACTTCAAATCATAAAATAAGTATAGAATTTTATAGGGGACTGTATCATTTCAGAAAGAAAACTGCCCATATGGCAATTTATAAATGCATTCTACTTATCTGCCAATTTAATCTATTAATTTTCAAATGTGATAAATTGGTCTCTCATTTTTTTTACTATATAAATTTTTGTGATATTGATGCCAAGACATTTCACCATAAGCCCCAAAATAAGAAATAACCATACTTGTTATGTGACAAGGATATTAAAGTGTGGATTTTTCTGGCAATTAAATCATATCCTTCAATACTCTTGAATACTATATCTCCCTAATATGTAAGAAAAGAAAAAACTTACTGGATATTCACACGCTCAAAGTTCATAGTCATACACTCCATATTGCAGGCCCTTAAAAATTTCACTGAATTTTGCCTCATCAATCAGTTAATAACATCTGCCTTTATTCAGTCAAAACTAGCCTTTCAATTCTAATTCACTGTGGCTCTTCATTCATCACAGGATATACTAATACATATTCAACATTGTTTGAGTTTATTATGTTATGCAGTTAGCTGTAATAATTTTACAAACCACTACACAGAATTGCACAATAACAAGTAAGAAAATCGTGAGTCAGTCAGGTCTAAATACTCCAAATGTCTTTATCCAATACAGCAACTCTCCTAGGTTTATATATAAGTAGCTATGCTCTATCAGTTTAAAAGACATGGTGGCTTGAAGGTAAGGGTAGAACAGTACACAGGTGACTGAGGGATATTCTTATCTTCCCATTTCTCCATCATAGAGTAAAAGTGTATGAGGAAAAGACATTATTAATTGCCATTCATTTATTTTTTAATTTCTTCTGCCTTCTTTCTTCACTTCTAATCAGTTCAGACAAAGTTCATCTTGGAACGTAGCCATCTTGGAGTGGAAATACGGCAAACTATACAAAACACTGACTTCGAATCTAAACAGATTTAGGATATATGTTGGTTTGCTTCTTATTGGGTGTGTGAGCTCCACACCATTTTCTAATATGAGAAATGCATTTAATATCTTACTTATCATTTCATTGTAGCATACAGCCATCATAATGCTTATGATAGATAGTGGTCTACATGGCTATTAATTAACATTAATATACTGCTTTTATAAAGTAATACAATGAAATGTATCTATGTAAAGTTCATGTCATGACTAATGTAAAAGTTACCAAAGCTGCTGTTAACAAGTACAAGTGTTTGGGCTACTATTATATTTTGAATTCTATAAAAGTTGAGAGATATCAACTATCCCCTTAACTGCAAACAACATTTGATATTTGATGCTGCTGATTACATGAGAAAATGTTTCAGGTTTGTTTGTTCAGTACTGAGCAGAGATTAATGTGGGCATCTAAAGACTGCATGTAGCTGATTCTACAGTTGTGTTTTTAATGGGAATTATATCCTATCATACTCGAATATATTGGATCTTTACATTTAAGTCGACATTATTAATGTGAAACTGAAATAGAAGATATTTATATCAATATATGTGAAAAAGTTCCTTAGAGCAGAAATCTATTTTAATTTGAATAATCCCAAATTCATGTCTAAACTGGCTGAATTAATTGAACACCATACCAATTCTCCACTTAACTGATTAAACATATAATGGGGTCTATGGTTGGTATAAAGAAGTATCAGAAAAACAGCTTTAAAACCACAGAGATGAAATCTGTAAAATAAGATAGTAGGTCAGGCAACAACACAGCTAACCAAAATCATAACCACTCAGACTAATGTTAAATCTTAGTTTTGAGTGTCTTTACAAGGTTCTAACTTCATTTTGGTGTCTAAATTTTTCTCCATTTCTTTAAATTAGACTATATAAAAATGAAGTTATCTTTTTCTTTTTTAAAAAAGTTTATTTATTTTGAGAGAGAGAGAATGCATGCACACTCATGAGCAGGGCAGCAGCAGAGAGAGAGGGAAAGAGAGAATCCCAATCAGGCTCCATGCTGTCAGTGTCAAGCCTGATGCAGGGCTCGATCCCACAAACGGTGAGATCATGATCTGGGCCAAAACCAAGAGTCGACGCTTAACCAACTGAGCCACTCAGGCACCCCTGCAGGTATCTTAAACAGTTGGACTACCTTGTGCCTTTGCACCACTCACAAATTGTGTTGTAGAATGTTGTAATCTATAATATCAGCCAACACCGTCATTAAATATTTCATCTAAGTAGTCATTTTTCACACACCACATCAAATAAATATTCCCACTTAATGGAATACCAATTGTCTATTAAATCACTTTTATCAATTGTATTTATACTTAACTTCCTGCTTCACAGCCTTTTGACAACTCCCAATTCAAACAAAAGACAAGAAAAATAACATTTAATTTATCAGATGCCTGAAACTTTCCCAATTTCTTTTCTCTTAAAAGCTCTGATGTCTTATTATCTCCATCTTACAAATAATAAATGGAGCTCTAACTTACATATTATCACATTGATTTCACATTACAGCTAGAGAGACAAGGCAAGGAATGGATAAGGTCAAACAGAGCGGTAATTAGTTGTTCAAACCTACAAATCCAATTTTTAAAGGTGTTATAATCCCAAATGAATGATAACAAAGAAACCTCAAATGTGGAATAAGTAATCTTCTGAAATTATTCCTAATTAATCCATGAGCATTGTAAAAAACATACTGTATACTACCATTTTTGCCTTGATAAATGCACTCAAGAGTATTCATTAAGTACCTATTAGGTTCCAGACATTCCACACGTTAAGACCACACAGTTCCTTTCACAGAGAGGAGCTCTATTATAGAACATTCTTCAAAAGGAGGACATTTAACATCTAAAAATAAGAGGCAGGGTAGCTGCATGGCTCAATCAGTTAAGCATCTGACTCTTGATTTCAGCTCAGGTCATGATCTCGCAGTTCGTGAGTTCGAGTCCTATGTTGGGCTCTACACTGACACTGTGGAGCCTGCTTGGGATTCTCTCTCTCTCCCTCTCTCTCCGCCCCTCCTCCACTCTTACATGTGCATGGGAGAAAGAGAGGCCCTGAGAGTGGAGGGAGAAAAGTCTTAAATAGTAATTTCACTTATCTCACAATTTATCCCAAGGGTAGCTCTTAGTTGCTAGCAAAGTAACATCAATATTTTTTCATGTGTTTATTTTTGTGGAGCACTTACTACATTGTGGGCATATTCCCATATTTTATTGTATTTGATTCTCCATCTTCCCCCCTTCCTCCTTCTTTAAACTTTGACGTTTTCAAAAAGGATTTGAGGGAATATTATTCAGCTATTTTAAAAAAAGAAATTCTGATATAAATTATACCATGGATGAACCTTGAAAACATTATGTTAGTCAAATAAGCCTGACACAAAAGTATAAATAATGTATGATTCTACTTATAAGAACAGATATCTAAATAGGTAAATTCATAGGCACAAAAATAGAAGTTTCCAGGGAATGAGAGGAGGGAGGAAGGGGGAATTATTTAACAGAAACAGAGTTTTTGTTAGGGATGAATAAAAAGACTTGGATATGGATGGTGATGAAACTTACACAATGTTGTGAATGTATGTTATGCCATTGAGTTGTATACTTACAAAGAATTAAAATGATAAAGATTAAGTAATGTATATTTTACCACAATAAAAAAAGAATTTGAAAAATTCTTTCAATGAAAACCATTTCTTTGAAGCATAAATGTGCGTGTGTGTGTGTGTGTGTGTGTGTGTGTCTGTGTGTCTGTGAGAAAGAGAGAGAGAGAGAGAGAGAGAGAGGAAATATTGGAACAAAATGACAATAAGGGTAAGAAAACAGGTTGAAATTAGTAAGTATACAAAATGTATGCTCTTAGGTCCAACACAGTTGTTAAAGGTAAGATTTTTATCTTTTTTATCTTTTATTCTGATATTCTTAGTAGGCAAAACAAAAATTTGAAATATCCATTACATAACAAACAAAACAAGTGCTTGTAGTAAGTACTAGAAAAGAAACCAGAGAAGAGTTATCACCAGGGATTCTCATAAAGGAAATACCACAAGATGTGGTAGACAGTTTCTTCAACTGCATTTGCATAGTACGTATCAAAACTGGTTCCTTTTTTGTTGTTATTTGTATAAAATGATTAGTTTTATATTTGTGGTTCCCACTAGAAAAAGTGTAATATGCAAGCAAATTATAGATTTTGAATAATTCAATACTTGTATAAGAAAATAGTTTTCAATAATTTGCCATCCCTTTTTCATAGGCAATTTTGGCTTCCATGCTTGCTAATATAGGAGACAAACCTTTTATATGACCACAATGCAAGTAAATGAATGTGATTCTACAAGAGCCCAAAAGTGTAGAGTCCATATTTGTAAATCACTGTGCTAGCGCAAGTCATACCACAAGGAGGGGCATAAAGGTGGTTGAAATTATCTGAAAAGTTTAATACACTGTATTAGAAACTTGGACTTTGAAACTAACTTCTCTTTGACAAGAAACTGGCTGAAGAATGGAATGTATTCAAGACATATTCAAGACTAGATTTTTTTTTAACAACAACAAAAAAGAGAGAGGTCATGCTGCCTGACTGCACAGATGTCCTTCTATCCAGGGCTTCCAGGAGGATGGCTTTGCTTTTGGTTAATGTGAATTATATATGCAAATCATTACCCACTAAGCTGAAATGTGTCCCAGCAAAAGCAAATGTGTACTTTTTTTTTTAGTTGGAACACTTTGTTTGTAAACAATAAGCACATGCCTTTTTCTGGTCTTAAGTACTTAAGCAAGAAAAAACATAAATATGAATTCATTATTTTTATGAAAAAAAGACAAAATACAAAACTTCAATTTCACTGACTTTCAATGAAAGTCAATTTCATTGTGAAAATAGGTTCACTTGGAGCTGACTATTTAGCCTATAGATCTAAAAGTCAACTAAAGAAAATAAGTGACTTGAAGGATATTTTATTCAGTATTACTCTTTAGTCTCAGAACAGTAATTTGTCTCAAAAACACCAGTTGTTGTCTTCGAACCATAATGTGTATGAAAACACCAGTGGAATCAGTTAGTTCTCATAAAATTTTAATTAAAATTTACCTATATAAGCACCAAAAGTTTATTCATTTAGTTATTTGGGTTGAAAATTTACATATGTACCACTGCATTTGTTGGGCCATATTTTTTAAAATAAACTTTTTTTTAAATTTAAAAAGAAATGTTTTCAATTTATTATTATTATTATTATTATTTTATTTTATTTTATTTTAGAGAGAGAGAGAAAGCAGGGGAGAGGGGCAGAGGGAGAGAGAGAATCTTAAGCAGGCTCCATGCTCAGCACAGAGCCCAATACCCTGGAAGCCCAATGCCATGACCCTGCAATCATGACCTGAGCCAAAATCAAGAGTCAGATGCTCAACTGACTGAACCACTGAGGCGCCTCGAAAATAAACTTTTTAATTTGGTACAATTTTAGATTTACAGAAAAATTACAAAGATAGCAAGGAGAAATTCCATTAACCTTTGTCCAGTCTCGCCTAATTTTTCATTATACATGAAATATTATACTAAAAAATTAACATTGGTACATGACTATTTTTAATGTGAAGTGATCTTAAAACACATTTTAATATTATAAACATCAATTATATAATAATTTCCTGATTATTTCAGAGCTTGCTGAAATGAGTTGCACTCTTTGAATCTTATAGTAACTAGCTGCAGTCAGCTATAAATTTGAGTACATTCTTATGTTTATGGTGTTTTTACTGTCTGTTTTTTTTTCCTGGTGGTAAAATAGTGCTGTTGTATTGATCATAATCAAGGTTGAAGCTGTAGTGGTAGTTGTTACTGTCACTGATGTTTTGCTATCATCCATCAATTGTGATTTCTTAGTTACAAAAGCTAACAGTATATTTCAGTTCTTGTTCTTAACCTCTTTGGATCCTTTGATATAATTAAATAGCTCTTTCCTTTTTTTAATTGCTTTTTTTTTCTTGGATTCAGTGGCATTACAGTCTGACAGACTTGCTCTGTAGCTGAGCTGATCTCACTACCTCTTATCTGCCTCAATCTCTGGCTATTTCCTCTCATTCTTCTCCCATAATAAAAATGTGCCACAATGACCTATCGTTGCTACTACTTGCTTCTTTCTTACACTTACCCTTTCTTCCTCATTCTTACCCAGTTTTATGACTTCCACCATTGGCAATACACTGATGACTACCAAGTGCTAGTCTTAAGCTTCAAACTACCTGCTAAATAACTGTATTTGAATGCTAGCTGGCATCTCAAACTCAATATGCCAAAACTGAACTGATAATCTTCCCACTCATGCTTGGTTCTTTTCTTCCTTTGTCCTTTATTTATGATATCATGTTCCTTCTTATCAGCTGAAGTCAAAACCTTATCATTTTCTTGGCTTTCCTTTCTTCTCAATACATCCAAATGTTGTCAATATTTATTGACTGAATCTCTATTATATTTTATTAATTTGCCACTATTAGTACAAGTACCAAACATAGTTGGTGTTTGTAAGTTGTAAAGCAAATATAAATTACTCCCTGCCTGTGCTATTGTCTCTTTTTCCTAGACTCTTCCTCCTCTAACAGTTGGAGATTGAGCTGCATTATTTCTCTTCCTGAAGCCCACACTGGACCATGTCATTCTTTTTCGGTGTGCCTTGAAGTCTTGCTCCACTCCTTGCTGCCTGTGGAACAAAAGAACCTTCTTTGGAATTAAATTCCCTTTATCTGGCCCCAATCATACTACCAAGTTCTCCTTTTTTTCATTCTCTTTATGCATCCTGGAAGCACAAATGAACTATGTGCTGCTTGCCTATAATTCCTTATTTCCATACCTTTGCTTACATCCTTCCCTATATGTGAAGATCCCTCTTTCCTATCTCTGTGCTCAAATCCTTGCCAGCCTTCAAAGTCTACCTGAAAGACACCTCTTACAAAAAGCTTCCCCTGGATTCCCCCATCTCAAAGTAGACTCTTCTGCTAAATCTCCTTTGTGACTTAGCTATACCTCTATTGTTTCTTGTATCACATATTACCTTGCTTTTAAATTACTCATGAAGTTTTCTTATCTCCTCTACAAAATGACTTCAAACTCTTTAAGATGACTACCTGATGACTCTTTTGATCTCCTGAGGTGCCTGAATACCACAAGTGCTAAACTCTCAACTTCCTAGAAAAGTCCTAAAAAAAAGTCAGCACACGCCATGAACCTATGTATCTACCAATTTGCTTTCTTGCTTCCGGGAGAAAAAACCCCAGGCACTAAAAATTTTTGGAATGACTTACTGTCCTCTTTACCACTGTTTCTGTCAGCAGTTGCAATGGACTGAATGTGCCTTTCCCCAAATTCTTATATTGAAATCCTAACCCCCCATGTGATGGCATTAGGGGATGGCACCTTGGAAGGTGATTAGGTCATGAGGGTTGAACACCTGCCCTTATAAAAGGGACCCCAAAGCCCCCAAAGAGCTCTTTTGTCCCTTCCATGTGAAGAAGCAACACAAAGATCACAGTCTCCAACCTGGAAGAGGACTCTCACCAGAACCAGACTGTGCTGACATTCTGAGCTCAGATGTCTACCCTACAGAATTGTGAAAAATAAATTTCTGTTGTTTATAAGCTACTCAGCCCAGGCCTACTTTGTTATGGCAGCCCAAACAAACTAAATCATCAGTCAGCAATTTTGGTCTTATGTAGATGCTTCATCCAACCATTGAACTCAGGTAATTGACCCAGTGATCTGGCTCACTGACACAACTCAGTTACCCAATGCCATGGTCACATGTTGGACCCTGCTATTACCAATTCTCAATTTTAAACATTCTACTATCTGAACATTACTTTCTCTTCTACTCATTCACTCTAGAAACCCTTATTCACAACTTTTTACCCTAGAAATATCTATAATTCATTGACTCTATCCCCTTATCCACTTAGATTTCATGAACCATGATTCACTATTATCACAGTGTGAAATACACTGTCAGCACTTGCCCTTTTATTGAGTGTTCATAGACACGTGGCAAAACTCTACCTCTGGTTAAATCTAACTCTCCACTCACCCTTTGTTTAAAAACAGCTGACCGTGGTTAGAGGAAAAAAAAATCACACACCCTACTAACTGAATTCAAATTAAACTTATGATCTCAAACCTCAAATAAATCCTCAGGATTTCTGTCAGCTCTCTACATTTTTCTGGCAAATTTATTCACCCTCCCTCTGAAGCCACTGTTTTCCATTCTCTCCTTTCTCCTTTACCATCTCCTACCTTCTCATTGCTCCCAGCTGATCACTGTGTCTCTGAGAAGGGATGTGATCAAAAAAGAATTTCCACATTTCCCTAAAACTTTCACATCTACCACTTTTTGAATGTGTGCCCTTTTAATACACCTCTTCTCAGTTATAATAGATAAATGGTCCTTGCTCGTATTTACAGACTCTTCCTTCTCCTTTCTGCTTATGCTCATCCTTTCTTGCCTATTCAAGGACTTTAGCCCTATAATTATCCCTTCTCTCCTCTACACCACTAAGGTTTTTCTTTTAAATTCTTGTTTGGCTCATTCTTAATAACACATAGACTTGTGATAGTAACTCCCTTTAAAAAAGACAAACTTAACCCCACATCCTTTCCAAATAACACCCTATTTCTCTACCATTTTTATATCAAAACTCTTCAAAGGAGTTATCCATCTTTGCATTTTCCTATTTTGTCTTGAAACCACTCAAAAAATTATGTTTTGGTCTTAACTATTCCAAGGTGCCTGATCTTGACAAGAGTACTAGTGATCTTCACATTGTCAAATCCAATGGACAACTCTAAGCCCTCACTGTTAGTCTATTCCTCAGAAGTATTCAGCAAGACTTTTTCACTCTCTCCTTCTTAAAACTGTTTCTTCACTTGGCTTCTATGATTCCACACTTTTCTAGTCTTCTTCCTATCTCATTTGTCACCTCTTTTCTGTCTCCTTTATTGGCTCCACTTCCTCTTCTCTACATCTAAAAATTAGCTATCCTACAGCTCAATCTTCAGCACTCCTCTCTTCTCTGTCTATCCCTGGTCTTGATAATCAAACTCAAGCTCCATGGCTTTCCAAAAGATCTATAATCTGACCACTCCAAATTAATAGTCCCAGACCCAACACTTTCCTATACTCCAAATTTGAATATTCAACTACCTATTGGGTATTTTCAGCTGTATATCTAATCAGCATCTCAATGTTATCATGTTTCAAACTGAACTCTTAGTCCAATTAGACCTCTTCTCCAAATGTATACCATCTCAGTAAATGGCACCTTGATCATTTGGGGTGCTCAGACATAAAACTGGAATCAGTCTTGACTCCTTTATTTTATTTACACCCACTCAAATCAGAGAAACTCTTGTCAACCTTTGGTATATATACCTTGCACCCAATCTCTACTCATCAACCCCTCTTTACTACTACTCTAGTTCAAGCTATAATCATCTCTTACTTGAATGCTTACAATAGACTGCTGAATAGTCTCTTTACCCTGCCCTCCCCCAATTTATATCCTTCCTCGATACAGTGCGCCAGGCATTATTTTAAGCACAGTTCATATATTAACTCATTTAATCTTCAAAACAATCTTGTGAAGTAAGTTATTTTATTATTATCACTACACATATAGAGAAATAGAAGTACAGTGAGTTTTAAAAACTTGGCATGGTCACCTAGTAAGTAGCAAATGATAATGTACATCTTTAATCACTGGAATATAAATGCCTCCAATTCCATCATATCATGCATTTGCTTCACTAGAATATAAGCTCCATGAGACTAGGGACTTTGGTTGTCACTGTATTGTAATATTCCCTGAACTATAGGCATTTGGTAAATAAGTACTGAGTGAATAAATAAGTGAATATCTGCCTCCAGTTGTTCTCCTTCTTCTCCTAATTGGCAATAAATGACTAATTAACTTAATGATTAATCAAATCATGACCTAAACAAGTTAGAACAAACATGCTCAGTGTGAGACCACAAAGGGTTTCCCTTGAATAAAGTGCTTGAGATACAATTTGCTAACCGAGCAACATCCTTTTTGGATTCTCAAGGCATTTTTTTAAATGTAATCCTGGTTCTTCCTAAATGACTTGCAGATTAGCAAATTAATAATATGCTCAGAAATCTAAACCAATAATAATTTTATAAGGTTAATTTAAAAATCAGCTTATGATTACTCAAATATAGGATGAATTCTAACAAATACAAATATCAATTGGTACAGGTAACTCATTAATCATTGGAAGAAGATCAGACAGTGAATTTTTAAGGAACATGGAAAAGTAAAATTTCATTATTGCTCACTGGGGCAATGGGGTTCATGTAAGGGAAAATGCTCTTTAACACTGGAAACTGTTTATAAACTCTCCCTCAAACACACCAATCCATGAAATGATTTTTTGAATGCTAGTTACTCTAGCTGGCTTTTATTCAAAATTACTTGATCTGTAAGTTTGAAAAGCTCTCCCTAGTGCTCATTCCAGCTTCCCCAAACACTAATTCACAGGACTCCAAAACTCTTTGTATTGGAAGTGAGGAATTCTTACTCTACTTCTCAAATACCACAGTTTTTCTCACCACTAATTTTTCTCCACATTTATTTTTATTTAATTTATAAAGTAATTTGATAATGTTTACTATGTGCTCAGCACTCTTTTAAGTGCTTTACAAATATTAACTGATTTAATCCTCCAAACAATCCTCTAACAAAAGGAAATTAAAACACAGAGAGGTTAAGTAACTTGCCCAAACTCTGACATTCTCAGTAACTACACCCTGTTTCTAACATGTGAGGGAGAAGAACCAGCCTCTGTGGGGCAAAGGATAGTGGATATTCCTGAGTGAGAAAGACATCCAGGTGTTCCAAAAAAAAGGCATGTGAACACCTGGAAAATAGCCTGGACAGAGTGAACATATCCAACATGCTGGCCTTTTACATTCATAATTGCTGTTTAAAGAAAGGCAGATTACCCCATATGTCACTAGACTGATTTTTTTCTGGAGCAGCCTGGCCATAGTTTGAGAGAAAGTGGAGGCAAAGATGAGAAGCATATGTGACAGGATTGGGGAAACATAAATAAGACCCAGAAAGGGAAAAAAAATATTTGTGCAAATTTTAATGTTATCCTAACTTTGTTAGGATATCTTGTAAATAAAAAAAGTTGTCAATATATAGGTGGACAGAGGTTTAAAGTAATAGGAAAACACTAAATGATCTGACATATGAGAATAGGAAGCCTTGGGTTTGTATGCATAATTTAGCAATATTTTTGCCTGGTTGCAATTGGTATTATCATTATAAAAATAAAGCTGTTTGAACAGAATTAAATCAAAGGAGTATAAATTCTTATATACTTAAATTCACTTGGTCAACAAATATTTTTTGTGGCCACTATATTTAAGGTACTTTTAGTGCTGCAGGAAGCACAAAGGTGATCAACTTAGAATGACCCTGACCCTCAAACAACCTAAATGCAGCAATAGAGGCCCTAAATTTCTAGCATGTCTTATGTTTCCTAATTTTTAATTTGTTTAGATCTGAGAGGCTAGCAATCAGCGAGGTAGGTTTACACCCTATAGAGCAAATCATGAATTATGGTGCCTTAGAACTCAAAGTTGTTTAACAAAATAAGATGGAGACTCTAACAATTTCCCACCTGATTTTGGTAGTATTATAGAACAAGAACTCTGTATTTTATAATCAGTAAGTATATGAAGAAAGTTATTTAGCCCTTATTTTAAATATAAACATCTAAGGATAAATTGACACCTTTGTTATTAAAGTTTCATATTTAATCTCACCACAGTTTTGAGAACTAATGTACCCTGACCTCTTTACTTAGGATTAGAAGTTTTCCCACTATATTCTTTGCTGTATAATCTCTGGCCAGGTTTTGATTTTTAAAAGGCCCTTGTATCCACTCTTAAATGTTTTGTGGGCAAAGAGATCTCTAAGTTTCTGTATGTCAGAAGAAATTTCTGGTTTCACATTCAAATCTCCCTCTAATAAACTCCTGGATATTTGCAACTGGCAAAAAAAGAAAGGCAATGTTTATGGTAGATATATACTTCACCTGGTCTATGGCAAGCCCTACAGTTCATATTTTCCTAGTCACAAAGTAATCTAAAATTCACTCTCACAAATGAAGAGAAAAGTATATATTATACATTCATCCTGAAACAACAACAACAAACCAGAGCACCCATGAAACAGGCCTCTATGTTTTCTGAAATGGGCATGAAAGAAACGAGCACAAATGCCCAGCTAGCCTTATCCCCGCTTCATCCAGCAACTGCCCTTACCTCCTCTTCTGAAGGAGTTGGTTAGCAGAGACATGGATCAAAACTTTAGTCATCATTTTCTACCACACCTGAGTTGTAGAGAAAGGAAGTATCCCTGTCCCCCCAAACTCAGCTGTGTAAACCTATTTTCCCATAGGAGTCTTCAGGAATACAGGAGACCAGCATGCTAGGAGAAGGTTCAGAGCTCAATGGGCCCAGAACTTCACAGACTGGGAAATGATTTGTACATCCTAAATACCAGAAGCCACATGACACAAACCCATATGTTAAAATTCTTTCTATATATTTTCTTTTCTTTGATTTTTCTCCTTTACTCCTTAAAGGGAGATCTTGAGTCATTTCTAAGCTCCTATGAATAGTCCCTTAGCAACCATTTTAAATAGGATTAGATGCAACTGTTCTCTATTTAAGGGTGTTATATTACAAAAATTCCAGCATAGATAGAAACAGACTGGGGAAAGAGGTGTGGAATATATTCTTCAGGCACACTTAAGAAGATTATAAAATTTATAAAAAGATACATTAATTCCCCAAAGACAATATTAAAGTCTAAAGAATCAGTGTTTGTCAAAATATACTTGGTTGTCTACCAACTAGCCTCTCTTTTCAGCCTTCCAGCCTCTCCTTTGAGCATCTATGTCAATTTGTCCATCTGTCATACTGTTCAATGAAATAAGTAAGCCTAACTTTCTCCCAGGTGCATTCTACTATAAGACCCTTGTTTACAAATATTTTGCAATATAAAAACACAGATTTAATCATTGGATCAAAGTAGCTTTCAGTTAAATAAAGAAAAAGGGCATCTGAGTTCATTTCCCTTAAATGGTCCATATGGTGCATTTTGAACCATACCTGACTGCAGTCAGTTGTTTTCAGAACAAAGGACAGTGTGTGAAACTCAAGAAGCTTTCATGAAGTCCATTTTTTCACATTTGTTTTCACCTAGGATTTTGTAATAAAGGTATTTGCCCTTTGTTTGCAAAATAATACTAAAACATCAAATTCTTCTTTCCCATGCTGCTGGGTTCACAGAAGACAGCAAATACTTTTCTCCCTTTAAAGTTCTATTTATTTTACTAATAGATTTTTCTGTTGGGCAATATGATTCAGTACCTGACACATAATACTTACTCAATAAATATTTGTTCAATTAAATTGGATGTTTAAGCTTGTGTTCATTTCTAAGGGCTAATATTTGCCAAATGTTTCATCAAGACCTCTTGAGCACCTTCTTTACCATTAAAGAGGTTCCTTGTCATTGCAACAAGTCATTGTTTGGGGAAGATTATGGGACCATCTTTGGGAAAAATGTTATGACATTTTAAATAAATATGTTAGCATATGAAAGATGACTCAGTGAACATGAGAGTCACTAAAAATATTTATTAATATGTGATAGAAATTATGATAAAAAACAGCAATAAAATGGTAGAATATTTAAATTGTATTCCAATATTTTACACATCAATGTTTTACGTTTGCTTTATTAGAGGCACAATAGCACAAGAAATAAAAAACCTAAAGAAGGAAGGAATGCTAAAATGTAAAGAATTCATTTCAGTATCAGAGATTTTGTTTTCAAAGGCTTCAATAAAACATATTTGGACCAAGCAAAAAAAAAATGTATGACCTAAAACAACAGAAGAACTGTCCCTGCCTCATTGAAACACATTCTTATATTCCCTCCTGATATAACTTCATAGACTATAGAAAAGGCAAGGTTGAATGCCAGTTTTTAAGCCTACCTCATTTTTGGATCTTTTCTGTAGTTAATTCCAAATTCTCCTTTGGCTCAAATGACGAGTTTCAGGATATGAACTTAAAGACTTAATAAAAAATCTTATATCTATCTACAAATCTTATAAAGAGAGAGCAGCAAAAATTTGAGAACATAAGCTACTCTCCTTGACACTGAATACAAGAGTTGTGGTACTAGAAAGGAGAGAGGATTTCCTCCTTTCAGTTGAGGTCCCCATTGACAGGAGTCCACACCCAAAGGTCTTAAAGGACATGTGATGAGGTCAAATTTAAGAGCTATAAAATGTAAGAGAAACAGTGAGGCCAAATTCAAGTGGAAACCCTATAGAAGTCTACCACGTGTCCTTTGCTTCATGACGACTCACCAGGGTCAGATGATATCTTACACTTTGCAAGTATCAACAGATTTTTGACAAATAAGTATCCTTCAATCCTCTACCTTCAGATTGTTGTGTATTAAGGAAGCAAAGGTTTTAACAGTTTTGTATGTTTCAAAGTTATGCTGAATAAGGTTTTGTGAGAACAAGTCTAGCCTATTTCTATAGATGTAATCCATCTCGAAGAGAGAAATCTTTACCAATGTATATTTTTATTTCCAGTGCTAAATCCATCAAGAAAATTCCTCCTAGTATGAGGAACTAGGGGATGCTGGCTATTGCCAGCTGACCACAAAAATAGTGCATTTGCATCATATAAGCATCTAACTTATGGAATTTAACCATATTACTGAGAGAGAGTAAAAGTGTTTAAACAGTGGGCAGGAATCCATTCATCATTCCAATTCTCTCCATAAGCACTTACTCGGAGTGAGCATGAGAATCTTCTATGAGAGGGCAATCTCGGTTCCTGTCTCTTATCCACAGAATACCTCTCCAATTGAGTGAGACTGTGTGGTATTCAATAAATTCAGTGACACACAGACACATATTTTTTATCCAATGCAGACCTTAAAACACAACTATATAATCTGGTGCTCAACAGAGCTGCTTTATGCAATGCCAGAGGGCAAACTGCCTGTGTGGGATAGAACAGAGATAATGGTTTGCCTTCAATGTGGATTCTTCCAAAGGAGTTTTCAAAAGTAAAATTTCAATGATCCTCAAATTTCACCTTACCTACTACACTGCCTATAGAACCTATATTAGATTTGATTCCACTGTCACTTCACCTTTGCAGAGCTTTAGTGGAAAATTCTCGCACTGATCTTTTGTATTCTCCTCCAATACAGTCTTACTCCTGGAGTCTGTCCTGACTGACAGACTCATCTCATCTTCTGTAGCTGCTAGCTCTCCCCAAGTTCTTCTTTTCTATTTACTAAACAAAAGCATGGTAAAACAAAATTATTTAACTTTTGGCTTGGGGCAAACTTCAAGCCATCAGAGGGCACCTTTTACACATCTTCTTAGAAATATCCAAATTCACTTACAACTAACTTCCTTTGTTCCCTGTGTCTGTATTTTACATAAAGCACAGAATATATAGGCAAAAGTACTCCTAGAAAACAATATTGTCTGTGTGTACCATACATCATCAAAACTGTATATGAAGTATCTCTAAAAGCAATCCTGGATCACAAAGAATACAGAACAGAGCAGAGGGGATAAGTGCCTTAATAAGACCAAGACAGTGAGTAGGAAATAAGTTCAAGTCATACAACGTGGGCAATAATTCAGAGCAACAGTAGCAGGCATTTGGTTGAATTTTGCCATGACGGCCTTAATAAATATAAATCCTTCACTTCTTAAAATCCTTCACTGTCTTAAAAATCTGTTTAAGAAACCCCTCTAAATTCATAAAAAAAATTAAGCATTCATAATTGCAAATTATCAATACAAAATATGAGACTTCATGCCCAGTTAAAAAATTATAATAGTCCAAGAGTTTGGTAAGCATAATGTGGCCCAGTGTGTATTCATGGACTGGGCATTGTGCACCAACTGGCCACTAGCGACTATGCCAGACCCTGTTGTCAGCCCAGGGATCTCACAGCCAGCACACTGACTAAAATATGTCCAGTCCAAAAATGCACAATATTTCACTGTTCCAAAGCTTCCACAGTCAGACAAATACACTGAAACCTTTGTTTTACGTTTCTCTCCTTGCCTCTAAAGTTATGTATTTTTAAAATATGAAATGTTTGTATTCCCCCCTTAAGCCTTGGACTGTCAGCTTATCTGACAGTCTACCAAATAGGCAGTTATTTTTAATTTTCTCCTGATCAAGGAAAAAGTATATGCAGAGAAATGCCTCTCTCTCTGATTTTCACAGCCTTCTACCATAGTCTTCTTACTAAAAAAGTCATTTCCCATCTGTAAATTAACTATCCTCTGCTACAGTTTACAGATCTCTAAATGGAGGCCTAGACCATCATCCTGAAATCCTCTGACCATCCACCTTATAGAAAATAATCAGTGTTTAGAAAGAGATGGGTTGACTTCTCATCTACGCTGCACTTGTGTTCTATGAGAGGGCAGAAAGCATAACATCTACAATATGAGGAGTGCCAGGAAGTACATTTCAGAGTCCAAATTGCACTTAATAAGAGGCTGAGTCTATACTAATTTTTTTTATCCAAACAGCATAAATTTTATTATCAGCATTACCAATAATTACAAACCACTTCAGATAAATTAAAAACTAGCTCTGATATGTACATAAAAAACAGAGCTTCCTGAAAGTTTAATAACCTCTGCAATAACTCACAGAATCACCTAACTGTTGTTAATCTTAGTGTACCTCTGTATTTCCTTATGTAAGCTAGAGCCAAAACATTATTTTAATTAAGCAATTAATTAATTAAAATGAATGAAACATTCTTGAAAACTTGGAGACCCTAGAGGGTTAGAGTAGAGAAAGTTGAATCAAGACTAGAATCTGTGAATTCCTGAGCTAACATGGGATTAGGACGTGGGTTAGAAGTGCAAATTTCACAAACACAGAGTCAACTCTTAGTGTGTGTCAAAATGCATGGAGTGAAAGGGAGGCCACTGAATTCACTCGGTGGTCCTATCTGTCACTTTATATTAGTAAAAGATGATTTCACAAACATTTTCAAAGAATGCTAAGGATAAAGTAAACTGCAAAGACATAGGATCAAAATATTGATATACGGGGAAATCAATGAATCTCAGATTAAATGACTTTTTAACTTTCTCACTTTACACTCTAATTATCTCTTACAGGTTTAAATACATACTCTTTGCAAAACAAACATTTTACTCATTGACTTTGGCTCTAGGTCTTAATTTTCTAAACAAAAATATATGGTGGTAGGAGAACTGTAAAAATGTTAATTACCAGATGAAAAGGTTCATTTAGGCTTGAACAAAACATATTGTAACATCATGCTGAAGGGAAAATAATAGGGGGTGCTCAAACTTCACCAGTGACTGTGGCAGCCAACACAGCATCCTCTTCCTTTCTAAATGCTCTGTTTTGCCTCATCCACAGTTTCTGTTTTGTCGACAAGAAAATTAAATACTCTATATGCAGCCTCCCATATACTTAGAAATGCTGATTTCACCCTGAAGGGCTGACTCTCCTACAAGGAGAGGTCAAAGAGAAAAACCTCCTGGAAGTAGTGTCTCCCTCCTATCCACCCAGCTCCTCTCCTCCAGAAGGTCTCCCTTCTAGCATCCCTGAGGGGATAGCACAGAGTTGGATTTACCCAGCAGGGGAGAGCCCAAGGGCCAAACAAGAAAAATCACTCCTCCCTGGAAATGACTGGCATTATAGAGGAATGAATGCTTCATCTCTCTTCTGGGAAAATTCCCCACTGAGGTTCTCATATTTCTGTCTCCTGTAATGAGTTGGGAGTAGAGAGCAAAGGAGGGAAGAAAGAAGATCAAGTGCCTAAATTTCTATCCAAATTACCTATTATAGCTTCTCTAAAGAAATAAAAACAGAGACTAAAAGCCAGAGTGCCCTCTTTGGGGATGGAGGGGAAGGAACACCAGTCTCACTAGAACCAAGAGACAAAAGGTAAATGGAATTATAACTGCCCACCTTTCGTATCATCAAGCCCTCTTACCAATCATGTGGTGTGAAAGATTTAGCAATGCCTATGATAAAGGCAAATACATCACTCCCTTAAGAAGGGAAAAAAAGGATTAATTCTCAGAGTTATACTGATCCTTATAAGACATTGTCAGCTTAAGTATAAAGAAAACTCTACAAGGAATGTTATCTTTTAGAAAATTTGCATTAAAAGCTATAGAATATATATCCAAATTACTAGTTTCACCAAGAAAACACAGACCTTTATTATGTATGCTTGCTCTTCTCATGAGTTAAAAGCAAGCATTCTGACATATACAGTGCTATGGAGCCATACATGAGCTAGAACTTGGTAGTGATGGTTAGATATTTCTACTATACTATTATTTTTTACTATTTTCATTATACCTTAATCTCAGCAAGGGTGCAGAATTTTGATGTATATGCCTTTTAAAAATATTGGGGAGCACCCAGGTGGCTCAGTCGGTTGAATGTCTAGCTTCAGCTCAGGTCATGATCTCGTGGTTCGTGGGTTCGAGCCCCGCCTCAGGCTCTATGCTGACAGCTCAGAGCCTGGAGCCTGTCTTCAGATTCTGTGTCTCTCTCTTTGACCCTCCCTTGCTCATGATGTCTCTCTCTCTCTCTCTCTCAAAAATAAATAAAACATTAAAAAATTTTTTTAAATATATTGGGAAATCATCCCCATTACTCTTAAATTTGTATGAAAATATCAGCATTCTGTCAACTATTCACCAGCATAAGTCCACACCAGCCTTACATTTAAAAATATTTTTAAAGGCTACTTTTTGCATTTAGCATTTATTATGAGTATTCACTCAGGAATGCCATTGAGTCAATGTGGCAATCTATTAATTTTTTTAAAAAGGCATTCCCATACAGAAAGTTAATCTATACAGTTGGAGGTATGCTTTCATGCTAGGAACTCAAAATAGAGTATTCTTTTCCATTGAATACAGACCATACGAATTATGTATGTAAATCTCTATGCATTCATCTGAGATTATAAACTCAATAGGTGAGTCAAAATGCTTCCTTAGTAAAACAACAAATGCAAAGAATTAAATCTGTAGACATAATGCAGGGTAAATCTATTCCAAAGTATTGCTAAAATAAGGAATATTACCCTAGTTCAGCATAAAAAAAAAAAAAAGCGCCCAACTTCTTCTGTGTGTTCCTAAAGCTCAGGTCACTGCATTGTGCTAAAATCACTACAATGAATAGTATTCTGGCTTAGTACAATGTCAGAACCAAAGCTCCAATTGTAATTCAAAATTCCTTTATATAGTATCAACACAGCAAGTACTGTACTTTTGAGCTGGAACAGTGCACACACAGTGTAGCTGCACCTGTCTTTATATTCAAAGAGATGTGAATACTGGGTGCATAGTACAATTTAAATTCATACTATTATAACAATTATTATTGCCAACAGTTGCTAATGCTGCCCATGTATGAAGAGAGATGCCAAGTACATTGTATAACCATTTTATCTCGTTTACTCTTCCCACCCACCCATCCCAGTTTCACAGATGAGACAACTGGGAGGATAAATGACTTGAGATCACATAGTAACTGGTAGAACCCTGGAATCAAACCCAGGCCTCTCTGATTCTCAAATCCAGGCACTCATTTCCCCGCATCCCACAATAATTACTACCAATACTAGTGGTAAGAGTGTATATTAGAGAAATTTTTGTTTACCACCTGCATTTTCGTATCTGGTTGTAATAACAGTTTATTTCCCAGTTCTATGGAACATTTACTACTCGTGTTGTGTAATCTTTACCTAAATCACCTTTTTTCTATTTTCTTTTATGAAAGGTAGAGAAAATTGTAATAACTATCTTACTGGTTTCATAGAATCATAATAAGAATAAATACAGAGTATGCATTTGTGCACTTTTTACTATAAGGGCAAATGTTAGTTGTTTATGATACTATACTCTTGACTTCATTGGCCAAAAAGATATTAGAAGTGAGAAAGAAGGAAAGTCCAAACAACACCAATATTTTGGACTTAAATTAACATCAAAGAGGTTTGTGTTTTTTCTCCAAGATAAAGGCCATTTTCAATGAGAAGTGTAGACACTCCCTATATGGTCAATTCCATGCCAGGATTTTCTAGATGTCTTCTAGAACACCCTTAGTTAACAATCTTATTGTCATTTCAGGCAGGACTGAAAATTAGGTATATGGGCTCCAGATCTTATTCTAATGCTGGGAAGTCACTGGAGCTCTCTGGGACACACCATAGTATAGGCTTGAGGATAACAAGGACTCTGCACCCAGAGCCTAAATCAGGGGCTGCTACACAGCAAGTGTTCAAAAATATTGTTTAAATGGATGAATAAACCTCTGTAACTATAAAAGAAGGGTACTGGCATAGATGAGCAGTTTTCAGATGTTTCTTTTGCTGCAGAAATCTTTTTTTTCCCAGTAAGATCCCCAAATCGCAAAATATAAAACAGATAAAGGCAATGAGCTGGAAATGAAGCAGCAGTATAGCACATAGATGCCTAGACCCTACCAACCACAGTTTTTCCTTGTCCAGTCAACATTACTCCCCAACACTCTGGGACAATTCCACCAAACAAAGTGTGGAAACCACTGATTTGGATGCTGAAGCTCCTTTTGACTCAAATTCCGTAAGTCTAAATATTGATTTCTATCTTAAACAGGTTAATTATTTCTACATCAAAGAAAGTAAACTACCTTCTTATTAGAAACAAGTAGCTTACTTAATAAAACATTTAATTTTAAATTATTCTAATTTGCTCACCAGATATCCCATGTGCTCTCCTACATTTCCCATCCTCTTTTGCAGTTACCTGGTCCTGGCCAGTGGCCCATGAACTGGATGTTCATTCTACCTCCTCCATCCCTCTCTTCCCTAGATGTGGCCATGTGTTCCAGAGATCACTACTTCCACATGGAAGAAGGCCACCCAATCCACATGGAACTGTGCAAATAAGCAATAAAGTTTGTTATGTTAAGCTATGAAGATCTGAAAGCTATTTATATTAATTTTTTGACAAATATATATTTTAAATTTAACGGACCTATTTAGGCTAAGCATTAAATAGGTCTTCCAAATGTACTGCTCTATTTTCCTATATAAGAAGAAGTCCTCAGACTTACTGTTTATGGATGGTACACACTTCTAGGGATGAGGTTAAGGACTGTTTGGGAAACAATTATCTAAATGGGGGGTTAGGGTTAGGGGGTTTTCCAAAAATCATATGCCATAGTTGGCCCAAAACTTATATCATTGAATTAAAATCCCATCTTGCATGTCTTGCACACTGTCTGAAGTTCACGTAGATTGTCTTCTTCTTTACAAAAAATTGGTGGGAGGAAATAGAGCCAAACGTTTCATGAATGTTTCCAAAAATGTAGAAAAAAGAAAGATAAATCAGTTCTCAAATGAAGTCATTACCCTCCACAAATCTTAATCATTGCCTCACAGGTATTTAAAAGTGTTTCATAGGTGTATTTATAATTTAGGATTTGGGTGATATTGTCAATCCCCAAAACAGACCTATAATCTGGACACTCTTAAACAATTGATTTAAATATTCAATTTTTATTATAAATCTTAGGTGTATCCTTATCCTATTAACTGACTTCATATTTAACCTGTGACTTCCTTTAATTTTTAGCCAGTTAAGGAATATTTAACTTTCCCCAAATTTCTTATTTTGAATTTCAGCTAAAATTATTAAGTGGATGTCTTGCCATGCTGTCCGATGCCCCTTTCAAGATGGGGAGACCCATTCCTCCACATGTTGAGGATGCTTTAGCTGTCAACCCTCCCTTCGAATCTGAAGAGAGCCACCTCTCCCAAGGCCAGGTCCCATTCCCTTGGTAGCATGAGTCCAGTGACTGGCCAATGCAAGATATAATGACCAGTTTCACAGCTCCCGAGGGCCTGACTGAGGCTTTCCTATACCTGCACTGGAGCCCAACTTCTCTCCACCCATCTGCTTCCCTTCCCCTAAAGATATTAATCCTGAAGACACTCCCTAATGAATTTCTTGCACAAAAATCTCCATCTCAGTGTCTGCTTCTAGAGAACTTGACCTACAAGAAATCTAAATTACTCTCCAACCATGGGAATAGGAAACAAGTCAAGCTAGAATAGTCCAGTCTTTTCCTATCACATTGTGTTTCCCAGACTGTCCTTTGTGGTAAAGGATCTGAAGTAAATCACATCATTCTTTATTCTGTATTCCCAAATGCCTTCAAGCTAAAATAAACAGGGGCATCCTGGGAGACAGGACAGAAACATGAACTGAAAAGATGTATACACTGATAACAGTGTGTTCCTTTATGGAGATTTCATATATGTCTGTATATGTGCACACACAAGTATGTATTTATTATTGAATTGAAAAGTTAATGTTCTCTCTTTATAAACATAAAAACCCAAATACAAATGAGAATATCTTTGTAAATTTTTAGAAAAACAAACAACTACAAAATCTTAATAAGGGCTCTGTTTAGGTTGAAAGAAACAGAAACTCACTCAGACTAGCTCAGATCAAGATTACACATCAGGGGTGCCTGGGTAGCTCAGTCAATTAAGTGGCTGACTTCAGCTCAGGTCATGATCTGCAGTTTGTGAGTTCGAGCCCCACATCAGGTTCTGTGCTGACAGCTCAGAGCCTGTTTCCGATTCTGTGTCTCCCTCTCTCTCTGTCCCTCCCCTGCTTGCTCTCCATGTCTCTCTCTCTCTCTCTCTCTCAAAAATAATAAACGTTAAAAACTTAAAAAAAAAAAAGATTACACATCAAACAAAAAACAAACAAAACCAAAAAACAAGACAAAACAAAAAACAACAACAAAAAAACATTACACACCAAAGTGTTCAGCCAGCCTCAAAGTGACTCATCCCGGGAGGTCAGGATCAAAGATACTTGGTGCCTCATGGGGTAAAAAGCCTCTCTTATCTGCATGCCCTTGTCAGCCTCTTCCTCTCTGTTGACCCATCTTACACATGGCCCAACAGGGCTTTCTCTGTAGACCAGCAATCATTTCTTTTCCTGGTAAATTAACACTTCTGCTTTCCACCCCAACTATTTCAGACTGTTTTCTTCCTCCTCAAATCTCCAACTCCAATCACTTTCACAGAAAAAATAGAAATCATCAGACATTAGGTCCCTCATCTCTTCAGTTACAAACTTATATCCTTTCTCTTTTATTCAAATCATGTAGTTCACTATATTATTTTCACCAAATGTTAAGCATTCTTAAATTTATTCTATTTAAATTCCATTTAAAAGAGGTCCACATAGGACCTACCTCTCATTTCCCTCCAGGTAGCCCCTCATGTCTCTCTTCCCAAATATTCCAAAAGACCTACCTGTATTGAGGGTGTGAATCATTTTAATGTTTGTTTGTTTTTGTTTGTTTATTGAGAGAGAGAGAGAGAGAGAGAGAGAGAGAGAGAGAGAGAAAGAGAGAGAAAGAGAATGAGATGGGAAGGGGCAGAGAGAGAGGGAGAGAGAGAGCCCCAAGCAGGCTTCATGCTCAGCACAGAGCCCAATGCAGGGCTCAATCTCATGACAGCAAGATCACAACCTGAGCCATTATCAAGAGTTGGATGCTCAACCAATTGGGCCACCTAGGTGCCCCAAGTGTATGTACTGATTCACCTCTGTCTCACTCTGACCACATCATTCTAGTTCTGGTCCTATCGCTTTTTCTGAAGTCACCAGTGATCTCCTTGTTGAATCCAACAACTGAATGCCATAGTTACTTATCAGTCCTCATTGTATTTGATGTCTCAGAAGTTCTTTTTTATTAAATTGGATACAATTTACATGCAGTGATAGGCACAGATCTTAAGTATATAGCTTGATCTATTTTAACAAGTGTATACACATTTACAATGCACATCCCTACTAAACATAAAACATTTCTGTCCTTCCAGCAGATTGCTCCTTTCCCTTTCGGGTCAAACCCTCACCCCTGCTACCATAAAAAAGAACACCAATCTGATTTCTAACATCATGTATTAACTTTGCCTATTCCAGAGCTCCACATTAATGGAATCATACAGTCTGCAGTATTTGTGTCTGGCTTTTTTATTCAGCATAATGTTTTTTGAGGTTTATCTTTGTTGTTCCTATATCAGCAATTTACTCTTGTTTATTGCTGGGCAATAAACATAAAATATTTCATTTTTAAATAAATAGTTTTAAAATTCATTAATTTTACAGCTTATTCTGCTGATGGATATCTGAGCTATTTCCAGTTTAGGGCTATTTTGAAGAAGGTCCCTAGAAACATTCCCTTATAAGAGTTATTGTGAGTAAATGTTTTTACTTTTCTTCTATAAACATCTATGAATGGAACTGCTGGTCATAATGTAGATGCATGCTTAGCTTTTTTTTTTTAAAAAAAATTACCAAATAGTGTTCTAAAGTGGTTGTACTATACTGTGGTCCCACAAAAAAATGCATAAGGATTCTGTTGCTCATTACGTTCACCAACATTTGATGTTGCCAGTCTTTATTTTGGTCAGCCTAGTGAGAGTGCCTTTTCCTCCATGAAATATTCTCTTCACTTTTATGTGCTGTATCAGGTCTCCTGGGTTTTATCCTACCATTCTTCATTTGTCTTTCCTAGGTCATGGTCCTCTTTCAACTTTTAAGAAGTTTCCTTAAGACTCATTCTTAGGCCTTCTCCTTCTCTGACTCTAATAACCCATTCTCATCTGTAGTTTCATGGCCACCTGTGTATAGATGACTCATAAATTTATATTTCTAACCCATCCTGTCTTCTAGGTTAGACCTATAGCCTCCAAAAGCCAAATGACCAAGACCAAACTTAAGATCTCTCTTCCAACCCTCCAGATGCTCCCAAAACCTGTGGCACAAGTCAGAAGTCAACTCATATTCAATCCATCAAAATAAAATAATTGTGGTTTTTGTTTCCCAAATCTCTCTCAAATCCTAAGATTTTTGCCATCACCATCAAAGTCCTTGCTTCCAACATCTCTCACCAGGACTTCTTCAATCACCTCTCAGCTAGTCTATAAACATACATGTCCTAGAGCTGTTTCTTCCAAAATGCCCAAGGGAGCCAAATGTATAGAAAGGGCTGTAGTTACAAAAAGTAGTATGAGGCATGTCTAAATCATGCAAATTAAGTAAATGGGATGAAATGAACTTCTTTAAAAAGACTTTATAGAAAGAATGTTTTAAGTTTTCAGGTTTGTGGGTATGAGAGTTTATATGAATAGGTGGATGAATGAGCTGGGAGTGGTCATGGATGTATATGTGAGTTGCCATTTCCTTCCCATTCCTCTAATTCTTTCTTTGGGTCACTGACCAATAGTCTACCTGAAGCCAAATCTCCAAATGAGGGGGAACCAAGAAAAACTGTTCTCACAGTGAACAAAAACCAACTGGCTTTTCTAAGTGAAAAAAGTAAGATAAGATTTTAATATGTACATAATTCAAAAGCATAGTAGGGAAAACTATTTGGAATCATTAATAAATTACTACATATTGAAAACATTGTATCTTTCAGAGAATTATTAAAAATTAAAAATAAAATGATCACAATTAAGAAGTATTGATAGCTTAAATATAAGTACAACAAATATCATTGCAAAGGAAATTTTTAAATAAAATATTTCTTAGTCCCTGGCAATGATCCACTTACTTTGAATAATATTCAATATGACAAAATTCAAAATTAACAAAGTAATTAAAACTTCCTTTGGAGTTTTGTTTCTTCTTTTATTAAAAAATTTCTCTCTTTTTCTTAAAGATCCTTTAAAGTTTCTTATAACAGCATATACTTTTTTTTGAGAGAGAGAGAGAGAGGGCACAAGTGAGTGAGGGGTAGAGACAGAATCCCCGGAGAGGTGGGGGGGGGGAGAGAAAGAGAGAAGCGGGGATCACCCAAAACAGGGCTTTTACTCAAAGTGAGGCTTGTGTTCACCTGAAGCAGGTGATGTGGGACTCAAACTCAAGAACCCTGAGATCATGACCTGAGCTGAATTCAGATGCTTAACAACTGAACCTCCTAGGCGCCCTACTTTTTTTTTTAATGTTTATTTATTTTGAGAGAGAGAGAGAAAGAAAGAGAGAGAGACAGAGAGCTGGGGAGGGGCAGAGACAGAGGAAGAGAGAGAGAATCCCAAGCAAGCTCCACACTGACAGTGTAGAGATCAATGCAGGGCTTGAACCCACGAACCATGAGATCATGAACTGAGCTGAAATCAAGAGTCGGATGTTAAACCAACTGAGCCACCCAGGTGCCCCAAAAGCATGTACTCTTATGAAGCAGGCAAATCAAACCAAAAGTGAAAAATAAATCAATTTTTTTTGAATTTGACAGTAGTCAAAATGAAACTATGTACAGAGAGTATGACAATAGAAAAAACACTGGACCAGAAGAGAGAAGACCCAAGTCTTATACCTCTCTCACTGATTAATAAAGATCTCTGAACTTCAGTTTTTTTCTTCTTAAAAGTGGAGTTGGAATAAATCTTCAGTGGCCAAAGTGTTTTATCTTGATTGCCAATTCTCATCAGTTGATGGTCTGGAGTACTACACTCAGAAAGGTTCTTGAGGCATCCAACATTTATCACTGATGCTTTTCTAGGTTCAGGAAGTCATATGTGCACTGAGTATTTGCCAGCCCTGGACTGGATGGTCTCTCAGCTCTTATCCATATCTTAGTCCAGTTATGTTATGTCAAAGACTAGTGCTTTACTGTCCTGGGTATGCAGACTGAACAATTCAGTTCAACAAGCACTTACTGAGGTTCTACCATGTATCAGGCACAGTGTTATGCAAAGGAAATGCAAATATGGTCAGAAGATACCTGCATTCAAGGAGTGTAAGAGCAGAAGATGACTTAACCAAGGGGCATTTTTTAATAAAAAATATAATCCAGTACAATACTTCATGTCCATATGCCTATGATCTAATTCTAAATACCAAATCAAAGAACATATATTATGGTTTAAACTGTTACTGAAGTTAGTGATGTTTTAATTCAAAGGAAATGTTTCTATTAAGCATGTCTGTCTAGAGAATTACTTTTTAAAATGTATTATTTACATCCTCCCACACTGACATTCAAACATTTTAAAAATGCTGCCCTTCAAAAAGCCATTAATGATATATTAACAGTACAACAGATCATCTGAAAATTATATTTTGATTTCACCTTGTAATATCCAACATCTAGTATATTCTCCTCATAAGTTCTGGCCAACTCTGGTTCTCACAATAGCCAAAAACACTCAGCTCACTTTTTTATTTCAGAATCTGCTGATACAATTCCCATGGTTAGCATAACCTTCCCACCGCATCCACCTACACATACCCTATTAATCCACCCAGCAGCCTTTGGTGACTCCTCCACTCCACATCCTTTGGATTTATTCATTCATTCACACGCACACTTTAAAAACTTCAGACACCTATTACATGCAAGGCACTGGCAAGTAAGAATGATCTTGCTCTCAGGAATATATGCTGTACTGAGGTGAGAACTGCCAAGTGAAAAAGGTTATGAAAAGATGTGCAAAGAGGACAAATTCAAAAATTAATCTGGGAAGTCCGGGAAGATATACTAGATGAGATGTCACTTGACTAATTTCAAAGGCTACATAAAAATGAGGTAATTAAGAAGGAAATTCCTGGGACACCTGGGTGGCTCAGTCAGTTGAACATCTGACTCTTGATTTCAGCTCAGGTCATGATCCCAGGGTGGTGGGATGGAGCCCCTCATCAGGCTCCATGCTGAGTATGGAGCCTGCTTGGGATTCATATTCTCTCTCTGTCTCTCTCTCTGTCTCTTCCCCCACTTGCAAAAAAAAAAAAAAAAAAAGGAAATTCCTGACAGAAAGAAAAGCACAAAGGAGTCACAAGGTTGTGAGTGATGGTGATACTTTGAGATCCTGCTCAGTAAGGCTATGGCAAGAAGGTGTGTGGGACCAGTGAAAGAAGACAGTAAGCACAGTACAGATTTTGAAGTTTAAACTTGATTCTGAAAGCAAAGCGGTTGTATCAAACAGACATGATCAAATTAATGTTAGAACAACTCCTCTGACAGCAGTGTGAAGATGAGATGGGAGGGGTCTGACTGGTGGCAGGGAAATGAATTAGCAAGTTATTGCAGGCAACCCAGTGAGTAGTGATAAGAGTCTACATTAAACTAAAGGCAATGGAATTGGAAAATAAAAGAAATTCAAAGGACTCTACAAAGATTGAATCAGAGTCAGATTTGACAGCAGACTGAATAAGGAGTTGCCCTAAAGATACCACCCAGAAAGACAGGGATTATAAAAAAAAAAAAAAAAAAAAAAAGCACTGTGTGTAGGCAGAAGGTCAAGAAAGTTATGATGGATCACAATTGGTTTGAAGTTGCCAAGGAGCATCTATGTAGAGATGTTTAGCGGGTGGTTAGGTACATGAATACAGAATTTGGTAGAAAATTCTAAGGTAGTAAAATATATCTGGAAATCATTAACATATAAGTATGATTGAAGCCATGAGTGTGTTTGAGATTGACCAGAAACTGAATATTAAATGGGAGTATAAGGTTGAGAGTAGGACCCATGGGAAGGGCAACATTTGATTATTAATAGAAGATTGATTAGGGACGCACAAATCAGAAGGAAATGGAGTTATAGAAAGAAGAGCAAGAGAGAACTTCAAAAAGTCCTCCACTTCTTATTATAACCACCACTCATTTTGAACTATTTTGTATGGCTTATTTAGCATTTCCCCAAAGTACACATCATAGCTTTTAGAATTTGCACTACCTCACCAGGTAAATTATCTGTTACTTGGCCTGGAACCGTGAGCTGTTTGTTTTTTTCTTTTTCTGCATGTGGACCTCCAGGAACCTTAAACTATGCTGCCTTTACGGAAGCCTGACAGATAGCCACCTGAGATTATCAGCCATAGTTTGACTCAATAGGAACTATTACGTCTTAGGCCTTTGGGGCTCCAAATACCATGTAATCCCTTTTTGTGCCTGTGCCTGGCACAATACTATCTGTTTCAGACTAATATGAAGTTCTTACCCCAGGTTGCTATAAATTAGGTGGTTAGATTTGGCCTAGGGTATGTAGACATTTTTAGTTTTATTTTTATTTATTTTAGAGAGTGTGTAAGCAGGGGAAAGGGGCAGAGGGAGAGAGACAATCTAAAACAGTCTCCATGTTCAGCACAGAAGGGCTCAGTCCCACAACCCTAGGATCATGACCTGAGCCAAAATCAAGAGCCAGATGTTCAAATGACTGAGCCACCCAGGCACCCCATGTAGACATCTTTAAATTGAAATATCCAGCCTAATTTATAAAAATACTTTACTATATTCTAGTTTTTCCAAATTATATTTTTATGACAATTGTCATGATGATCATGAAGAATTTCAAAGTAGAATCTCTTTATAATTTTCACTCTTACCAAAATTTTAATATCTCAAAAAATAAGCCAGCTTATTTCAATTTCCCCTTATTTCAGATACCAAGACATAAAATACATCAAATTTTTCTCCGCAAAAAAGGGGGGGGGGGCTGGGAAAGAAGACTTAAGCTCCAGAATATTACAAGACAGAGATAGCTAAGAAAGATAAATCTGCTAAGCTATATGAAATACAAAAGGAAAAGCTATTTGGTTATTTTACTTTTGTTTTCATCTCTTTGTAATAATGCATTATGTAATCTTTCTGACCTGGATAGAACTTCTAAATGTGCATATACTATCCTATATTTAAAGAAACCTGATACATTGATTTATACATTCCTTAGATATTTCATATACCATCTGCCCAATTTTTCTAAAATGTAAAACCCCATAAATTGAAAACAAAACAGCTAGCCACCCAAATAAAGACCTTCCCATTGTATTTGTTAAGAGCTGTGTTTAAACAAGAACTATAATGTGGCACATGATGCTTGTGCAATGATCACTTACAACTTTAAAATAACCTGATATTCTTGAGAATATCAGTAATCTCCTAGAATACTCCTCAAATATTGATCATATTTGAGCACAGAAATGTAAGTGGGTAGCTAATCAAATAGACTACACAAAGTGTGGGAAATACAGCCAGAAAACTCCATCAGTTACTACTACTATACTAGTTTCCATTTGTGAACATGAAGGAGTCCATTAAAAGAAGGTAAACTGTGTAAGATAAATTTATATGACAGTGCAGGCACTTTAATTGGTTTTCAATTCATATATCTTCTCTATGTAAATATAATGGCATCTTCCAAACAATAATTATCTGTATGATGGTGGAAAATACAAAAAAAAAATACTAAATAGTATGTAAATCACTAGCAAGGTATTATGTTATAATACATGAAGATAACTGTTTGGTTCATTACAGTTCTGTAAAATAGCTAATATCTATGTAAACACATTGATTACTTTCAATTTGCATGAAATTACTTTTTGTAACATTACCTGATTTTACTATCTAAACTTAAGAATTATTAAAAAATTGCATTCTGAAATCTATGTAAATATCTCCTCTAAACTGCAGACTGCTCCTTTGCAAGGCCCAAAGGAGAATGCTCATAAAGAGTCCTGCTGCAGCTGCAACTCAGAGCCACTGTTATTTGAAAATGTTTTGAAATTTTAAATTCTACTTTGCCATAAAAGGTAGCATTCTACTGAGACTCCATAAAAGATAACACCTCATTCTCAGCAAAAGCACTTCCATTTACCAAACAATGACTTTCAAAACAGTGTGTCTATAACTTACTTGTATTATTTATTGAGAAGATACACTTTATGACCATTAATTGCTTGATTTTCTTAAGTTTTAAATGAATAATGGGTCAAGGGAAGCAAAACTTATAAAAAAGATAGTAAAATTTATTGTCCATAATGAAATTCAAAATTTACAAATAGGGATACTTTCCATAATTATAGAGTGAAATAGGGATTAGTAGATACTGTTCTGGGCAAACCAATGTATACAGTCACTTTCCTTTTAAACAACTTTATTTTTCTCTCTTTTTTAAGTTTATTTATTTATTTTGAGAGAGAAGGAAAAAAGCATGAGTGGGGGAGGGGCAGAGAGAGAGAGAATCCCAGGCACTCTGACAGTGCAGAGCGCGACACAGGGTTCGAACTCATGAATTATGAGATCATAACCTGAGCCAAAGTCAGACCCTCAATGAACTGAGCCACCCAGGTGCCCTTCTCTTTTTTTCTTTCAATAAATATTCATGTGTACAGGAAGTTTTCACAAGATAGCAACAGAGGTAGAAAATCTACAGTCAATGCGGAATACTCTCCTCTTGCCATTCACAGAAAACTGACCTAAATCAAGTGCACACAAACTTAATGTAAGAGTGTGAGAATATAAATACAGAAAACCTAAAGCATCCAGTACAGAATCTTAAAAAAATTCCTAAACACCTATAATATAATCTATTATATCACCCAACAATAAACTGACATGAAAAAGAAACTACCATTTGACAAGTATACTGCCCCTTATTCACTTAATTCTGAAAATGAATAATTTATAAAATCCAGTGGCATTAAAATTGTCGTCTTTTTCTAATAAAAGATGAGGAAATTATCCTAAACTAATTTCTCTTCACATTTTTGAATTAGGGTTGCCTTCACATTGCTTTCTGTGCTAAGGACATTTATGAGCTATTTAATGAGAAAAAAAGAAGAATGTAAAGAAGGTAAATATCACCTCAAACCAAGACTTGGACCCATTTTACGTTGGGCCTCCTTACCAAATTATCCCACTGGTAGCTGCAGGCCTCAACACACTGTGCTGTTAGCATGATACAATGAATGGATTCTTCTATAAGAACTGCTCTCCACAGGACCCCTAGCAGCAGCTGCAATAACCACAGGAAAAGATAATCTTGGGATTCTTCTATAGTTTTGCAGACTAGAGATAATAATGGCACCTTTCTTTGATACAGCAACTTTAACTTTAAAGTTTCACTATCATATTAAAACCTCCTAAGTTAGCAGGGCAAGGACTAGCAATTCCACTTTACACATAAAGAAACTGAGACTCAGATAGGGTAACTTAGATGGTCGCATCTATAGAAAGTGGTTGTGTTAAGACCAGAATTTAGTCACTGCTCCATCCAACTATTTGATGCTCACCTCTCTTTCTCACCATGGCAGTTTTAAAATGGTAGTAGTCACTACACCAACAAAGGACTCTCTTTATTCTACCCAAATAGCCCATTTTTCCAATACCTGAAAAAATGGTCTTACTGTTAAGCTGACTATTGTATGATACTTGGTTCAAAATAGGCAACATAATAAATAAAATTGAAAGAAATAGTGGGGAGAATAGATAACCTCAAAGTGCAGAAGAATGGTGGGAAAATGCTAAAGTATTAACACCATGAGCAAAAGAGCAAACAGATCAGAAAAGCCCCAGGTGCATATGGGGTTAACCAATAAGCTGTGGCCAGATCTGGAGATTAAAGAGAGATGGACTTGGAAAAGGGTAAAAAATGCCACTAGCCATAAGACATTCTTCTCTTCCACCTTTTAGGTTAATTCTCTGGGCTCCAGAGTCAAATGTCATAAGCAAAAGGTCAGGAAAGTAACTAGCTAGTGCTGGGAGTTCACTAATGCTAGAAAACTAATAGAATACTGACAGGATGAACTTGTCATCAAGAGGTGAGCTCAGGGGAGAGTAACATGTAAAGTATCTAGTCAGATGCCTGACACACGGAAGGCATACAATAAACGTTAGTACCCCCCCCTCCTACCAATAGAACGGAAAAACAAACCCTGTATTATTACCCACATCTTGATGTACTTTAAAAAAAGACTTGCAAGAGGACTAGCAACTTGGGAGTCAATGCACATGGGTTCTGGGTTCTATTACTCTCGTTGCCATGTGCCCTAGGAAAATTTACTTCAACTTGCAGGACCAGCTCTAAAATATGTAACTCATATCACAGAACAAAATGTAAAAAGCTGTTTAAAAATATAAAATTGTCCATAAAGAGATATAAAATGCAATACAATGGACTCTATAATCCGTGGTACAGCAACCTCATCCATCTGTATGTTCCAGGTATGGGAGAATAATAATATTATTTCAGGAATTCCTATTTGATATCTTTCCAGGAAGCTTACTGCACAGGTTTAAGACAAATCATTCTCCTCATTTAACAAGTTGAGCAAATAACACTCCCAAGATGTTGTGTTTCTATTCAAGTCAGCAGTAGCACATAGAGCCCACACTGGTTTCCATATTCTATTTCAAATTTAGCAATCTACTTATTTAAATGATGGTGCCCCCTCACTTCTGGTTAAGAAAGAATACATACAAGTTAAAAGAAACTCAAGCCATGTTAGCAAAAATTTGAACTAATGGTTATGTCTCTTTCCCTCCATTCTCTTTGATAACTCCTCATGTCTTTCATTTTTTAAGACTTCCCTTTACTATATTTTCTCCAGGAACATTTGGGAACTCAGTCCTGGGCACGCACATTTACTAAGATAGATTTCTGTTGAAAGAAAACTCCAATAGAGTTGATGATTAACCTTCTCTAAATTTAACCCTATCCATAAGTGGTGTAAAGGAGACTAGATTCCAAGTAAAACAATGAGTTTTATTCCTCTTTTCTATTTAACACCAAATATGGTAGCTCATGGGTTACCAGGGTTTCCCTCATTACTATTTGCCTTCTTCCTTTTCCTTCTTACCCATCCCTGCCTCAGCAATGTGAGATAATGTTTCTGGGCACGAGATATGAAAATCTTTGCAAATCCCAGTGAAAACACGATACCTGCATCCCTTGGGTCTCTATCTGCTCTCCTCCCAGATGCTGCATCTACTTTTCCTCCCCCCCCCCCCGCCCACTTGCTAATTAGGTTCTCTCATATTGAGTGTTGTGGATACATTTCAGGCCACTATGTTATAATTGGTTGGAGAGAGAAAAAGGAGGAAGAAAAACGGACGTTACAAGAGTCCTACTCCTTCTACTTTCTCCTTTCATGAAGGAAGTAGATTCGGTGGATGTTTGAAAAGTTAGCGCTAGGTAACTTGTTACAAAGAGAGTGGAGAAGTCTAAAGTCAACATTCTTTATAAATCAATTCACACCATGAATTGCAGAACTTGTAAGAAAAATAGAACCTCATAGAATCCCCCGTTTAATTGTCTTACCCACGTTTACACAATATGTGGCAGAATTGGTACTAGAACCCCCAAAATGCTTGGACCCAAAGTTAATGGTCATTCCACCAAAGTATTATGCTTTTTATTTTCTTAAAACTGAAGGCAATTCTCTTGCCCTCAATCCACAGGAAAACTCTATTAAGAGTGTAAGTAAAGCTCCAGGCCCTCCTATAATCAGCAGCTGATCTACTAAATCAGCCTAATCTTTTGCAAAACTACTTGTCTGAGGAAAGAGCAGAAATTAATTCAAGGTAAAGGTAGATGAAATGCAAGCTTCTTATTGGTAGAAAGACGGTGTAGGGTTTGGGAAAATATTCGGACTTAGAATAAAAGGTCTGGGTTTGAATCCTGGTTGGGCCATGTAATGTGAGTCAGCTTAGGGTATTACTGGAATTCTCTGAGTGTAGAATAAGGATTTGAGGATTATATGACCTGACTTACCTTCTGTGCAGGCTGTTATGAGAATCCAAATATGCATGTATTAAACTTGAGCATAGTTCAACTATTTGGCATTTGATTCAATAACCACTTAGAATAATGGCCAGCATGAGGTAAATGCTCAATAAATGTTAGTATTTTTATTAAATATTTCAATATGGTTCTCTATTCCTATCCTCAGACCATCTCTTCAACTCTCTGCTTCTATTTTTTCTCCTCTCTTACTATTCTGTATCTCCTTTCTCTATGAAGCTTTTATAGAAAAGGAATAAGATTTTAGATCTAATGAGATCTTCTCTGATTTAGGTCCCAGATAATGCAGTTTTCACCTCATGTAATATATTGGCTCATGGTGTCTGGTGACAGTTACTTGAAAGAGTATTCATTGAGGAAGTTAAGTTTCCAAAAGCCTCCAGAACACACACGCACGCGTGCACACATACACATACACACCACCCAAAAACCCTATTAAGATTAAGAAAAGACTTCTGATTTGCAGATAATCAAATCAATTATTAAGAATTATTTGCAGGAGTCAACTATTTCTAGTTACATGACATGGTTTTTAAAATTAGTGCACTTTGTCAATTAAATGAATTATTTTTATGACAAAGTACTTATAATTTGAGTAAAACTTTCTGAAATCTTGAGGTAAAAGTTTGTTTATGCTTTTCCATTTACACACATTTAAAGATATTATCAAGAACAGAGTCAGGTAGTAATTTATAACCAAGGCTGACGAAACTATACAAATATATTTTAACTGGTATTTTGTAATCTTTCTTTGGCATATTCACCTATCCATGTTCTATCTTCTATTAATGCCTTACATATTTGTACACATTAGGAAGAGAGAGCGAGAACATGCACACTGGGTAGCTCCAGGTGATGGTTCTGCAGTGATGAACAAAAGTGAATTTTAAGTCTAACTGCTCTTACCAGAACTTTACCTTTGTAGGGCCTGTTGTGAAAAGAATTTCTCAGATATGTGATATGATGGACCAAGCATTACCATAAAAACTCATCTCTAATTTAACAAATACAGCATTTTAATGCCCTTTGAAAAGCATCATGTTTTCCAATCTGTTTTTATGCAAAGTTTAGGAAAGGCCACCACCTATGACTGTGTCATTAAGTTCCCACATATGTATGTCATCTGAATAGCCTCTACAATGACCAGTTTTTAAGACATAAAGTGCCCTCTAGAAAAAAGTACAGCCCTGTTCCACTAATTGCAGACAATATGACACGCTTACATGGCAGCAAACCAGGATTCCAAAACACTCACCAGTCTGCCACTGCACAAAAGGCCAAGACATTAACAGAGGAGGCTGATTGATAAAGTTAATGCAGAGGTCTGGGATTATAGAGGGCTGTTGTATAACAGCATCACATACTGCGATATTCTGTAAATCTTTGCAATAAAGGAACAATAGTTGCAAGCCAGTGCAAAGCAGTCACAGGAACAGCAGAGGGAAAGATGTTTTAGACATGAGCATTGGATGGTGTTCTTCATTTTTATTTGTCCATATAAGCCCATACAGCCTTATCATGCTATCCTTAGGCAGCTAGCAGATTTGGAATTCTGTCCTAAAACTCACCCTTTCCCACTTAAAACCTCTCACTCTCCACCATCCTAAAACAGCCAATGAAGAGAGTGATGGCCACTACTTGCACTGTGCCTTCCCCTTCCTAGTCGGACCCCATTAAACAGCAGCTCATGTTTTCCACTGGCTGCTGGAGGCCTCCATCCACCTGCTATCTGCAGTGAACACCAAAAAGAACAGTAGCAACCTGTAAATCCTGACCAGCATAAAAAAGATGTCCAGGACAGGTGGCAGGGACTGCAACCAGTGAGGACAGACGGACTGACAACCAGACAGACAAACAGCAGCACCATCAGACACAATCCATTACTTCCAGTCTCAGAAGAGGGAAAGCCTGCAGCACCAGGATGTCATTGTTGCATTAGGGACAGGCAGCAGATTAACAAGGGTTCTGCCTCCCTTGAGCCAGCAGGCTTAAAGTATTTGTCTTTTGGAGGAGAAGGAGCCCGGAATCCAGAAACCTGCTGCTCTTTATAGAACAAGGCCAGCTCTGGCCTTCTGAGTTAATGGACCCTTTGAGTCTACAATGAAAGGGCAGGAATGACTGGATTTCTACTCTTTTGCTGTGACCCAGCACCCACAGCTCTTGCTCAATACCCTCTCTCCCATTTGGGTGGCAGGTACATTGGTGGGGACCCATCAGCCTGGGAATGCAGCGTCCCTCCCTTCCTTTCCTTCCAGGCACTGCTGCATTGAGAGGAAGCAGAAGAAACCTTCAGTGGCAGCTTCTTCTTTTGAGGAGGCAATCTTTTGGGGTGAGGGGAAGGCCCTGATGGGTGTGCTCTGTGCCTGGATGTCACACCTGTTCCCTCCCTGCCCCTTCTTCGCTCTCAGCTAACTCCAGATGCAACAGGTTCCCTTTGGCTTTTCATGCCAATCCTCTGCCCCCAGATACACCTTCTGGTCTAAACGGGAGACACCAACGGATTAGTCCCAATCAGGGTCTCCAAATTCCTTTACCCACCAAGTTGAAAACTTTCCTGAATACAAGAAGACCACCCAAGGGAAGGCAGGGTCAAAGTCCCCTTCAGCTCCATTCTGTGGGTGATGCTAAGGAGCAAGGAAGAAACAGCCTGGATGCCAGTACATTGTAAGCAGTTTTGTTTGAGAATATGATAAGCAGCAGCACAGGCAGTGTCACACACCCCTGCACCACCAGCAACAAGCCCCATCCCCTCCCCAGACAGAGGGAAATGGGGCACCAGACAGAGAGCCTTTGAACGGCTGATGGGCTTTAAGGAAAGGGGGGATGTGTGCACATATTCGATCCCCTATGCTTCCACCAGAAACTGAGCAGGCCCCAGAGGTCTCCTGGAAACCAGTGAAGAGGAACCTCTATTTTATTCAGGCCAGAGTCCCCATCAGCTTCTCCCATTATTTAAAACTTTGCCTTGCCAATGGCATCGTATATGGGTAAGAAAATGTGTCTTCACACAGGTATTCTGTGAAGAAGACTGTGACTGAAAGATTAAAGAGAAGCTGGGGAGGCAGGTTACCAAAGATGGCAACTGCCCAAAAAAGACCTAATCTTGATCTGGAGATGAATGAGTACCAAAATGAACACTCAAATAAGCATTTTCTTATATATATACTGGCACCCTTCACTGGGGTAACCCCAACCTCCTGAACAACTCCAGGAAGAGAAGAGGAGCTGTTCTCAGCACCTCTTCATCCATCCCACCTCCCCTTTCTTCCACTCAACCCCTAGCCCTTAACCTGTTCCCAGCCCAGGGCCCTTCCACCTGGGCGGCATCAGCTCTTCTCAGCTTCTGCATACCCCACCCTCAGGGTGGTCCCTCTCCACCCAATCTTCCTCTGCACCCCAGCCTCAAGCCATCCTCTCCTGGCTCCCGGGCTCCCCGCTCGGTGGCATCCCTCCTTCCTCCCGTCCCCCTAACCTCTTCCCTGCTCAAACCCGGCGCCCCTGGCCCCAAGGCAGGCGCCTCCGCCCCCCACCCTGCACCCTCGCCCGCCCCTCCCCCACACTCAGCCGAGAGAATTGGGTGAGTGAGTGGTGAATGGACCGATGGAGGCACGGAGGCACGGATGGCGCGGTCAGGGGTGGCTTACTTGAGCATGGCTTCTTCTTTTTCCTCTTCTTCCTTCTGCCGGTCCATCACTGCCATGATAATGTTCCTCTCCTCCTCGGTCAGGTGGCTCAGGTCGGGCAGCTCTTGCATCGGGGGAGGCACCGTGGGTGGGCGAGGACCGCGGGGCCCCACCGCCGAGGACATTTTCGTGGCCTGCCCGCCCCCTCTTCTGGCTCCCTGGCTCTCACCTTTCGGATTCACGCCCAGCAGCTGCGCCCCTGCTTCCCCTCACAGAGGAGCCCTCCTGGCGGCGGCAGGAGGAGGAGGAGCAGCGGCGGCGGCAGCAGCAGAGCCGGGGAGAGAGAGAACCCAGTCTTTCATGGTTGTTTGCATCCACCCAGCCCCGGATGCTGCCTTTGTTTTGGTCGCCCTAGCTCGGCTCGGGGCCGCCCGGCCGCCTCCCGCAGCCCAGCCTCGGCCGGCGGGGGCGGACAGGCGGAGGCGCGGCGGGCGCGGCGAGGGGGCGAGGGCTCGCGCCAGGCTCGGCCGATCCAGGCGTCGCGCGCTGGGCGCGCGGGGCGGGGGCGGGGCTGGGGCTGGGGCCGGGGCCGGGGCTGGGGCCGGGGCCGGGGCCGGGGCCGGGGCTGCCGCCGCCGCCGCCGCCGCCGCCGCCGCCGCCGCCGCCGCTGCGGTCGCCGCCGAGGCTGCTCCCAGGCTCGACTGCCTCCAGTTTGGGGCTGCAAGAGGGAGAGGGAGAGTTTTGGGTGTCAGTTAGGCGGAGTCTCGGAGGCTTCGCTCCCGGGTGATGCTGCTGCTCTCGCAGACATAGCTGCCAGCCACTCAGTCCCGGAGCCGCTCCGCCCACGGGCACCCACCCGCCCACTCCCCAGGTCAGAGCCACTCGTGCCCCAGCCTCTCCCCACACGCTCGCCAACGTGCACGCCACTTCGCTCTATCCCCAGGTACCCCTCACCCGTGAGTCATCCTCCCTTTCCTGGTCTCTCGTCTGTGTCATCCTCCCCAGCCCTATTTTCTCTTGGATTGCATTAATCATCATCATCCTCGCTACCATCTTCATCGTGGAGCGTTAATATTATTTGAGCACCCACGATGTTCTGAACAGCAGGATGGAACACCCTGTGGACGCGTTGTTTTTCCTGCTACGATATATTTCACATTTATTAGTCAAGTGTTCGTGGCAACAACAACGTGATTTTGTTTTAAAGATAATTTTGATACACACACACACCTCCGACAGCTTGGGTTTTCTGGGTCCATTGTATGCGGTGTCTTTCTTGACCCATGCTTAGTGGGACCGTTCTGCAATTTATCCTCATTCCCCCTTACGATGCCCCACAACCCGACAACTATTTAATTTGTCATTTGGGGCTCTGGGTAGCCCCATCGCATCACATAACCGCACTTCTCTGGTGCTTGCAAATGGATTATCTACTTGAATTACTCTAATGATGCTCACGATCATCATGGACTCACTTCTCAGCCACTGTAGGTACTTCTCAAGAAAGACTGATCCCTGATAAGAAAAACGCCCAACCACATCCTATTATAAGAAGCTTCTGCTCAATGCCTGGCCCAATGATAGGCATTAAGGATGAGCTTCTCTTGCTGATAAAGGCAAAAATAAATAGACAATCCCTTCAAAACAGGTCTTGTTCCAGGCTTTGAAACCCAGAGACTGAATTTCGTTAATATAATTATAAAAGAATCAATATAGAGAAGAGTTCAAATTGAACAACAGTTTCCTAGTGAGTATATCTCTTAGAAATGGCAATGGCAGAATTGATAAGTGTCTCTCCTGGAGAATTCTTTCTTTAGTTCCAGAAAGGATCTAGCACTAATATATATATTTTTTTCTCAAAGCCTAACTTTGTTAATGAAGAAGAAGATGCTGATTTTTATGAATCCTAAAAATCCTATAATCTTCAAGTTTAGGGAATTTAATTTTAATACTTGATCTTCCATGAATGCATTCTATTCTAATACTCTCAGTAATGGAAGACTCCCTACCTCTTAATTCTATTCCTATGTCTAAATCTCTCTTCACCTGGAAATCTTTCAACTATTTGACATGGCTATCATGTCATCTTTATTTTTTCTTTCTGAGTAAACCTTGCCAGTTTATCCAACCAGTAATTGTGTAGCATAATTTCAAGTCTGATCATTCTGGTACTGACTTTGGACACACTCATGTTTTTTCACTAGTTTTCCTGAATAGCACGTTTAGGAATACATATAAAGAACCAAGAACAGTATCTGGCACTTAGCAAGTGCTTTATAATCATTACTTTTATTTACACAACTTAATATTGGCCTAACTTGTTGGTAGCCATGTCAGATATGATGTCACTGAAATAAACATAGTCTACTAAAATTTCCAGCTTTTTTCATAAGTTCTGATGCCTAGCCAGATTTCCTCTTTCCTATAATTAATTCCTATAATTAAGCAATTGATGAAAACATTCTAATCATCTTTTTGTCATTTTAAAAATTTTTACTTGTTTCCCTCAGCATATATTCAGGGGGAAAATGAGTTTGAATTCTGGCTCTACCAGTGTTTTCATGATTTTGGCAAAATCACTTATCCTCTCTGAACTTTTGTTTTCTCATCTGAAAAATGGGGTAAAGATATTTGCCTCAAAATAGAAGAGAAATATTAAATGAAAGGGTATATTTGAACCATCTAGCTATGGGCCTAATACTTTATAGTTCTCTTGTTTTTATTTCTTGCCCTCTCCAAGAGATTTATTAGACCATCTCTCAATCATCAATGTACAGAGAGGAGTTAGAGATGTGAATGATATACTCATTCTATAAAATGCCTGTCTTTCTGCTAGTCAGTGTAGACATGCAACAGACAAAGGCCTTGTCCTCAAGAAGTTTATAATCAAATTGGTCCTCTTGATATTCTTCTGAAATATAAATAGAGGAAGTATAAGTCCTCAGTAGACATCAAAGCTAGCTAAATAAAGCTATGGAAGGCAGGGGCCTAATAAACAATTAACAGTGGTATTTTTACTTGCTAGGGCTGCCATAACAAAATAACACATACTAGGTGGCTTAAACAACAGAAATTTATTTTCTCACAGTTCTGAAGGCTAGAAATATAAGATTAAAATGCTGGCAGAGTTGATTTTTCCTGAGGCCTCTTCTTGGCTTGTAGATGGGCACTTTCTTGCTGTGTCCTCACATGGCCTCTTCTCTGTGAAGACCCATCCCTGGTATCTCTCCCTCTACTTATAAGGACATCATTCCTATAGGATCGGGGCCCCACCCTTATGACCTCACTTAATCTGATTAACTTCTTTAAAGGCCCTAAAGCTTACATTCTAAGGTACTCGGGATTAGAGCTTCAACATATGAATTTTAGAGGGACAATTCAGTCCAATACAAGTGGTTTCCATTTATTAGAATTACTTTGGGAAATAGTGATTGACATGTATTATCGGAATGACTTAATGAAAAGACTTTTGGTCTTGATCATCTTTATGTTCATAGCTACTACCTTGGGCTCCACAAGTGTACATGAAATCAGTGAGTAAATAAATAAATAAAGGAGTAAATGAGTTGACCAATAAATTAGTAGGTGCCATGGTACAACCCATCAGTGTCTCTCATGTCAGGAATCTCATCCATTATGGAGGGGTTCAGAACCATTTATAAAATCCAAAGAAGTATGTTTGTATAGATTTACCTTCAGAAAAGTAGAACTTATCTGTGTGTAGATAAGCAAGCAAACACCCAAAGTAGTTTACCAAAGTGTGTGGCACAGATGATTAGTTTCTGAAGGGGGTTTATAAAAATGTCCAATAAGCTTAGAAAAATGTGCACAATACCACCCTCTTAGAAATTCACAAGCCACCTAACAAATAAAGTATGCTCTGAAGCAATTATTTACTGCAGTAAAGAAATCTGTTTTACTTGCTTTGGCCTTGCATTTCCCAAATGTATTTGGACTGTAAGAGAGCTTCATTTTCTCCCCTCATGGGGAAAACATGCTTTGTCTAAAGCTTTGGGGAAAATCATAACTTACAATCATGGTATCCAAGGATGTTAACTAGAGAGACCATGAAACTTCCAATGTATTTCTTCTTGCTCAACCAATGATATCTTCGGAAAATGTCTTAAATCTGTATTCATAATGTTTTAAATCTCTATATTTCAGATGCCCTGAAGGACAACACTTATGGTCGGGTATTAGTCAGAAATAATGACTTAGACAAAGCTCCTCTAAGGTAAGTTTCTTAGTTCTGCTATCCACTGATATTCTCAAATCATCACTTCTCAAAATATCTCTAAAATTGGACACCACTGTTAACTTCTAATTTTACTTAATAACTGAGATTATAACTTTAAAGTGGAAAATCAGTGAAATGGTGTCAGATTCAAATCCTTACTCTACCATTTGATAATTGTAGTGGGTTTAATACTGTCTCCCCCCACCCCAAATTCATGTTCATTCAGAACCTCAGAATGTGACCTTATTTGGAAATGAGTCTTTACAGATGAAATTAGCTAAAATGAGTTCATACTTTATTAGGATGAGTCCCAAATCCAATGGGTAGTGTCCTTATAAGAGGAGAGAATGCACATGCATACAGGAAAGGAGGCCACATGAAGACACAGAGAGACACGGAGAGAGGGTGGCCATGTGAAAACAGAAGCAAGGAGTAGAGAGATGCTGCCCCAAACCATGGAAATGCCAGGAGCCACCCGAAGCTAGAAGAGGCAAAAAAAGGGTTTTCCCCCTACAGACTTCAGAGAAAGCACAGCCCTGTTAACACTGTAGTTTTGAACTTCTCCATAACTGTGAGAGAATAAATTTCTGTTGTTTTAAGCTGTTTCTGCAGTCAGTGGTACTTTGTTACTGTAGCCCAAAGAAACTAATACAGTTATTCTGAGCTTAGCTGAATTAGTAAACCTCACTGAGCTAATCTATAAAATGAAAAAATTAATACCTACCTTCCACGGTTTTGTTAAGGACAAAGGTGCTTTGTGCTAGGCACTGAAGACATGGGAGGAAACAATTCATATAAGGTAATGGCCCTAGAGAGGCTTTGCAAGCTATGACTCATGAGCCAAGCACAGCCCAAAGCCTGTTTTCTGAATTAAGTCTTATTACAACACAACCACATTTATAGATTAAGTATTATCCATAACTGCCTTTGTACTACAATTGTAGAGTAGAAGTACAATGGAAGAGCATATGTCCTGCCAACTCTAAAATATTTACTATCTGCCTCTTTACGGAAAAAAAAATTATTAACCTCTACCCTAGATGCTTACAATGCAGTTTGAGGAGAGAGGGCATGGATAAACACAAAAGAAAAGTTGGACTATAACTGCTCTAGAAAATAGCTTACCAGATAGAATAGAGTAAACAACGGGAAGATGGGTAGTCATGGGAGTCCTAAGAAGGGGTCCCATGAGCAGAGATTTGAAGGATAAGAAGAAACCAGCCTAAGAATCACTCAGCACAGACTATTACAAGCTGAAGAAAGCATTAAAGACAAGACCCTTCATCAGGAAGGGGCAGAACTCTCAGGGAAAAGAAAGTAAGCCAGTGAGGTGGGATCATTGTGAGGAGAGGAGAAAATGGTAGGAGATGAGCTCCTATAGGGCCTAGTCAACCACAACAAAAAGTGCTATTGTAGTCTTGTGCAATGGGAAGCCATTGAAGAGCCTAAACAGGGAGTTAAATTATATGTTTTACATTTTTTAGAAGATTATTGTGCCTGTGGGTGGTAAGAAAACCGGTGGCAGCAAGGGTGAGTGGCTTGGACTGGTGGTGTAGTATGAGTGGGAAAAAGTGGACACATTAAATTAAAATAGATGTGCTTTGGGAGTAGCACCTACAGATCTGTGGACAGAGGAGATGTGGGGAATTTGTGAAGAGAAGATATCAATTATGATTCCTGTGTGGGGCTGAGCAGGAAGTGGGTGGGTTATGGTTCCATTCATGGAGATAGGGAATTGGTGTGTATGTGTGTGTTTTGGGGGAGGGATACCAAGAGTCTTCTATCATCGTTGTCATCATTGTCATCGTCATCTAAGCTCTCAAAAAGATAAATATATTTTCATTTAATTTGATAATTGATCCCTCTGGCCAAAATGTTATTTTTTAACCGAAGTTTAAAAAAAGAAACAATTCTTCTTTGTAAAATTACTTCTATCAAAGATTGGCCTGAAGGCTGAAGGGGTCTTTGTTGCTCTCTCCACAATGACAAAAGTGAAAAACCCACTAATGAATAATCAGTAGAAGTGTGCAAAGTACTAATTTCTACTCCAAGGAATAAGCAAGGAGCGTAACTGTGATTTCAAGATTCTATATACTCAAGTTATAATTGCTTAAGTATTTTTAATTTTTAGAAAATTTTGAAATAAGTTAGGAATATCTTCAATACCTGTTAAGATGCAAGCTTAACTAATTGGCGAACTATAATCCTGGAGTTTTTACTTCAGTTATTACATATTCTTCTGTATTTCTTTCACTACCATTTGTATGAACGCCACCATAATCTATTACACAGGAATGGTTTATATATAAGGTGATCATATGTCCTGGTTTGTCTGTCCAGAATCATCTGAATTTGTGCCTATTGTACGAGCATTATTATCAACAGCATCTCCTTTCACTTAAAAATGTCCCCATTTGGATTATAAATTATATGGTCATCCTGTTTATACATAGTTATAGTAATTTGCCAAAATATAGTCTTCTGGCTTCAAAGAACTCTTGGCTCTCAAGAGATTTCACTGAAAGTATTTGGCTGAAATGGGATATCAGATTTTGGCTCAAATTCAGCCAAATACCTATTTTAATTTGATTTTTGGTAAGGTTCCACTATTGTCATTTATTTCATGAGGAATTCAATGTGTGAGAATGTCTCTGTCCTTGGATCTAGAAGAAGGTGCATCACTCTATTCTCTTTCTGTGTATAATACCAGCCTTCGACATACTTCTTCCAAGCAATTAATATTCTCAGCTATTCTTTCTTTGAGTTATTTCTTTTCAATGCTTGTCTACTGATTAAAAATCAGAGTTCATGGCCTCTTTTGCATTCTTCTGAGACTGATCATCTTCTATTTTGGTAAAGCTTAGAATGCTTAATTGGCAATGTTTGAGAATAATTTCTCCACATTCTGTTCTCTTCCAATTTCCTTCTTTGCATTGAGTAACTTCTTGAGAATTCTTCAGTTTTGATTGTATGTGATGTGAAGAGTCTCCATTTTAGATGCCTCAACTGTTTATTACCTTTATTCTTTTGAGAGTGCTTTCTGAGAGTTATATTGGTTGGACTGAAGTGTCAAAGTCTAAATGCAATTGTCCCAGCTATGTGAGTGAGATCCTCCTCTATTTACAATCAATCTCTTTCTTAAAGACTATGACAAGTTGAATTGACTTAAAAAGAAATATCAACTTTTACCTACTACAAAGCTAAAAACATCCTGAAAAAATTCTCAAACTAAATGAATTTGGATAATAATTCCTAAGACTAAATTATTTTATAAGCACTAAAAAATTTAACAAGTTGAAAAACAACTTTATTAGAGTTCACATTTTTAATTAACTATATTTCGGTTAAAATAACATTTTATTATAACAGAGACCTCAAAAATTGGATTTGAATAAGCAGTGCTTCCTAGAATTCTATGACTTGAATCCAACTCCAGAGACGGATTTCTAGCAAGTTCTTGCCTATTTTCCTATTTTTCATTCCCAAATTTTCATTCCCAAATTTAACCTCATACAGGCCAGCCCTTGATAAGACAATTGCTTCTATCCACAGTGCCACAGCCCTTGCAGGCAAGTAGGGAAACTGAAAGAAGAACACAGGGACCTCACTCCTTATTCTGGCACTAATTAGCCCTACAGAACTGAGGACGTAACTTAATCTTCCTGAGCTTTAATCTCCTTATCTGTAAAAAGGAGACAATTATATCTCCTTTAAATACCCTAAGTATTGCTATTAGCAATAATATTCAGTGAGCATATTATATGTTCCTGACCTATGCTAAATGTTCTACAGGCATTATCATATTTACTGTTTTCAACAGTGGGTAGGTACTGTTAATATTCTTTGGGGGACTACTTAGTATGACCAGGGTAGATCACTGTCCTTCATCAATGGGTTTCAGCAACAGACGTGGGTAAACCAAATAGATAGACAAAAAATGTGTCATATGTTTAGCGAAACAGGAAAATGGACTCAGATGTGTATCACAAAATAGACTATACTTGGATAATTTATTAACATTGCCACTGTAGTAACCACTATCTTCAACGTAATTGACAATTTGTGAAATTTGTGATTACTTTGCTTCCCTTTGATTAACAATTACTGGGACTGAGACTCATCAGATTTCACTATGGCCTTTACATCTTCTTTATAGTGACTGATTTCCTATTTTTTATTTTTGAGGCCTGGCATCAAACTCTTGAGTTTCTACAGTGAATTGGGCGGATGAGCAAATTGACCAACCTCCCAAGGCCATATTAAGAAAAGGTCTGTCAAAAGCAAACTTGGGTTTAGTTATGGTTTCTTTTGTCCTCTGGCCCCTTGTACCTACTTCAGCTGTCACATTCATCTGGCTTAGTCTAGGGCCCCTCCAAAGCCTTTGGCTTCTACTTAATCCTTGGGTCGTAAGCATTGTCCTGATATTGGCCTTCTCCTGTGGATAGCCTCCACCCTTCAGGTATCTCCTATGTTCAGGTGACCTCCAGATAAATCTTCAGTGTTTACATATCTCACCTTTGCTCTGTGATCCACAATTTCCAAAAACATCTACCTGAGGTCTCTCTTTTTCTCTCCCTGTTCCTACCTTCAGTTCTTACTTTCTGCCCCAAATTTGAGTATTTTTGAATTATTAACTTTAATTATAAGTAATGGTATCATTTCCTAAAATAAGACTTAACTACTGGAATATCAGAACATATCATTGATGTCTTTTAGGATAAATTTATCACCTGAAGTTGAATTATGCTTCAATTATAAAAAATACACTTTGTGAGTTATTTACTTATATCAAGGAAAATTGTCAAACTAATTGTATGCTGAGAGTGCAAAAGCCTAAATATTATTTTCTTGGTTATGTTTTTGACTTAGCAACTGGGAAAATATAGAATTTACTTATATATAAGTATTTCTAAGAAAGAATCTAACATATAGTTTTTTTTATTTTCTGTATTTGTAATAATAAAATAGGTTGTTTTTCTCACACCAAGAGATAAATCTCCCTGTTATGATCTAAACATTTTCTAGGAACTATAAAGAAACTCATAATTTTTACTGCCCTTAAATTCTTTGGTCACTCTCACATAGGACTTGATCAAAGTAGAATCATATCTTACATACTAAATGTTAATAAATATGACCATTATGGGATGCATGGGCTCAGTCAGTTAAGCATCTAACTCTTGATATCGGCTCAGGTCATGATCTTGCGGTCATGAGATCGAGCCCCACGTCAGCCTCTGCGCTGACAGTGCGGAACCCCTGCTTGGGGTTCTCTGTCTCCCTCTCTCTCTCTGCCCCTCTCCTGCTTACTCTCTTTCTCTCTCAAAATAAATAAATAAACTTAAAAAATGACCATTTTGACAAAGGTCAAATTGACCTAATCAATTGAAAATTAAAATAGTACCCTGTCCTGGCCTACTTATTCAAGAGGAGAAACTGGGATATTATGTAATGGTGCTACTTCCACTTTACTTGCTACAGTAATCAGTTGTCCTTGGCTCAATTTGGTCAATAGAGAGAGAGAGAGAGCCTGTCATGTTCACTAGGCAGATAATTTGTGGTGGTAGCCAATGGACAGATTAAAAACTACACACAGACTTCCAGTTTCAAGTTTGCCATATAAAGGACTTGAAAGTTGTCACTTGCATCCTCACAACAAGAAAAAATAAAAAACAAAAACAAAAATAAAATGAGCTCAAAGGTAATGACTTTTCCTAGATCCATCAGAAAATTGAAACCATGAGGCAAACTGCCCCCCTGAAATCTGGAAAGACAGGAGGATACAGAGAATCACAGCTGAGATCAGTTTACTGGAGGCAGAACCAATAACTGGTAGGAACACTTAAATGCTAATTTTCACAAGTTGCTGGAGGCTGACTGAGGACTAGTGTGAGAATGAGAAAATCCTGGAATCTGTAGTCTTAGGAGGACCTCCCACATGTCATCAATTTTAGCTTCAGGAACCCTACTAGGTTTTCATGGAGAAGAACCAAGAAAATACTCCTATGGCTCTAGGAGGGGGTGGAAGAAAGTAACCATTCTGAAATATACTCTGAATGTTCTTTATTAGATTAAAGATTAAAAGATTTTAACATAGACTTATCCCACTTAGGAAGAAAGGTATTAATCCAACTGTAGAATCTTCTAGCCTTGGTGCTCTCACCTAAGGAGATAGGAGAAATTAAGAAGCACTCATGAAGCCCACAGCCTAGGGAAACAGGCTTAATAAAAAATTAAATTTAAACATAAGATTATAGAACATGCCCCCTCCCCCACAATTTATCACCAAATTATCTATTCTAATATAAGTAAAATGGATGATAGCTGCAAGAAACATACATTATTTAAAAAGGACTTCCTAGGAAAGCCCAGAGACAAAAGGGGAGAAAAAAGAAGGACCCCAAAGGAATCTAAAAGCTCTGGAAGGTATAGCTACAGAAAACACTTAACAGAGCCCCACTCCTAGCTAAATTAACATAACATCTCACACTAAAGGTCTTTTACATTGGTTCCTTCTACTAATATGTCACATCTGCTTTCAACAAAAAGTTGTAAATCATGCTAAAAAGCAAGAAAAAACACATCCAGAAGAGACAAAGAATACTTCAGGACCAGATTCAGATATGACACAGACTTCAGAACTATCAATAGGGAAATGACAAAAGCATGACTGAGGGCTCTGGAGGAAAAAGTACACAACATGCAAAATCAGATGGGTAACATAAGCAGAGCAATGAAAATTCTAAGAATCATAAGGAAATGCTAGAAATTAAAAACACTGTAATAGAAATGAATATCTTTGATAGGCTTAGCAGTAGATTAGATCAGGCCAATAAAAGAACAAAGGAGTTTGAAGAGAGCCATTAGGAACTTCCCAAAGTGAAATGCAAAGACAAACACAGTGAAAAAAAAATCAGAACAGATTATTCAAGAACTATGAAACAATTTTAAAAAGTACAATATGAGCATAAATACCAGGAAGAGAAGAAATAGAGAGCAGAGAAGAAATATTTGAAGCAACAATGTGTGAGCACATTCCAAAATTAATGACAGATATCAAATCACAGAAAGCAACAACAAAAAGCTATACCAGGAATATCATATTCAAACTGTAGAAAACCAAAGAGAAAAATCTTGAAAAAAGCCAGATGGAAAAAAAAAACACTCTATCTGTAAAGAATAAGGATAAGAAGTACAATACGTACATCAGAAACTATATAAGCAAGAAGAGAGTGAAACAAAATAAAGTATTGAAAGAAAATCCTACGAATCTAGAATTCTATATCCAGATTAAAATTGTCCTTCAACAGTAAAGGATATGATCGAAATATGAAATTGTCCCTCAAAAATAAAGGAAAAATAAAGACTTTTTCAGACAAAAAAAACTGAGGAAATTCATTTCCAGTAGATCTGTTCTACAAGAAATGTTAAAAGAAGAACTTCAAGAAGAAGGAAAGCGCATTAAATCAGAAACTCAGATCTACATAAAGAAAGGACATCAGAGAAAGAATAAAGGCAAAAGAAAATATTTTTTCCTTATACTTAGTTGATCTAAAAGATAACTGTTCCAAGTAATGATAGATTAGTTGTAAATGTGCATTGCAATTTCTAGTGCAACCACTTATCAAAAAAAGACATAATTAGTACTCTAAAAAAAAAAAAAAAAACAGAGGGCGCCTGGGTGGCTCAGTCGGTTAGGCATCTGACTTCGGCTTATGGTTTCATGACCCACTGTCTGTGGGTTCAAGCCTTGTGTCGGGCTCGGTTCTGACAGCTCAGTGCCTGGAGCCTGCTTTGGATTCTTTGTCTCCCTCTCTCTGCCCCACCTCCGCTCTCTCTCTCTCTCTTTCTCTCTCTCTCAAAATAATAAATAAATATTTAAAAAAATTTTTAAAGACAGAAAATGAAATCATATAAAATTCTCAATTAAATTCAGGAAAGGCAAATAAAGAAGGGAATAAGATAAAAGCAACAAATAACAAGTACAACCAATAGAAAATAGACACAGATGTGGTAGATATTAATTTAACTGTACCCAAAAATCATTTTAAATGTGAATGGTCTCAATACACCAAATAAGGACAGAAGATGGTCAGAGTGAGTAAAAATCAACATCCAACCATGTTGTCTATAAGCACTTTAAATACAGAATTACATAGGTTAAAAGTAAAAATTGAAAAATATATACAATGGTAACAATTAATATAACTAATCAAAAGAAAGCTGGAATGGCCATATTAATTTCAGACAAAGCAGACTTCAGAGCAGAGGAATGTCTCAGAAGTAAAGAGGGGCATTAAATAATGATAAAGGGGTCAATTCTTCAAGAAGACATAACAATTTTTATACAGCATGAATGCAAAATCAGAGCATCAAAACATACTATAAAAATCTATAGAACTTTGAGGATAAACAGACCAATCTACTATTATGGTTGAAGACTTAAATACCTTTCTTTAAGTTAACTGATAGATAAAGAAAGCAGAAAACTAATAAGGATATAGTTGACCTGAACAGCACTATCAATCAACTTAATCAAATTGGCATTTATAGACTACATTCAACAACAGCAGAATATACTTTTCTTCAGGCTCATATGTAATATTGTATACAACAAACCATAATCTTGGGCATAAAACACACTTAAGAATTTAGGTGAATGAAACTTAAATAAAATGAATTTAAGTGAGTAGAAATAATATAAATAATATTCTCAAACAATGATGAAACTAAATGAGAAATCAATAATAGCTGGAAAATCCACAGCTTCTTAATTGAATAACCACTTCTTAACAGCACGTGGGTCCAAAAAGGAATCTTAAGAGAAATTAAGAAATATGTTGTTCTAAATGAAAATGAATTTGAAGAATGCAATAACACAGTGCTTTGAGAAAAATTTAAAGCATTAAATTTAAATATTATAAAAGAGGAAAGATCTAAAATCAATAAGCTTTCACTTTACGAAACTAGAAAAAGAACAGTTTAAGTCTAAATCAAACAGAAAAAAAGAGATAAATTAGAGTGACGCCTGGATGGCTCAGTCAGTTAAACTTCTGACTCTTAATTGCAGCTCAGATCATGATCTCAAGGTTAATGGGATCAATCCCTGAAACAGGCTCCTTGCTAACAGTATAGAGCCTGCTTGGGATTCTCTCTGTATCTCAAAATAAGTAAAATAAACTTAAAAAAATTAGAGTAGGAATCTTTCTAATAGAAAACGGGAAAAGAGTATAGGCATAATCTAAACCAAGAAACTCTAAAAACTGATTCTTAGAAAAGATCAATAAAGTTGATAAAATCTCTACACAGGATAATAAAAAATAAGAGAGAAAAAGAACAAAAATTACCAATATCAGAAATGAAAAGTAGTCATCACTACAGATCTCATGAAGCTTAAAAGGATAATGAATACTATGAGTAACTCTACACTCACAAATTCAATAACTTAAATGAAATGGCCCAATTCCTTGAAAGTCACAAATGATCAAAGTTGATGTAAATAAAAATATATAAAATGAACAGGCCTATATCTATTAAATAAATTAAATCACTAATAATGTTCTAAAAAAGAAAGCAGCAGGCCTAAATGATTTCAGTGCTGAGTTCTATCAAACATTTAAAGAAGATATTATATCAATATCAACTCTTCACTATTGATTCCAGAAAATAAGAGCTAAGGGAAACTTCCTAATTCAATGAAGCCAGCATTACCCTAATACCAAAACCAGCTAAAGGCATCATTAGAAAGGAAAACTGGATATTTCTTATAAACATAGATGCAAAGATCCTTAAGAAAATATTACCAAATCGAATAAAAGGATGTATAAAAAATTATACCAAGTGGCCTTTATTTCAGGTATGTAAACTGAATTAATACTCAAATATCAGATAATGGACTCTATCACAACAACAAGATAAAGAAAAAAAATAACATGATTGTATCAATTGATGTAAAAATGCATTTTACATACTTTTATCATTTTAAGAATACCAAAAGCTTAATCTATGAAAGAAATATTGATAATTAGTATGTTAAAAAAATCTTATGATAAAAACTCTCCACAAACTAGGAATAGGGAGAAACTCTATCAACTTGATAAAGAACACCGACAAAATACTACAGTTAACATTCTACTTAATGGCAAGAAGTAGGATACTTTTCTTCCACCTACGATGGGGAATAAGGCCAGGATATCCCCTCCCACCACTATCCAATCCCATATTGACTGTCCTAGCTAGTGACATAGGGTAGAAAATAAAACAAATAAAATTAAATAAAATAAGGCATAAAGATAGGGAAGTAAGAAATAAGCCTGTCTTTACTCACAGATGACAGGATTGTCTATGCAGAGAATCCCAAATGGACAAAAAAATCTCCTGGAACTAATAAGTGATTATTGTAAACTCAAGGGATCTAATTGCTTTCCCTATACATACCAGCAATAAACAGAATTTGAAATCCGAAAACATGAATACTATTTCCAAAGCACTGTAAAGAGAGAAATTGTTTGGTATAAATCTAACAAAATATGCACAGGATCTGCATGCAGAAAACTACAAAATACTGATGAAAGAAATGAATGAAGATCTTAATAAATGGAGAGATATTCTATAATCATTCATAGACTAAATATTGTTAAGATGTCAATTCCTCCCAAATTGATCTATAGATATAATCCAATTCTAATCAATGTCCTATCAAACTGTTTTGTAGATATCTACAAACTGATTCTAAAGTTTATATAGAGAGACAAAAGACTGAGAAAAGCCAAAGCAAAGCTATAAGACTCACACTACCCAACTTTAAGACCTGCTACAAAGCTACAGTAACCGAGACAGCATGGTATTGACAAAAGAATAGACACATAGATAAAACAGACAGAATATGGAGCCCAGACCAGATTCACGCTATAGTCTTTAATGCAGGAGCAACACAAATCTTTGACAAAGGAGAAAAGGTAATTGAATAGAGGAAGAATCCTCCTTTAATAAGCAAATAGTGCTGGAATACTTGGGCACCCATATCAAAAAAAGATGAACTAGACCTCAATCTAGGACTTTTCACAGATATAAATTCAAAGTGGATAATAGACCTAAATATACAATGCAAAACTATAAAGCTTCCAGCATAAAACATAAGAGAATATCTTAATATTATGGGTTTAATGATGAATTTTTAGATGACATTGAAAGAATGATCAACAAAAGAAAAAATTGATGTCAGTCTTTTTAAAAATTAAAAACATGTTTTCTATGAAAGATACTACTAAGAGAATGAAAATAAAAACCACAGGCTGGGAGAAAATGTCTGCAAAGCACATATCTGATACATTTATCAGATACATTTATCAAAAATATATAAAGAACTCTTAAAACTCAACAATAAGATAAAGCCAGGTCGATTTAAAAAATTGGCAAAAGATTTGAACAAACAATGCACCAAAGAAGATATACAGATGATTTTAAAAAAGCATAGGACTTACATGATTTATCATTAGAGAGTTATAAAACAAAACAACAGTGAAATATGTTACACAGCAATGAGAAGGGCAAAAATTAAAAATTAAAAAAACAAAAACCATAAAACAAAATATTGACAAGTATGCAAAGCAATAGGAATTCTTACTCATTGTTTGTGGAAATACAAAAAGGTGCAGTCACTTTGAAAGATAGTTTGATAGTTTCTTACATAACTAAACATAATTTTACCATATAATCTTGGCAATTGCCTCCTAGATATTTACCTAATTCAGCTGAAAACTTACTTCAAACTTAACGAAAATTTAATATTTAGAGCAGCTTTATTGATAATCACAAAGAACTGGAAGCCACCAAGATATCCTTCAGTAAGTGAATGGATAATCAAACTGCAGTATACACATACAATGGCATATTATTCAACAGTATAATAATGTGGGCTACCAAGCCATGAAAAGACATGAATGAATGTTAAATGTATAGTGATAAGTGAAAAATGCCAGGCTGACAAGGCTGTATAGTACATGATCACAGTTATGATATTCTCTAAAAGGCAAAACTATAGAGACAGGAAAAGATCAGCAATTGCTTGTGAGAAAGGAGGAGAGGGGAGTTGAGTTAGTGAAGCAACAAGGGAATTTTTAGTGCAGTTAAAACCATCCTGGATGATTCTGTAATGGTGGAGACATAACATAATGTGCTTGTTATAATCCATTACACTGCACAATACATAGAAAGCACTTAAAAAAAGTGATTTAGGAAGTTCCCAGAGAAGAATGCAGACTGGGATAAGAGAATCTAACTGTATTACAAATGCACGAAACAACCTCGCTGAGGAGAGTGGGGGTAAAAGGTTTTGCCATAAGTAACTTTCAAAATGAGTGGAGTCTGAAAGACTAAAGGCAAAAAGAACTACACATAAGCATAATCCTGTAGTTGATAATATTGTTTCCTATGGGGATATAAGTTAACAATTCTGATACTGCTACACATACATATTATAAATGAATAATTAAGTAATCAAATGGCAGGATATGAGAACCAGATTTCTCACTGTTAGAGTGAGAGTTTATAGATAAGCAAGAGGAAGAGGCTAGAATAATTCATTTGTTAATGGGTTAGAGTTGGATTCTTTTGTTTAGTTTGATATAGATACAGGTAGTTACATATAGAAATATTTATAGAAATGCGTGTATGCATATCTATATGAACAGATACATTTCCTTGGTTTGGCAGCTGAGACAACCTAAAATAAATGACTCCTGAATAGCAATGAACACACCAACACCTAGATCTTGGCTTTTAATACCATTCTCCAATAAAAGGGACCAGGGATCCTTGGAGGAAAGGCTAAGACTGGGACAGGAAATATACAAAATAAACCTGGAGCATCTTGTAGTACCAGAACATAAGGGAGTGCTCAAAAACAATAACTGCAACAGAAACTCACATTAATGGGTGTTATATCTGAGGGACACAGCTGTCATCTGAAAGAACTACTAATGGTCAAAGCTGAAACAATTTGAACAAAAAAAGAAAGTAGTAGGGGATTATAACCCCAAAGAATTAAATAAATATCTATGAGTCCATACTGCTCTAAATAAATGATTGAAAAATAAACAAATGGGAGAGAAAAACAAATCTCCCATGCAGAAGAATTCCAAATAATTCATGTAGGTACTTCACTCTCAAAAAGGTGGAGCAAAACTCCCAACTCTTCAAGTGTGAGCTACATGTAGTGTGACTTCCTCCAAAGAGTACAGGATGGAAAGGAGGAAAAAGGAGTAACTTTATAGGAGAGAAACCTGACAAACACTACCTTAGCCAGGTGATCAAGGTCAACATTCATAGTCATAAATCATGTTGATTTTCTGTATCCTCAATGATGTGATGAAAGTGGCACCTCACCTTTGTGCTCTTCCCTCCCCAAATCGGTAACACCTATTTAGTCATGAAAAAATATTAGATAAACTCCCATAAAGGGGCATGCTTTATCCTGGGTCGTCAAAAACAAGGAAAAGCCTGAGAAACTGTCACAGCCAACAGGAAACTAAGGAAACATGGTAAATAAATGACATTGACATGAGATGGAATTATGGAAGTAGATAAATGAGGGAAAGAAAAATCAAGAAAATGTGCAGGTGAGGGAGAGGTAACAGCCTTGTGACAGGCACTGCTTTTTGCTACCTAATATTCTCTCTCATTTTCCTTGTTAACTGCAAACCCCAATTTTGTTGAGGGTGACAATGTTTTCAGTTAAAAATACTTCTCAGACTCCTTTGTCTCTGGGAGTGCCATGTGATCCAGTTCTACCCAATGAGATGTACGTAGAAGTCTAACAGGAGAACTTTTGGTTTCCTGATAAAGACAATTTCTGCTAGCATCTCCCTTTTGTCTCCCCCTCTCCACCTCCCTTAATTCCTGAAAGGAGCATAGATATGATGCCTAAAGTCATAGCAGCGATTTTGTAGATAAGAAGAACAATGCTACATACTAAGAAAGGTAGAAAGAGATAGGTTATCAATACCATTTTACAGCTCTCTGGACCTCATTTTACATACGGGAAAAGAAAATTTTTAAGTAAACCAGTGTGATTGGATTTCTTTTATTATCTTAATTAAAAAAGTCAAAGGCCACCCTAAGGATTTTAGCTCTACCAAATTGGGAAATAATGCCTTGTTAATTCACAATCCAGAGTGACTGGGTGAGAAGTAAAAGAGTGTTCTACTCCTGGGAGGGGAATCTTCAGGAATACATACATCACAAGTGGAACTGGAGCTAGGTTATTGTGCATCATTAGGCATATTTTCACTCAGGTTGGAAGAGCCTGAAAGAGTTTTGTATATGGATATGTTAGGTCCGCTGCTCTCTCTACTCTAGAGGCTACCACTTCTCAAGCCACTTCAAAATTAAAAAAGCTATCATTCTTCCATTTCCATATAGTAGTGGTGAAGAAGTGAGGGGACTCCTCTCTAGGGGAGCTAGATCCTTCTTGTTATGAACAAGGGAGGCCCATGAGAAAAAGAATGGTCTGTTTGCCTGACTGCTGTATCACCTGGGCCTCCCCTCTGCCTGCCACCATATGCCATCAGTATGGATTCATTCCAGGTTTGGACCCTTCAAAGGAAGGGCACACAGAAGATTTATATGAACCTAATTCAGTCCACATTTTCTTTCACTTGAGCCTCTGGAGTCCAGTAATAATCATCATTACTTAACTCCCTGACTTCAGTTCTCAGTATTTCTGATAGGAAAAGGAGTATAACCTGACATCAGCCACCAAGCTATCTCTTATACTCTCACACAAGCTGCATTAAATACATTGAAAGAGATTTTGCCTATTTTTCAGTACTACTTCCACCTGTGGGGAGTAGAGAACTGGGCAAGTGAGACACAATGCACACCACAATTATTAATTACTTAATTCAGTAAGTATTTATTGAATGCTTGCAATTTTCCTAGCACTATGTTAGGGGCTGGTGACACAGAAGTAAACAAAATATCTGAGAACCATGCCTTCATGGAGTATATATATATAGACAGGTGAGATAGAAAATAAATAAATAGGTAAAATATATAGTGTGTCAGAGATTATATCTCTGAGAAAAATACTGTGAAGAGAAGAGATAGTGAATACTGAAAAAAAGGAAGAATGGATAGTGCAATGTTAAATGAAGTGGTTGTTTATATATACCGTATCTTTGGAAAAAAGGAAAGAAGAAAGGAAGAGAGAATTAGAAAGAAAGAAAGAAAGAAAGAAAGAAAGAAAGAAAGAAAGAAAGAAAGAAAGAAAAGAAAAGAAAGAGAGAAAGAAAGAGAGAAAGAGAAAGAAAGAAAGAAAGAGAAAGAGAGAAAGAAAGAAAGAAAGAGAAAGGAAGAAAGAAAGAGAAAGAAAGAAAGAAAGAAAGAGAAAGGAAGGAAGGAAGGAAGGAAGGAAGGAGAAAGAGAAAGAATGAGGAGGGGAGGGGCAGAGAGAGGGAGACAGAGTCCCAAGAGGTTGTTGGATAATAAAGTCTCCTGAGAAGATAACATTTAAGTATGATATGAGGGAAGAAAGGGAAGGAGTCATACAGACAGCCAAATACGACAAATGCATTATGAACTTTCCTGAGAAAGTAGACATTCACTCTTTCCATCAAGTCAAAGGATTAGACTGACTGACACATTTACTCTGGAAAGCGCATTGGCATTATACTGTGCAGAAAATAATAGAAATGGCTATTTCATACATGATATTAAAGATACACAACACTGTAGCAAATGAGTTCAAGTTTAAGTGCATAATATAAGATTTTGTCTTAATAAGAAATAAAATATAAGTAACATGGGAAAATGCAGAGATATTTTAGTGTAAAAAAATCTGTGTACAAATACATAATATTTTATGAGGCAAATAATTTTTTTCTTAAAATCTTCCTGTAATTACAATGATCTGATATCATGGGAAAAGAAAAAGCCTCAAATTGTTAATTCCATTAAGTAAACTGTAGTAGTGTATTTGAAATCATCACACTTTATTTAAAGCTGGTAGAGTAAGTTGTACACTTCAGCAGTATGGAATCCTCCGCATGTAGCTTTTATTTGTCACAACAAATCTGCAAATAAGCAGAGGCAACCAACAGCAAGTTAGTGAAGTCCATGGATTTTTGTCTTCAGAGGTTCCAGGCCCTGCCTGATTTCTAACTTTTTTTTTTAAGTTTATTTATTTATTTTGAGAAAGAGAAAGAATGAGGAGGGGAGGGGCAGAGAGAGGGAGACAGAGTCCCAAGCAGGCTCCACATTGTCAGCGCGAATTCCAACAAGGGGCTTGATCCCACAAACTGTGAGATCATAACCTGAGTCAAAATCAAGAGTTGGACACTTAACCAACTGAGCCACCTCTAACTTGTTTTTATTTATATCACAAACACTTATATAGCATGTACTGTGTGTCAGGCACTAAGTGATTTTCAGTGACAATGGTGGTGGTGCTGGTGGTAGTAATAATAATGGCTACTGTTTTGGATAGCTAAGAACCAGATATTATGCTTCATTTGATCTCCTTAACAACCTAATGAGGTAGGTAGTAACATTTTATCATTTTCAGATAAAGATACTAAAATTTAAATGTTATGTCACCTGCCAACCATGACAGCTGGGAAGTACTAAAAGCGATGTGCAAAACTAAATCTGTCTGATAATACTAATTTCAAGCATATAGGAGAAGACAAAGTAAAAACATATATATAGGATAAAGGGCACTTAAATGATATCTTATGTAAGGCCTATCTTGGAAGTAAACTGGAATTAGCCATTTGGGGTAATTTGTGGTTGAGGAAGAGAGAGCAGAGAGATGTGGGATATTGGAGTTTCCAAGCTTTGTTAGGACAAGTGAGGCCCTACCCCATTTAGCCACTGGGGCCTGTTCTCAGGACTGTTTGGTTTAGCTCAAGGTTGCCCAGCTTTCCTCCCCTCCCTCACATTTCCCTTTCCAAGAGCAGGGACTCCTGTCCCTGTCTCATTATGGTAAGCCTCTATGTATGAGTTTTCTATTGCTGTTGTAACAAATTACCACTCAATGGCTCAAAATAACAGACATATATTCTATTATAGTGCTAAGGGTCAGAAATCCAAATGGGATGCACTTGGCTAAATCAGCGTCAGCAAGCTTTGTTCCTTCTGGAGGCTCCAGGGAAGAATCTGTTTCCTTGCTTCTTCTGGTTTCTAGGGGCCACCTGCATTCCCTAGTCCATGGTTCTACATGACTCCGACATTTGCTTCCACTGTCACATCTTTTCTTACTCTTCTACCTCCCTCCTTCTCTTATATGGACACTTGTGATGACATTAGATTTACCCAGATAATTCAGATAATCTCTTGGTCTCAAAAGCCTTAACTGCCAAAGTCATTCGGCCATGAAAGATAACGTATTCACAGATTTTGGAGATCGAGAGGTTCACATCTTTAGAGGCCATTATTCTGCCTACCACATTCTTTCTTAGCTGGTTTCTTAGTTTTTGTTTTTGGACACAGTTGACATTTTATTGGAAACATAGTAATACTTCCAAAAATCATCCCTTCCCCCCAGACATCTTAGAACACATCCTAGGTCATTCTCCTATTTCCTACTCTTGGTTATGATGTTTCAGTCAAGTGTAATCCAATAAGTTTGCATTTAAGTGCTCTTGATGGATTTAAGATCCTTTTTTAAAGGATGACTTCTCTAAAAAAAAGTTTGTGTCTCTTGATATATTACCCTGGAAAAACAAAATCCATGCCTAATCACCAGCAAAATGACTTTAGTTAGGTTAAAGTTGTAAGTCAAACAAATATATTTTGTCCTGTGATCAATCATTTTTAGATTTAGCACAACCATACTGTGACTGAAATACTCACCAAAAAAAAAAAAAAATGCAAGAAGAAATTATGTGTATTCCAACTGAAGAGAGCAGAGAAATTCTTCACACCCTAAAATGCATATATATATTAAAATCAAGGTCACTAACCACACATCCAGGTGTATAAGAGGTGTGTGGGCACTCAGCCAAGTCCTGCCATCAACTCTGTACACCGGATAATGAGACACATCAGAAGCTTCTTAGTCAAATTATCTGAAAACATGTGCATGTTCTTGATAGGTAAAAGTTCAGTGGTGGAAATGGAGTTTAAGAGTCCAATGCGGGAGCACCTGGGTGGCTCAGTCAGTGAAGTGTCCGACTTCAACTCAGGTCATAATCTCATGGTTCATGAGTTTGAGCCCCATGTCGGGCTCTATGCTGACAGCTCAGAGCCTGGAACCTGCTTCGGATTCTGTCTCTCTCTCTCTCTCTGCTCCTCCCCCACTTACACTCTATCTCTTTCTCTTTCTCTTTCTCAAAAATAAATAAACATTAACAAATTTTAAAAAAGGAGTCCAATGTGGAATGAAGTATTGATGTATATAACGTGGGTGAACCTCAGAATCGTTAGGTTTAATGAAAGAAGCTAGTCACAAAATAACACATACTGTATGATTCTATTTATGTGAAATGTTTTAAAAAGGCAAATCTATAGAGATAGAGAGTATATTAGAGTTTGCTAAGGCAAGGGGTGGGAATGGGGAATGACTATAAATGATTGCAAGAATTCTTTTTGAAGTAATGGAAATGTTCTAAAATTAGGTTGTGGCGATGGTTGCCCAGCTCTGTAAATATACTAAAAATCATTGAATTGTATATGTAAAATGAGTACATTTCAAAATATGCAAAATTATACCTCAATAAAGCTGTTAATAATGGAAAAGTTTAATATGTTATGTCTACCCAACATTTATTTCTAAAAACACTTCATCAAAAAAATCTAATATATAATGATATTTGGTCTGATATATTCTATAATAGAGTTATAGAGTTATAAGCAGCTTACTAGTTCAACAATAGGGATTAATTACGTAAATTATGGTAAAATTATGTGATGAATTTGCTGTGTAGAAGATGATGAAATCACATTTGGAAGACCAATGAAATGAGAAAATGCTCATGGAATGTTGCCAATTGAAAAAAACCAGTTTTGAGAATCTCTATGCTTTATGACCCCAAGCTTTTAAATGATGTAATTACAATACATTTGTGTCCACAACAGCATGAATTGTTAACCCCTTAGATTGTTCCCATTACTCCTCTCATTGATCTAGACAGTAGGAAGAGCCTATTGTTGTGACTGTTACAACTGTTCTAATTCTAAAAGAATTAACACAAGGGACCAAAAGAAAACATCTTGCCATTTCCTAGCACAAAGTCTTCTAGGCAGCAGTAGCAGTGAGTAGAACAGATGAAAATATGTGAATTTTTAATTACTGGGGTTATTGGCACTGGTTGAGACAAACCACTGGGAGAAACAAATGCCCGTCATATCGAGAAGTTCCCTTTCATGCAGGTCTAGTTAAACCAATTTGTACACAACGTAAAATCCTTCCCCAAATATCTCTTACTCCGACTGTAGCACAGATTCTTCCCTGCCAGCCAAGATGTTGTCTGCTTCTACTATTTATTTCATTTGCAACTGTTTGTTTTGTTTTGTTTTTATTTTCTCATTAAACATTATTATAGTATACTGGCTCCAATGTTAGAACCACGAGAAGTGGGACATGCATGTTTTAGTCACTCCAGACACTTAATTCTACTCAAATCCTTCAAAGTATGATCTTGACCCCTCTCTCCTTGTTTCTTCATAAGTTCTTATTAACCTATGCCTTTCTGTTTTAAAATTACTAACTTCTCTCACATTATTTGTACCAATTAACCTTGATTGCTTACCCTGCTCCAATGCACCAAATTCCCCATCTGATTAATAGTGCTTTTCCAACTTATTTGCACAAAAATTACTAGAAATAAATTTTTAAATTTAATAGTGGTTACCTCTGGGTGGCAGGACTACAAGTGATTTTTATTTGTTATTTATACTGCTTTGTATTCATCCAATAAATTTTCCTTATTTTACAACTTCTAAAACTATCTTCCATTTATAATTTAAACAGGAATGCCAATTCATTTCTTACCCATATTTCTTTTGCTTCTCAACATTCAAAAGAAATCTACAATCAGTAATGGTCTAGTACACAGTTTCTTAATCCCAACACTATTGAAACGTTGGCTGTATAATTCTTTGTTGTGGGGGTTGCCCGGTGCTGTTTAGCAGCACCCCTGGCCACCAAATGCCGGCAGCATCCTTCACATGTGACAATTAAAAATATCTCCAGACATTGTCAGATACTCCCTGAGGAATGGAGATAAACCCATTTGGGAAGGGAACGAAAATCACCTCTGGTTGAGAACCACTGTTCTAATGGTTTCTTCTATGTCCCTTCTACACTATTTTCATTGTTTATTTTTCTTTCTTTAGTTTCACCCTGGATGTAGGATGTGGAATCCTCTGAGAAGAACCTGGAGTCTCCAGAATGTAGATGTCCTTGTGGGCCCCATGTTGTGATCTTCCAGAAGCCTAAGAACTTGCAAAGAACTGTCTGGGTAAATACCTAGAGCACAGGAAACATTCATAACTAGGTGTCTCCCACAAATAATTGGGCTACACCTGGTCAGTGATGAGGATTAAATCATATTAATAATGTCAAAAATCAGCAATGCGGTTTTGTTGCAAATGACAATTCACTATATCTGTGAAATATATATGTATATATAATATATATAATTTATATAAAACATGCATATATAATATATATATACACATACACACACACACATATATATATACACACATCAGCTACTGTATATAGTACTTGTCTTAGTGCAGGCTGCTATAATAAAATATCATAAACTAGGTGGCTAATAAACAACAGTAACTTATTTCTGACAGTCCACAGACAGATTTTAGCACCTTCTTCCTTTGTCCTTGCACAATGGACAGGGCAAGGGAGCTCTCTGAGGTTCTTTTATAAGGGCACTAATAATCTCCCTAATTCCATTCATAAAGGCAAAGTTCTAATGGCCAGATCACCTCCCAAAGCCTCTACCTACTAATACCATCACCTTGGGGATTAGCATTTCTACATATTTGAAGGGACACACACATTCAGACCATAGCCAGTACTTATCCTTAAAATCAATTCATATGTCCTTGGCTTCTTTTAGACAATTGTCTTTCCAATCCTTTTTCATAGGAAAATCTTTACCTTAAGGTTCTGAGGTTACTATGAATTTTAGGGCAATTAAAGGATAACTTTTATTTATTACTTGGACATTTGATTAATAACAATATTTTTTCTTTCCAAATATAAGTAACTGGTTTGTTCACTCAGATGCATGAATCATAAAAAATAAAATGCTTATAAATTTAGTTTTAGCAGTTTTAAAACTCAGTTGCTTGCTAAATCAATAATTCACAGTACATCTGTAATAATCATTGCATAATGAGCCACAAAAAAAATCTCTCTTCAAGTTATGCACTGATTTTAAAAATACTTTCAGCATCCAATAATACAAATGTTAGGCTAAATTCACTTCCTTTGTAAATACAGAAATACCAGATGCTTTCTTTAACTAAACAAAAGCATAAAACTTGAATAATTTATCACACGAGGCACCTAATTTTCATAGTTATATTTGAGTATTGCAAAATGATAATGATGACTTCAGATCTACTATTTTCTCTGCCCAACACATCCTTTCCCCTTGTCTCTGGCTGGCAAATTCTATTCTCTCTTCAAGATGCATCTTTAATTCTACTCTTCCTTTGTTATATTCTCCATATATAGTCAGTGGTTCCCTCTGAAATTCCTATAGCTTTTTGTATCTATAATAACTCTTAATACACTGTATTTATATGGCTTCTTCCTATGTTGTTTACACCCATTCCTTTGGCCCTACAGTGTATCAGAGGGCAGAGATCCAGATTGTTTTCATTTCTTACTAAGCATTTATTAGACAGTAGGATGTATGGGAGCATATATGTTGAGCATCTCCTTCCAGACATGGATTCAGGGAAGGTTTACTGAAAGGAGCAGCACTGAATTGAGTTTTGACAAATAAGGGGGCATCATCTGAACAGGGAGAGAGAGTGGCTACTAAGAAAAATTAGGGTGGACTCAAGGACAAGGGCCAGGGGTAGGTGTTTTATGCACGAAGTGCTGGGTATAGGGAGCTATGCTGGTGGCCGCGGACTTCTCTCTGCTTCATCTGTGCCTCCTGATTACTCGTATCCTTACAATTATTAGCAAGTTTTATAAGATATAAGAGCTCTGATTCCTGTGAGTCTGATTTGACAATGTGATTGTGTTATTTCAAAATTGAAGACAGGCAGGTAATAATTGGTTTAGAGATTTAGTGCATGCTGGAGGTGAACACTGAGGAAGTTCCTGTTTGATAACAGAGGAGTTGAAGATAATCCCTCAAAAGTAATTCATGAGAAGAGAAAAGCCATGAAGTTATACAATAACTCTTGTGGGAATAGGAAATGGATTGACTGGAAATATGCATAAGGTTCTGGAAAAGCCTGGCCGAAGTTACACACCATGTCTGGGGTCCCAGTCTGCACTGAGTTTTCTCTAATGGTACTAGGCAGCCTGGATACAGGAACAGAAAAGAGAAAGGACTGTACTGATCTAAGGTATACTACATCAGTATAGCATATCTGTATTCTGTAAAGATAATGGCCAAGAAAACAGTGAGTATTGACAGACATTAAAAACCAAAGGTCAAGGGCACCTGGGTGGCTCAGTCAGTTAAGCATTCGATTTTGGCTCAGGTCATGATCTCACAGTCTGTGGGTTTGAGCCCCACATCGGACTCTGTGCTGACCGCTCAGAGCCTGGAACCTGCTTTGAATTCTGTGTCTCCCTCTCTCTCTGCCTCGTCCCCACTCATTCTCTCTCTCTCTCTCTCTCTCTCTCTCTTTCAAAAATAAACAAAAAATTAAAACAAAAAAACAGAGTCCAATTTATTCCTTTCATTTTCCACTCCCTTCCCCCAGTCCACTGATATGAAATATAAACACAGATTGCTTCTTATGAAGAAACAATTCTATCTTTAATATAGAGTGATCTATCTTCTTATCATTTATGAGAATATTAGCCAATGACCTTCTACATTGAAAGGAAACAATGACTTTAAAGGTCATTTTAAGTATGGGTGGATCGCCTCATAAATAATAGATGCATTCCCCCCAAATCATGAGCAAACTTAAGATTTATCAGGAAAACCCTTAATTCATCAGAAATGCCTACTGTTGAATACCATCCTATTTGAAAATCTGAACCAGAGGTTGACAAGCATTTTTTTTAAAGATCCAGATAGTAAAAACTTTAGGCTTTGCAGGCCCTATTATCTCTGTTGCAACTACTTAATTATGCCCTTGTATCAAGAAAACAGCATAGACAAAATATAAATGAGTGGACATGGCTATGTTCCAATAAAACTTTATTAATAAAAACAGATGGTAGGCTGGATTTAGATTACAGGTGGTAGTTTACCAACCCCTGATCTAAGCTAATTTTATTTCTTTATTTTCTGTAACATAAGTAGTCACGTTCTAATTTACTCTTAAAAATCTTTATGTTGTTTGCTTAAATTAAGACCCACCTGTATTTTTAAGTAATGTATTTCTCCAAGTAATTATAGAATTAAAAGACAGAGATGGCATAATTCAGTAACACATAATGAACAGAAATGTTCATAGTTAATCATTAGCAAAATGCTTTTTTGAATTCCTAAAATTATATCTGGAAGGCCTATACAATAACAATTAGCAGATATAATAAATTTTAAATGACTAGGTTTCCAGATGGAATACTACTTCCCAGATCTATGGAGAAATGTTTTGTGGAAGAAGCATAATTACAGATATAGAGCATAACATTACCCCAATTTTTAGGGAAATGGTCCTTAGCATATAATGACAGCTTGAATATACTCCTTTACAGAAGAAACTGAAAGTTATTATGCCTTACAGTTAACTGCCATAGTTTTTGTATCTGATGTGCGAATAATTTAAATAACAGTTCAATGATAGTTATATTATTATAATTAAAAAATCATGTTTATTAGTATGCTTTATCTTGATTTATTCCATGATATCTTATAGTCACAGCAAGGGTAACCAAATGTCAAGGCAGGAGAAGGGCTGATTCCTTCAAAAGATGACACAACCCTAGTTCTGGCAAGCCTAGTGCTGAAAGTATGTATGAGGTCCTTAGGGAGTGTTCTCATAGAGGCAGTGCGAGTCACAGATCCCTGGAAGCAAAACAGAAGCTCCCTGGGATTATAGTCATCATCAGTTTAGGAGAAGGTGAGGGTGAGAAAAGAGACTCCTTGGGGAAGGCTTTAGGAGGCAATATTCTCAGAAGAAACCATACCTAAGACTCAAATGTCTAAACACATGCCCTGAAGTCCTAGCTGAGAGGTTAATTGTTCCCAGACACCAGCTCAACATTGCCCTAATGCCAAACTGTTTTCCATAAATTGTATCTTCATAGAATTTAATGTATTAAAATAATTCCTGAATTTTTAATTTCAATTATGAACTCTTTTTTTTCTCTTACATACTATACCTATAAAAAGAGCAGGAATATAGGCATTCTTTAAAAAGAAAAACGAGATGAAGAAACACTAAGACCACATCTTACATGACAGCTGTGTTTCCTCTCTTTTGCATCTTAGCCATTTATTTCTTTTATACAGTGATTTACACAATATAGTCATGCTGGTTAGAAAAAATACCTACTATCATGAGATCATCATGGAGGAGCATTAGCAGGTATTATGCAATACTGTTTGAAATTATGAACTGGGCCAATATATCTGATATCTATACTCTGCTTATTTTCTGGTTACGAAACCACTGACAATATAGGTAAAGTGTTGCTGTTTATATGGAATGATGATAGTTATGAGGAATCAGTGTTTTAACATACTGCAAGCTTGTAAGCTTTAAGATGTGGGATACTCTAAAGAAAGCATTATTGTGACAATTCATTTTCAGGGAGATGGTGGGGGCCATGGTGAGTCAGTCATAATGTGCTTCCATGGGTCAGTGAGGGGAAAGAAAGCAGGTGGTGGCAGGTGTGGTAGATATCTGATTTTTTAATAGCAGACACACTGCAAAACCATTTGTAATATTACTGATTAGGCAAAAATAATCATAGAATAAAAAGAACAGTGTAAGAAAATTACCAGGCTTATTTTTAAAGATTTAAATGAATAATTCCAAATATCTAATGAGAATATCTACTAAAAACCTACAGTTGGGGCGTCTGGGTGGCTCAGTCGGTTAAGCGTCTGACTTGGCTCAGGTCATGATCTCGAGGTTCGTGAGTTTGAGCCCCATGTCGAGCCCCTCTTCGAGCTCTGTGCTCAGTGCCTGGAGCCTATGTCAGATTCTGTGTCTCCCTGTCTCTCTGTCCCTCCCCTGCTTGTGTGCTCTCTCTATCTCTCTCTCAAAAATAAATAAACATTAAAAAAATTTATAAACCTACAGCTAACATCCTAGTTTATGGTAAGAAACTAGAAACTTTTTCACTAAGATCAGGAACAAAGCAAGGATGTTCTATCTGACACCTATATTTCAACATTGTACTGTTAGCCCTAGCTGATGGAATAAGGTAAGAAAAGGAAATACAAGACATATAGACTGAGAAGAAAGATATAAAACTCTTAGATGACATGATTGTCTATGTAGAAAATTTGAAAGAATTGCCAAAAGCAAAACAAAACTAAACTAAACTAAACTAAACAAAACACCCCCTGGAACTAATGAATAAGCAATTATAGCAAAGCTCTAGCATACAGAGTTAATATACAGAAGTCAATAACTTTCCTATATACTATCAATGAACAAGTAGAATTTGAAATTAAAAACACAATACTATTTACATTAGCACCCCCAAGAGTGAATTGCTTCAGTATAAATCTAACAAAATATGTGTAAGATACATATGAGGAAAATTCATTCACTACTGGTAGGAATGCAAAATGGTACAGCCACTTTGGAACACTAAGTATACTCTTATTATAGGATCTAGCAATTGTGCTTTTTGGTATTTACCCAAAATACTTAGAAACTTATGTCCTCACAAAAACAAGCATGCAAATGTTTATAGGAACTTTATTCATAATTGCTAAAATTTGGAAGCAACTAAAATGTCCTTCAGTGGGTGGATAAATAAACTGTGCACATCAAAATAATTGAATATTCAATGCTAAAAGGAAGTGAGTTATCAAGCCATGAAAAGATATGGAGGAACTTTAAATGCATATTTTTAAGTGAAAGAAGCCAGTCTTAAAAGGCTACATGCTATATGATTCCAGCTATGTGGGATTCTGGAAAAGGCAAAACTATGGAGATAGTAAAAGTATATGTAGTTGTTGGGGGAAGGGATAAATGAATAGGCAAAGCACAGAGAATTTTTAGGGCAGTGAAACTATTCTATGTGATACTGTAATGGTGGATAGATGTCATTATACATTTATCAAACCCATAGAATGTATACCCAGCATGAACCATAATGTAAACTATGGACTTTGAGTGATAATTCTGTGTTATTGTAGGTACATTGATTGTAACAAATGTACCACTCTGGTGTGAAATTTTGGTAGTGGGGGGAAAGAGTATCTGGAAAAGCTCTGAACCTTCTCTTCAATTTTGCTATAAACCTAAAACTGCTCTAAATAATAAAGTCTATTTTTTAATGGGCAAAGGATTTAATGGATATTTCTCCCAGGAAGCTATACAAATAGCTAATGAGCACATGAAAAGATGCTCAACATCATTAGTCCCTGGGGAAATGCAAAACAAAACCAGGAGTTACCACTTCACACCTACTAGAATGGCCTTAATGAAAACAAAGCAAAGCAAAAATGAAAAATAAATGCTGGCAAAGATGGGAAGAAATTGGAACCCTTCTGTATTGCTGGTTGGAATGTAAAATGGTGCAGAGATACTGTAGAAAATAGTTTGGTAGTTCCTAAAAAAATTCAACATAACTTACCTTATGATTGAGCAATTCTACTCCTGGATGTATATCCCAAAGAATGGAGAGCAGGGACTCAAACAGACAGTTTTATATCAATATTCATTGCACTATTATTCACAATAGTCAAAAGATGGAAAAAAACCAAATGTCCATGAACAGATGAATGGAAAAAGAAAATGTGGTGTATATATAGAATATAATATTACTCATCTGTAAAAAGGAATGAAGTTCTGATATATGCTACAATATGGATGAACCTTGAAAACATTATTACTAAGTGAAATAAGCCAGTTACAATAGGACAAATGATGTATGATTCCATTTATAGGAAATATCTAAAATAAGCAAATTCTTAAAGATGGAAACATCAGAGATTACCAGGGGCTGGGAGCAGACGGATTATGGCTTAATGGTTATAGGGTTCTGTTTGGGGTAATAAAAAAATTTTGGAAACAGATAGTGGCCATGGTTTTATAACATTATGAATATATTTAAAATCAATGAATTGTATACTTGAAATTGTTAAAATAATAAATTTTAGATACATATATTTTACCACAATAAAAATTCACAAAATAACTGTTCATTATGGCCTTTCAAAAGAGGGGGGAAACTACTTTTCTCTCTTTCTTAAAAAGGTATATCTTATTTGAAGAAAAGTGAGTCCTTAGAAATAAATAGCTCAAAGAAAAGTTTTCTGAGAACCACAGAAAAAGATTTAAAATATGTTTTCTCTTTTTAATTTATTTTTTTTATTTTATTTAACTTTATAGTTTATTGTCAGGTTGGTTTCCATATAACACCCAGTGCCCTTCCCCACAAGTGACCTCCACCAAGACCATCACCCCCGCATTACCTTTCCCCCCTCAGTTTGTTTTCAGTATTCAAGAGTCTCTCATGTTTTGTCTCCCTCCCTCTCCCTAACTCTTTTCCTCCTTCCCCTCCCCATGGTCCTCTGTTGGGTTTCTCCTGTTAGACCTATGAGTGCAAACATATGGTATCTGTCCTTCTCCGCCTGACTTATTTCACTTAGCATGACACCCTCGAGGTCCATCCA